>JAYEVK010000134.1:0-199661 GCA_036346275.1 Otatea glauca
AGCGAGCACTCGGACGGCGAACCTCGCGCGAGGCATCCGGTCGTCCCTGCCGGAAGGCGCGGTCTAGCTCTGACGTTAAGCGAGCACTCGGACACGAACCTCGCGCGAGGCATCCGGTCGTCCTGCCCGACCAAAGCGCGGTCTAGCTACGGCGTTAAGCGAGCACTCGGACACGAACCTCGCGCGAGAGGCATCCGTCGTCCACGCCAGCAAGGCGCGGTCTAGCTACGGCGTTAAGCGAGCACTCGGACACGAACCTCGCGCGAGAGGCATCCGGTCGTCCCTGCCCGACCAAAGCGCGGTCTAGCTATGGCGTTAAGCGAGCACTCGGACACGAACCTCGCGCGAGGCATCCGGTCGTCCTGCCGACCAAAGCGCGGTCTAGCTACGGCGTTAAAGCGAGCAAAAAGCGTCGGGCGTCCCTAGCAAGTACTCGAATACCTCCCAAAAACAAACATGAGTTCGCGTCCAGCGCTCGCGCCCGGATGGAAGTGGTCACCTGCGTCGCCAATTCTCGAAAGTCGAGTTAGTCAAAGGAACAACGAAGCAAACTCATCGCGGAGACATTCATAAAGGAAAGGAGATTTCATTATAGGCCAGCGGCTCGAACTTTACAAAGCTACATAAGGTGCGGCGAGCTCAAAAAACTACATAAAGCTACAAAATATGGCGGGCGACTTTTAGCACCAAGTATCATATCTTGAATGCGGCGCCCGTGCACTCATTTTACTGCTGCTTGCCGGCAAGCGACAACGGTAGCGTCGGCCTCGTCGCCACCGCCGCAGGCGGCCAAGCGCGCCTTCTTTGCTGCCGCTGCGGCAAGCGACAAGCTATCGGCGCACTCGCGCCATCGCCTCTAAGAGGGCCCCCCTTACCACCTTGAGCCTCGGAAAGGCCTCGAGAAACATGTCGACAGCAGCGACATCGCGGGCTACGGTTTATTCCTCCTCCACGAGTCGACCATCGCTTTGATCCTTTTCGGCCGAGCTCGGCGGGGATCTTCTTCGAGTGCGTTCTGGCGAATACTTATGCAGGGGGTACCCAGCGGCCCGAAGTAGCGGCGGCGGCCTCAAGCATAATTCAAGCCCAGAGGCCGCTCGGCCGCTCTGACCAAAGTACTTGCAAGGCCACACAAGACACCCTTTCCCGGCCGTCGGGAGGTATCTCCGACCAGGCAGGGCTCCAGGCCCCGCGGCGGGGCGGGACCCCGACTCCGACCAGGCCGGGCTCCGACCCCGCGGTGGGCCAGGACCCCCGACTCCGACTAGGCGGGGCTCCGACCCCGCGATGGGGCAGGATCCCCACTCCGTCGAGACCAAGGTGACCTCCGCCAAGGGCGCGTGTGAAGCCCCACGATCTGACCCGTGCCCCCGAGCGGGGTCAATTGAATTATTGTATGAAAGCGGTGGCCCCTTTCCAAGATGGTTTAATGGCGGCGAAGTCAAGCTTCGGTCCCATCGAGCCGATCCGCGTCTGATCACGAAACACGCTCCCTCGGCGGCACCCGTCATGCAGCAGCGTCGGCCTCGTAAGGTTCCGAGAGGCGGTCGCCGTTTCGGTAAAATACCTAACCACCACGACCAGCGAGACTACCGACCCAGCGTGGGCAAGGCGGCGGCGACCAATCGGCGAGCGAAGGACCGAAGCTCTTAGCATAGGTCACCTCGCCCTTCCCGATTCACGATGTAACTGCCCCTTCCTCTTGTATAAAGGAGGCGGGAACCGGGGAAGGAGGACACTCGAGAGAACTCTCTTCTCGCTAAGTTCTTTAGCACTCTAGCGCTAAGGCTCCCAACTCTCGCTTGTAAACTGCATGCGGTCACCTGCGCCGAAGGCAATACAATACCGCCACCTGGCTGGGTAGGGACTTTCGGCCCGAACAGTATACACCTTAGGCTTAGAGTCTAACCATTCGGGGAGAGGGCCTTGCGGCCCCTTAGACTTACAAATTTACTTGCGGTGCTCAAAGCGCAAGCGGATACCACTTGAAGGATCGAGATGGCCTAGAGGGGGTGAATAGGCAATTTTAACAAGTTCTAACTGTTTTAAACAACTTACTAATTTTAACAGAGCAACTCACAACAAAGTATAAAAGCGAGTTAAAGCAAATAATGATAACAGAAAGCAATAAGCGAAATGACACAAGAGAGACAAAGATTTATCCAGTGGTTGAGCCGCACTCTAATCACGTTGAAGCACTTCTTTGAAGTTCGGCTTCTCCAAAGCTAGTCCACGATAGCTCGGCAATCACTCGAGTAACTCTTTCACTACTCGGTGAGGTGAGTTCCAAACCTCTCACAAATCTGATTGCCTTCCACAAACACCTTTGGACAGAGTCACCTTGTTCACTTCCTCAAGTTGTCTAGGACCACGAAGATCCAAGAGTAATAAACTTTGCACAAGTTCTGTCTCTTGGTTCACTTGGCAATTCACACAACTAGACACTGACTTGGAGCTAACACACTCGGGGATGTTTGAGAAAATTGAATGTGAAGTTGAAGCACAGACTCCTTTTATGAATGAGAGCTAATTTCAATACCAAAGTGTAAGGAGTTCACCTATGTCACGGTAGATGGCTCAGGAAATGCTTATATAGCCATTTGGAGAGAAAGTAGCCGTTACACCTGCTACAGTAGCCGTTGGACGTGTCAGATGTCAGAAACAACAAAAATATACACGTACAATGGACTAAGCAAGCGATGCCTAGCGATCTTTGGACATGTGTATGGAGCAGTTTTGAGCATGCACGACGGACCAAAAATTTTGGTCCGTTGTACATCAGGATTTTCATGGAGATCGGTCAGGCATACAACTAAGAGATGTACATGTGTGTCGGACCAAATATTTGGTCCGTCATACATGGATAAATCGAGTTTTATCGGTATAGAGACACATATGCGTCGGACAAAATTTTTGGTCCGTCATACATGGACTTTTGGAAGATTGATGCAGCATAGAGACACATATGCGTCGGACCAAATTTTTGGTCCGTCATACATGGACTTTTGGAAGATTGATGCCAAAGACCTTTTTACCAAAGATAATTTTTATCAAGCTTTTTATTTTAGTGAAGAATTTGAAATATTTAAGCACGAATGTTTGATCGATTCTAAGTAAAATTCTTTTGAAGTTAGAGAATATTTATTTTAGGTTTCAATAAAAGGACATCAAAGATTTAGTCGGCCAAAAGCTTACAAACTAAAGAGTCTGGGACCAAATATTTGGTCTCTGTAGATGGGAAGCAGAAGACATTTTGGTCAAATCACGGAGGAGTGACTTTTTGCATGGATCTTGGGACTAAATATATTTGATACATCATACATAGGCAAACCTTTGGCTATCGGATGATTTTCAAAGGTGGTTTTATCAAGGATATGTGAATATGAAAACAAATATATTTTAGTCCAATGATCGGATATTCAAATGGAGTTTTGTGAGAATAGTTTCAAGGTATGCTTGAGTGAAGAAATGGATAGCTAAAATTTGGTCCATTGTACTAAGAGATATAATTTGAAAAGATATTGACTAAGTGTCTTTTGCTCAGAGAGATTTAGTTTTGTTTTGCTTTACAAACCAAACTATTTCCTTGTGCAAAGTCCCTCTTTTAGACAACCAAAAAGAAAAGAACCTAGCTATTTGTCTTGAACCATCTCTAAGCCAAGAGCAGGAAAAACAACACCTTATTCTTGCTTGTTCAACTGCTTCATCTTTGAATCTAGCATATGTTCTTCAAAGCTTTGAGAATTATTAACTTAGTCATCAATACCAAAACTATAAAAATACAATAATAAGATTGAGGGGGCATAGATGCTATCGTGGCGAAGTTGACGTGAAGCATATCGACAACTTTTCCTTCTGCAACAGGAGACATCCATGACCATGTCGTGATGCATCATAATATACCTCGAAACTTTTGTGAATATCAAGTATGATGAGAGTTGGAGCTATGGTTAATTTTTTAAGCTCTTAGAAGCGGCTTCACATTACAGGGTCCCTCAAATTTCTTTTCCTTTTCATAGGTTGAGTCATTGGTTGAGCAATTTTGGAGAAGTTTTGGATAAAGTGGCGATAGTATCCCACAAAAGCAGAAAACTTGGACTTTAAGAATAGATTGAGGCGATTCCCACTCTGTGATAGCTTGGATCAGCTGCAATTCCACCTTGGATAGGATATGCCCAAGAAATCGACTTTCTTTAGCCAAAATTCACACTTCTCGAATTTGGTATAGAGTTTATGCTCACGGAGTTTTCAAGCACCATACGCAAATCTTGAGCATGCCCTTCTTGATTTTGGAATAAATGATAATGTCATCAATGAATACCACTACGAACTTGTCTAAATACTCCATAAAAAATAATTCATAAGGCACATGAAGCTGGCGAAGCATTTATAAGTTCGAATGACAATACGGTATATTCATATAATCGGTAGCAGTGGTGAAAGCAGTTTTGGAACATCCTCGGGTTTAATTTTCAATTGATAGTACCCATGTTTGAGTCAATCTTGAAAACACTTGAGCATCATTTAATTGATCAAAAGGTCATCAATATAAGGAGAGGATACTTGTTTTTATTATAACATCATTTAAAGCACGATAATCTATACACATCGTAGACCACCGTCCTTTTTGGGAACAAATAGCACAAGATTACCCCAAGGGGATAAGCTAGGGCGAATGAATCCCATGCTTAGTTGATCTTGAGTTGTTTTCAATTCAACCAACTCATGCGGAGTCAAGCGATCGGGCGCTTAGCTATGAAATTGATGGGGATGAGCTCGGCGGGCATGAACTTCGGCGTAGCTCGGGCTCGATTGACATAGAACGGGGTGATGGTAAGCTTACGCGCCACGAAATGGCGAGCGCACCTCGTGGCGAGTCGTGGCGGGCATTGATAGCTCGAGCGGTCTTTGGTTTGCAAAGATGGTGTTGCTACGGGAGAAGCAGTGTTTGGCTCGGGGCGCGGAGGCCGGAGAAAGAAGGATGGGAGAGGTGGCTCGCGTGGGCTGCCGAGAAGTGGCCCCAACGGCCCGGTGATAGAAAATAAACTCATGAAGTTCTAGCGTGGCGGTGAATTGGGTTCAATGAATCGGTTACTAGTCGTGTCAACAAATTTTTGATAATTTTTCTGCGGAATATCTAGATAATGATCTTCATAATGTAGAAATTTGTAGCGTCGAAAAATGCGATAATATAAAATTAAATATTTTGAATTTGAATATAATTATTTTTGATTTTCTGACATTATTGGAATTTATTTGGATTTTTCGGATTTTGTATTGAATAAAAATCAAACTAATAGAATTAAAAGAATGGATAATGGTAAAAGGATAAAAGGTAAAAGTAAAATTTTGGAAAAATTACCATGGAACCCTAATCATGCTGGTAAGTCAGTAAAGTCAACAAGTAAAACTTTTATGCACACAAAAACAAATAAATAAAATCAATGATATCTCTTTTGACTAGAAACAGTGTAAGTCAGAATTAATGTAAAATACCCGAAATTTATCTGAAGCCATAAAAATTACCATAATACCTTCATAGTATAATTTATCTATGGTAAAAATTTCAGGAAATTATCATGCCATTATACCTTCTAAAAATTCAAAAATAGAGGCTTCAAAATGGAAATTGCAATGTCAGATTTTTTTTAAAATAAATACCCATTATTTTGACTTTAAATTTTACAGAGATATCCTTGACTTAAATAAAACTCTTCATAAAATTGTAAAAAATAAATATTACGATTTGAACCCTTAAAGAAATAAAAACCTGAAATGAAGATTAAGGTGATGCAGTGTCGAATTTTTATAATTCAACCATGCGGTATTTTAACCTCAAATTTTCTTGGAGGTTAGAAACTACCAGAAACATCGGTCAAAAGTTTCACAAAGTTGGCCATGGCGATCGGTGATTTAATCGTGTACTAAGTTATGCAGGCTTAGACTTATCCCTTTGCCTCATTCCCTCTCTCGGCGTGTGGGCTGCCTTACGACTTTTCCTGCCAACTCTTTTCTCTCTCATTATCAACCCTGCCCACTCGTCGGTCGTCTCCGTTTCCTCTGCTCGCTTCCTCTGCGTTCTCGCGCCTCACTGCGTCTCAGCGCGACTCCACCACCCAAGCAATCGGTGGCGGCCCGTCCATCCAAGTGAAATCTCGCGCCATACTGACCAGCCCGCGTCTTTTCTTGCCGGCAAGGGACCGTCGCCGCTTCCGCCGACAGACGAGCGGTAGTAGTTCCCTCTTCCGTTCAAACCACAGTGAAGAAGATCATCGCATGGCTATAAATCTTGTCTTAGCGTCGTATTGAGGCCTCTCCACTCTTACGAACTCCTTTAGACCATCTCAACCGTTTCCCGGGTTTCATTCCCTTCCCGACCCAGAAGGAATCCTTCCCAATTCCATTCCCTTCCCATTGAGAAGGAAATCCTTCGATTCCATTCCCTTCGACAATGCACTCCATGATTCCCTTCCGAAATACCTAACTTTTCCTCATACCCTCTCATCAACCCGGTAATTCTATATATTGAGGGTTTGTCGGCGTTCGAGCACCGGCAAGTAAATTTGTAAGTCTAAGGGCCACGTGTTCCCTCTCCATGAATGGTTAGACTCGGAAGCCCAAGGTGTATCTTGGTTGGGCGAATGTCCCTACTCGATTCGTGTGTTGATGTTGTATTTCCTTTAGTGCGAGATGACTACGAGTTTACAAGTGAGGCCAGAGCTCTAGCACAAGAAGTTAGTTGCTTGTTCGTGAGGACTTGGTCGGAGGCCGATCCCTCTCCACGGGCTCCTGCCTCCTTTTATCTGACATGAAGGCGGGTTACATCGAGAATTGGGAGAGGGAGGCGAAGCAACCTCGCTAGGAGCCGGTCTTCGTCTTGACGAGTGGTCATCATTCGCCTTGCCACGCCGGTCGGTAGTCCCATTAGGCGAGGCGATTAAGCTGCCGTCGGGAATCGGCGCTTTGCCTTCTGCGAGCACCTTGTCACCCGGGCCGTTAGGTACCTGGTATGAGTATTCGTCGAGGTTGCGTGTCGGGTTAGTCACCCACAACCCTTGCCAACTTCACAATGAGTCAGTTCATTTCTTCCTCAAGTGATGAACAATCCTTTAGTGATGATGAGGACTCCTTCTCTTAGCAATCGCAAAGGAGGAGATAGAAGCGCGAGTAACAACCGTCGGCGGTGATCGGTTCGAGCCATGCGGTGATCAGCAGGAGTCACTTGAAGGCGGCTCGGCTTTATGGTGATTGCCGCTTCCTCCCGTGTCTGCGCGCATTTTGGTGGAGGTAACAAACCGATAGTCTAACAAATATGAATGATGTACTTGTAAGGTTTCATTATGTCTATAAGTCGTTTCGCATCGCGAGTTTGGATGAGCCGCTCCTATTTTTGCGCATAGCGAATCTTTGTCGAAGGACCACGGCGTTTGGTTCGACAAAGTAGGGATGCAGCGGGAAGCTTGGTTTGGCACCTCTTCAAAAAGTAGCGACTCTCCGTCAACTAGCTTACGGTGTTCCTGGCGGCGTTGTGGGCAGTACCTCCGTATTGGGAAAATCGGCCATTGTAGCTCTCAAGAAGTTCGTGAAGCGGTGGTCGGGTTTTGGGGAGGAATATCTCCGATCTCCTAATCACGAAGACATTGGTAGACTCCTAGTTGTTGGTAAGCATTCGGGGTTCCCTGGAATGCTTGTGCTATCGATTGCATACATTGGACTGGAAAAAGCGCGAAAGCATGGCAAGGGGCTTTCACGGGCATACTACATAAGCCTTCCATAGTCCTCGGCGGTTGCCATTATGACACTGTGGATTTGGCATGCTTTTTTCGGGATGCCAGGAAGCATGAACGATATTAATGTGTTGCACCGTTCTAACATATTTTCTAGAGAAAATGATGGTACAGCTCCGGAGGTAAACTACATCGTCAATGGCAATCAGTACAACATGGGCTACTACCTCGCGGATGGCATTTACCCAGAGTGGGCTACCTTCGTCAAGGTGATTGCAGCGCCGATGGGAAACAAGAGGGTCTACTTCGCGGATGCGATCCATTGCAAGGAAGGATGTTGAGAGAGCATTTGGAGTGCTCGGGCTAGGTTTGCCATTATGCGGGGCCCGGCGATGTTGGCACGAGTGCGTTAAGGAATATAATGTTGCATGCATCATTCTTCATAACATGATCGTGGAGGATGAGAGGAATGGGGCATCACGGGACATTAACCGATTTTATGGGAACTCCGTCGTTCTGAGGGCGTCACCCAGAGTCGGTCTTGCTGCTTGCATACAAGCAACTCAAAGCGGAGGATCGCCAACCGGCATCGGTTGCGGCGGATCTGGTCGAACACCTTTAGTCACGGCGCGGGGATAATGCAAGTGTAATAAGCTATGTTTGGTGTGAGATTGTTATGTATCACTGTTAGGTTCAATAAATAAGTGCTCGGTAACCTTTCGTAAAAAGTTTGTGTGAAATCATGTCTTTGAAGTTACGAAGATTCTGAAGTTACGAAGATCCGTGGTAGTGAAGTTACGAAGATTGGTCGGCGTAGCCTTGCAAATCAATTTCCGTCATCACTGATTGGTCATCTTGCGAAGGTAATATCTTTTGATCCGTTGATCCGATCGAGTTTATTTTTATTGGGTTAGATTCATAATTGAATCTAGTTTCTATATTTAAAATTTCATGTCAATCTAACAGTTGGATCTTCGTTAATATAGTTTTTAAGATAGGTCGCGTAGCCTTACAAATCGATTTCCATCAATATTTGATCTAGATTTGTTTTGACCGTCTTGCGAAGGACATAACTCTCGATCCATAGGTCGATTGACTTGATTCTTTTTGGGTTAGCTTATGAATCGAATATAGTTTCTCTGATTAAAATTTCACATCGATCCAGCGGTTGGATCTTGAGTAATTTTGTTGTAGTGAATATGTGTCGAGCTGTTTTCAAGTGGTCGGCGTGGTGAATTTCCTGCTCGAGCGAAGTTTGGTCGGCGTGAACTGAATTTCCCTGCTCGAGCGAAGTTGCAAGATGATTTCTTCTTTGGATTTACATTCAATCAAAGCGGGTGACCCAAATTTTCCCAGTTGGCATGAGAGTGCAATGAGGCAACCTCCTTTTAGTCTCCTCAAGAACACACTCTGAGATTGAGTCACCTCGGACCATCACTTCAACACAGGGCCGGACTATCCTAGGCTGGCATCATTCGGTCTCCTCCATCATCTCAACTCAGTCAACTCACGAGTCGGGAAGTTCACAAGAGTCCCTGTCCAAAATAAAGGTGTGCTCAAAGAACTTTTCTTCTAGAGATTAGCCGTTTCTTGTGTACTTGATGACAAAGGGGAGAAGAAGAAGATCGATCTGTTCTTAAAATCTTTAAGATGAAGCTTTAAGTTTTAAGTTGAATTATTGTTATTCAATGTTTTTTTAAGTTTATTTGAATGTGCTTATGACTTATGAGTTTATATCCTCTACGAGTTAAGTTTTTATCTATTGCATCATTCATATTTCTTAAACTCAATTATGTGCATTTATCTTAAAGTTCATTACATTGCACTAGTTTAGGGGAGTTTTCAAAACTTCCCATGCTCTCAATAAAGGTATGCACCATTATTGTATACCAAAACTATTTAAAAAAATGATTGTCATCAATTACCAAAAGGGAGATTGAAGCATCTAGGCCCCAAAATTTTATTATGGTTTTGGTAATTAATGACATTACATGTTTTGGGCTAATTATCTATCTTGAGATAAGTGTTTGAGCAGGTTAATCCTCTACATGACTTGAAAGGAAAGGAAAAGGAGAAAGAGTCTTGAAGATTTTTAATCAAGGTTAAAGACCTCTCGGTAGGTTAGAATAGAGTGTTGAGTTATTTTTAAGAGGAATAGTGCCTAAGAACTTGATTTAATCCTAAGTGTGGAAATGGCTCAAAATCATACGATGGTTTTTAGTGGGCTATCGGCGTTTGAGCAGGCAAGTAAATTTGTAAGTCTAAGGGCGCGCGTTCCTCTCCTTTGAATGGTTAGACTCGAAGCCCAAGTGCGGTGGTATTGTATTGCCTTTAGTGCGGATGGCTACACAATGTTTACAAGCGCGGTGAGCCTTAAGCGCAAGAATCTTGATTGCTGTGCGTGTCAGTGTTCCCCTTCCCGGGGTTCTGCCTCCTTTATCTGATGGGAAGGGCGGGTTACATCGAGAATGGGAAGAGCGAGGTGACCTATGCTAAGAGCTTTGGTCCTTCGTTACATTGGTAGCCACCGTTCGTCTTGCCCATGCGGGTTGGTAGTCTGTTAGGCGAGCGGTGGCTGCTTCGTTGGGAAGTGGCGCGCTTTGCCTTACTGTGAGCACTGTCAAATATTGGCGTCGTGTGTATAACGTTAGTCTTTGCCTCGGGAGGGCGTGTCTTCGTATTATGCGTGGCCGGTTGATGGGGCCGGAAGCTTGACCGGGAGCCATTAAACCATCTTGGGAAGGGCCACTGCTCTCGTCTGATCCGCCGATTGACCCCATCAAGTAGGGCGCGTGGTGTTGGTCGGTGGAAGCCGACACGCGGCCCTATGGCGGAGGTTGCCTTGGTTTGATTGGGTCGGGGATCCCGGCCAGCTGCGGAGTCGGGAGTCTGCTTGGTGGTCGGGGATCCGTCCCGCTGCGGTCGGGAGCCACAGCAGTCGGGATGCCTACCCGATCGGTCGGGAATGGGCGTCTGTGTGGCCCATGGTACTTTGGTCGATGGCGGGCTGGAGGCGGCTGTTAGGCTCGAGCTATGCTTGAGGCGACTGCTCGTCCTCGGGCGTTAGGGTACCCTGTTATAAGTATTCGTCGAGAGCGCACCTGGAAAAAACAAAAATACTTTAGGTCCTTCGCGGTTTGCGTTCGGCTCCTCTCGGCGGTTTTAGCAAAATGGACCGAAAAAAAAATACATCGCGGTTTTCTCCAAAGAAAACATAGATTCACCAAAGGTTTATAGCGATTCAAGGATTTGCTTGGTGGGTCCTAGCGACCCATTTTAAAAAAGCATAAAAACCGAAATAAAAATAAAAGATATGTCGCGGGTTTCTCAAAAAGAACAAAAAATCGTCATGATTTTCTCAAAAAAATGTAGATTCAGAGAGTTTATAGCGATTCACGATTTGCTAGCGAGCCCTAGCGGCCCATTTTTTAAAAAACACAAAAGCGAAATAAAAAAATACGTCAGAGGTTTTCTCAAAAACAAAAGATTCACGGAGGTTTATAGCGATTCACAACCAAATTTCCGGATTTCACGTGTCGCATCGTCACCGCCAAAATTTCACACGACAGCGTGGCGCGTGACTTTAGCTAGTTTTAATGATATCATGTGAAATGTCTCACAATGTCTCTCGGGCGGCGAAGTCGACAAGAATAATGAATCGTATTTCTTCTTACAACGGGATATCTAACACATATGGAAGATCGGTGTCAATCTTCCACGCCATGGCGGTTCTACTCTGGCCATCAAGTCGTTCATCGCAATAGACAAGAAGGACATGCTAGGCTGTTCGAGGACTATTTTCTTTGATCCTCCTATCTATGGCCCGACCTTCTTTGGTAGCGAGTTTGGAATTATTCATTATTTATTTCTTGGCATATTATGTTGATCGTAATGTCTATGGCTCAACCTTCTTTTCGATATAGGTTTGAATGAATCGTCCTCTATTTCTTCGCATATTGCATCTTTGTACAAGCGTATGATAATTATTTCGTTCGGAAGAGGAATTGTCTTTGGAATTCTTGGGTTATCTTCTTTGCAAAGATAACATGACATTCGGATGCTAGCTTACGGCGTAGCGGCGGATGCTATTGATGATTATGTGCGAATTGGAGAAATCTTGCTATAGAGCACGAGAAAGTTTGTAGAAAGCTATTATTGAAATCTTTGGAGATGAGTATTTGAGATCTCCAAATGAGAATGATCTTGCGGATTACTTACAATTGGTGAGGACGAGAGGTTTTAGGGAATGCTAGGAGCATAGATTGCATGCTTTGGAAGTGGAAAAATTGCCTGCTGACATGGCAAGGCATGTATCTTGGTCATGTTCACGAGCCAACAATCATTCTAGAAGCCGTTGCATCATAAGATCTTTGGATATGGCATGCTTTTTGGTTTACGGGGTCTCATAATGATATTAATGTTCTTCATGGTCCCTCTCTTTGCTAAGTTAGGTGAAGGGCAAGCTTGAGTGAATTATCAGTGAGCGGTCACAGCGCACAATGGGATACTATCTTGCAGATGGCATATATCCTTCATGGGCAACATTTGTCAAGACAATACCAGCTCCCCAAGGGAATAAGAAAAACATTTTGTGGAAGCTCAAGAAGCAGCTAGGAAGGATGTGGAACTAGCATTTGGAGTTTTACAAGCTCGTTTTGCAATTGTTCGTGGACCAGCTCGTTTTTGGTATCAAGAAACACTTCGAGATATCATGACAGCATGTATCATCATGCATAACATGATAATTGAAGATGGCGGGATGGAGGTCGATTGATTACAATTCACAGTAGTGGGAGAAAATGTTGCGATCTCGCATGAGCGAATACAGAGCTTTACGAGTTCATTCAAACTCATCAATCTATCGAAATAGAAAAGCTCACTCTCGGCTTCAAGAAGATCTAGTCGAGCACTTATGGCACCATTATGGAGGATGTAGTCAGCGCTAGTTTAATGTTTACGCACTTCAACTACAATGTACTAGTTTATGCACTTCAACTATAATGTACTAGTTTATGCACTTTAACTATTTGAATGCAAGAAATTTAAATCGAAATAATGCATACATATATTGTAGCACATCATGGTTTAGTAGCACAAAAGTTTGCAACAAATTAGTTCATACATCATAAGTAGTGCTCAACGGACCTATTACATCTTGACGATGATATCATTACGCAGGGCGAGTAGTATTGTTGTTGTGGCCCACTCAAGCGACTAGTGTCGGCGCTCATAATTCTCTCTTCTTCCATCATTCTCTTCAATTCAAGCTCATTTTTCTTATCTCAATCTTTTCTTTCTCTTGAGCAATCCTCTCTGTTCTTGCGCAAATGCTCGTTCGTACTGGCGAATACTAATATGAGGTACCCCAGCGGCCGGCGGCGAGGTGACCTCAAGCATATCTCGACCCAGCAGGCGCGCCGCCGCCGCCAAGCCGAATCGCTGCGAGACCACACAAGACATCCGCTCCCGGCCGGCGGGGAAGCAAATCCGGCCGGACGGCGCTCAGGCCCCCTTGGCGGGCGGGATCTCCGACTCCGGCCGGACGGCGCTCCGGCCCCCTTGGCGGGCGGGATCTCCGACTCGGCCGAACCAAGGTGGCAGCGCCGAGGGCGGCGTGTCGGGGCCCTCATCGACCTACGCCACGTACCTCGCGAACAAGGTCAATCGGGTGACTATACAAGGCGGTGGTTCCTTCCTAGAAGGTTTGGTGGCTCTTGAAGTCGAGCTTCGACCCCATCAACGATCGCGTCTGATCTGAGCGCGCGCTCCCTCGGCGGCGCCAGCGTCACACACCGCCGCGTCGGCGTGCGTAAGGATCACGGAGGGCAAATGCGCTATTTCGGGAATACCTAACCTCCACGACCACCAAGGCTACCGACCCGGCATGGGCAAGGCGTGTAGCTACAGTCCATAGGGCGAAGGACGAGCTCCTAGCATAGGTCGCCTCGCCCTTCCCAGAGCTCTCGATGTAACCTGCCCCTTCCTTACGTATAAAGGAGGCGGGACTAACGATTCTAGGAGGAACACATGAGAACACGAGGAGATTAAGTAATTTAGCGCCCTCATCGTAAGCGTTGTGCAAAGCAATACAATACCGCCATCGAGCTGGGTAGGGACTTTCGGGCGAACGGTATACATCTTGGACTCTCGAGTCTAACCATTCGAAGTGGCAGCGCGACCCCTTAGACTTACAAATTTACTTGCGGCGCTCGGCGCCGGCGATTTAGCGCGCCGGTAGGGGCCTTGGCGTCTTCGTCACCATCTCGGTTCCGTTTGTCTCACGATGGCATCCACCGCTGCGGCGGCATGGCTGCGGCGAGGCGGATCGCCCGGCTCCTCGACCGCCGTCACCCGGCGGGGAGGCTCACGCTCGTCCCCCCGCCTCGGAGGACGGCGGCGCCGAGCACAGGCGTCCTCTCGGCGACCGCTAAGCTCGGCAGGCGCCCTGCGAGCCGGCGGAACGAAGTGCTCGCCACGTCTGGCGAAAACTCCGTAGGCAGGCGGTGACCATGTCACCCCGTAAGCTTCGCAACTTGTGGCGATGGTGGCTACATGCGGCCTCCATCCACAGCTCTTTGGAAGACTCTTCCGACCATGACTCGGCTCCGACACGGAGTACCACGCCGCGGGAGGCACTCTCGCGAGTGCAACATGGCGAACACCGTCGGATTGGCCGTGGCCCCGCGGCTCACGGGACCTCTATCCGGCGCACTCGGCGCAGAGGAGAATACTAACGCAGCGTCTTGAGCAGCGCTCGGGCCCGCCGCGCAGAGCTCAACAACAGCGCAAGAGTTGGAGGAGCGAAGAGTGAGCTCGACCGGCTCGAGCCAACTGGGCGGGAGGAGCTCGAGACCCGCATGTGCTGGCGGCCTTGCGACGCGCGCGTCGAGCACACCCAGCGGCGGAAGAGTCCAGCGGTCCTCGGTTCTTCCCCATGCAAGCCAAAGCGTGGCGCGGTGCAATCTTGCCGAGGCCTCCGGGCCGGCCGACCCGGAGGCCAAGGCCACTATCAAAACCTCGGGGGTGGTAGGCGCGCGGCCGTGCGGCTACATGCGCCTCGGCTCCTATCGCTCGGAGCCACCTCAGCCACCGGGCCCGTCTGCGCGCCGCAGGCCGGTTGGGTCGGCTGCGGCGGCGCCGCGCGAGCCACACGAGCCTCGCGCACCGGTGCGCCGGCGCCTCGGTGATGCCTCGACATTCGCGCTACCCTTGGCGCGAAGAAAGATGGCGGAGAGGCCGCCCACTCCACAGTGCGGGCGGCGGACACCACCACGCGGCCGAGCCCAGCGGTCTGGACGCGGCGTTACTGCCGGGGATCCGCGGCGGACTTCCTGCCCGGTCCGGCGCCTACCAACATTGCCAAATACACGGGGCCACAAACCCGGTGTGCGGCTCGAAGATTGCCGGCTCGCATGCGGGCGGGAGAACAGCGGATGACCTCTTCATCATCGGTACCTTCCCATCTACCTCGCGGACTCGGCGAGCTGGCTCGTACTTGCGCCAAAACCATCGAGGCTGGACCGACTTGAAGGCCCTCTTCGTCGGCAACTTCGAGAGCACTTACAAGCGCCTTGGAAACTCACGGGACTGAAAGGCTGCAAGCGGCGGCCCGAAACCCTCGGGACTACATCGGCGGTTTTCCGTCGGTCTGCAAACTCCACGACATCTCGGCGCCCGATGTCGTGGGAGCATTCATCTGGCACCTCTGCAAGGCCTTGGTACACAAACTAGGTTGCCTCAAGCCCGGAACTACCAAGGGCTCCTCGATATCGCCACCAACCACGCCTCGGCGAGGGGTGTGGGGGCCATCTTTGAGGAGAAAGGCCCGGCTAGAATCCGGCGTCCACGCCGGGTCCCCGCCGGCCGCTCGGAGCAAGCAGGCGGCGGCGGGAAGCGGTCCGCGAGACCCAAGTGGTCGCCACCGTCGACCACCTGCCAAGCGGCGAGTGCGACCGGCCGTCGCGCCCGACCGCCGAAGTTGATGGGCGGCCGTGCCCAAACCACGGGTTCTCCGTCAAGCACAAATCTGCGGGACTGCGAGGTCTGGCGTTACCTCTCCAGCGTCCCCACAGCGCCCGCGTGGCAAGGGAAGAAGCTGCTGCGGCCCCACGGGCGCGAGAGAAAAAACGAGCGGCGAGTTCCACGAACCCGGCGGCGCCTCATGATCTTTGGAGGACCGGCTGCTATGCGGACAAGCGTCGGCTCAAGCTCGCTTATCGCGAGTCCACACCGTCGCGCCATCGTCCCCAATACCTCCGGTGGTCGAGTTCCGATCACCTTTGGCCGGACCGATCACCCGACCACGTTCCACGGTAGGGAGATACCCCTTGGTGGTCGGCCCGTCGTGGGAAAGAAAGCGCCTTTCAAAGGTCTTGATGGGCCGGAGCGGCGGCCTCAACATCCTCGTCGAGGCGGCTCGGCGCTATAGAATCGCGCTCAACCCTCCGGCCCGACAAGGCGCCTTTCCATGGCATCATTCACGGCGTGAGCCCATCCACTCGAGCGGTCGACTGCGGTTACTTTTAGAGGCAGGAACTTCCGCGCGAGACCCTCACTTTTGGTCGTGGATTTCCCGGTTCTTACCATGCCATCTGGGGAGGCCGTGTTACGCCAAGTTCATGGCGGTCCCGGCTCGCCTACCTCAAGTGAAGATGCCGGGCCACGAGTCATCACCGTGGCATCATCTTTCGGCTTGCCTACAGCTGGCCGCGGCGGTTGTGAAGCTTGCCTCGGCGATCATCGCGTCTGCCGAGCTCGACAACCTCAAGAGGAAGCCTCGAATCCGCCCCTGAGTCCGGCAAGTCGGCGGGATCCTCAAGTCCGCCGGGGACACGAAGGAAGTCGCGGTCGATCCACGTGATCCGACCAAGACCGTGCGGATCGAACCACGCTCCCGCCAAATAGGAAAGCGCTCGTCGACTCCTCGCACCAACAAAGGCGTCTTCGCATGGAGGTCCTCAGACATGCCGGGAATCCCAAGGGAAGTCGCGAGCACTCCTTGAGCATCAGACCGGGCTCAAAGCGGTCGCCCAGCGCTGCGCCGCCGGCGAGAGGCGCGGGATCATAGGAGAGATCGCCAAACTTACGGCTGCGGGGTTAAGTAAAGAGGTGCGCCACCCGGTGGCTAGCCAACCTGTACTTGTAAAAAGAAAAATGGGCAATGGAGGATGTCGTTGACTATCGAGTCTCAACAAAGCGTGTCCCAGGATCCGTTCCTTTGCCCGCATCGACCAAGTCATCGACTCCACGCGGTGCGAGTCCCTCTCTTTTACGGATGCCTACTCGGGCTACCACGGTTGCGCTAAAGAGTCCGACCAGCTCGCGACTTCCTTCATTACTCCGTTCGGCTCATTACGCTATGTTACAATGCGTTCGGCCTAAAAAGCGGCGCTACATACGGCGATGTATGCAAGCGTGCTTCAATGACCGGATCGGCCGTAGCGTTGAGGTGTCGTCGGCGATATTGTCGTAAAGACCAAGAAGGCCGGCGACCTTATCACGACTGGAAGAGACCTTGCGAACCTTGGCGGTTCGCATAAAGCTCAATCCAGAAATCGTCTTGGGGTCCCCAAAGGAAGCTCCTTGGCTTCATTGTCTCGGCGAGCGCCGAGGCCAACGAGGAGAAGATATCGGCGTCGCAGGATGGGCCCAACCGGCAACCTCAAAGGGGTCGGTGGCCGGATGCTGGCGGCTTTGAGCCGTTCGTGTCTCGCCTCGGCGGCGGAATGCCACTCTGAGCTACTCAAGAGATCAGGCCGCTTCATTTGGACCGGAGGCTCGGGAGGCCCTCACGCTGAAGGCCTTCTGTCCTCGCCTCGATCCTGGTCGCCCGGCACCGGGTGAACATTGTTTCTCTACATCGCCGCCACTACCCAAGTCGTCGTGCGGCCCTGCGTGGTGGAAGCGGCGGAAGAAGGCGCGAACTCAAGGTACAACGGCGGTTTACTTCATTAGCGAGTCCTTTCCGAGTCAAGGCTCGGTACCCGCAGTGCGAAGCTACTCTCTGCGGTGCTCATTGCGAAGAAAGCTCGTCCACTACGCCGATCGACACACCATCAACTGTGGTGACCACGTCCCGCTTCGGCGAGATCGTCGCAACGCGGCGCCTCGGGAAGGATAGCCAAGTGGGCGCTCGAGCTCGTGACCCACGACATCACATCGTCCCTCGGACGGCGATCAAATCGCGAGCCCTAGCCGAGCCGTCGCCGAGTGGACCGAAACCGAGCACCACCGGTGATCGAAGACCCGAGCCTTTGGACAATGTACCGATGGGTCTTACAACAAGAATGGCGCGAGCGCGGGGTAAATCATCATCTCCCGCTCGGGAGCGAGGCTTCGATCGCCATCGGTACGCTTTCGGCGCCACCAACAGCGTCGCGAGTCACGAGGCCCTCGTCAGCGGTCTCGGATCGCTGCCGACCTCGGTGCTCGCCGACTCCGTCCACGGGGACTCCAAGCTTGTCGTCGACCAAGTCATGAAGGCGCGGGCCCGAGGCGCCGTATGGCGCGTCTTGTCGAGAAGTGCGCGGGCTCGGCGGTTCAAGGGCCGAGCTTCACCATAGCTCACAAGCGCTACAATAGCGGCGCCGACTACCTAGCCAATCGGCCTCCGGTGACCGGTCCGCTGGGATCTTCGTCTGCGACCTCCTGCGACCTTCCATCCGGTGGGCACGGTGGCGGCGGTCCTGACCTACCTAGCACGGTCGCCCGGCCGCCGCGATCGGCGTAGACTTGGCGGGTCGAGCGCGGCGTGCTAGCGGCCAAGTCCGTGGGAAAGCCCTTCATAGATCGTTTGTGGACGGGTCACTTCCCCAGGCCGGCCGAGGCCGGCGCCTCGCCCGTGAGCAAAGTCTTTCGTCTGGTCGGCCCGGACCTTTACAAAGAGCCCCTTGGGGTCCTCCAAAAGTGCATCTGGCCGACCAAGAAACAAGCTGGCGGGCGACATACAGTAGAATTTGCGGTCCTGCGCTGCGCCCGATCTCTTGTGGGAAAGGCCTTTCGGCAAGGTTTCTATTGGCCGACCGCCATGTCCGACCGCCGAGCACATCGTGCGCACTGCGAAGGATGCCACTTCTTTGCGAGCGGACACATCGCCCGGCTCGGGCCTGCGAGACAATCCCCATCCGTGGCCTTTTGCGGTTTGGGGACTCGATCTGGTCGGGCCTTTCAAGAAAGCGCCGGGGCTTTACCCATTTGCTCGTCGCGGTGGACAAGTTCACCAAGTGGATAGAGCCAAGCGGTCGTGGCGTCACGTCGGCACTGGCGGCCATCTTCTTCGCGACATAGTCTTTGGTTGAGTCCCAAACTCCATCATCACCGACAGCGAGCGCGATTCACGGGAAGGAGTTCCTCGAGTTCTGCGATGACTTCAACATCGCGTCGATTGGGCGGCCGTGGCCCATCCGCGGACCAGCGGCGGTCGGCGCGCCAAGCGGCATGATCCTTCAAGGGCTCAAGCGCGGATCTTGATCGGCTCAAGCGCCCGGCGGTATTGGGTGGCCGAGCTACCCTCCGTCCTCTGGAGTCTGCGGACCACGCCCGACCGGCGGCCGGGTTCACATCGTTCTTCATGGTATCACGGTGCTAAAGCCGTCTTGCTTAAGCGGACACAGGTATGGCGCCCCAAGATTACAAGCCGAGGAGGCTCGGGGCTCGCCGCACAACAAGGCGTCGTCGACCAGCTCGGCGAGGCGCATGGCGTGGCCATCTGCGATCGGCGGTATCAACAAGCTCTGCGGCGTTATCACGGCCGTCGAGTTCGAGGCGATCGTTGATCTTTGGCGACACGGTCTGCGCGGGTCCAAACCGCAAGGATAAGCACAAGGTGTCGCCCCACAGGAAGGCCCTTCACCATCGTGGAGATCCTCAGGCACGGCACCTTCGACTCAAGGGCGCGGCGGCGCATCCTTCGAATGCATGGAATATAGAAAAGTTAAAGCGATTCTATCCTAAACTCTTTTCCTCTTCCTAGCATCGCTTTACTTTGTCCCTTAGAGCACACAGTCGCCATGCGGCGACTCGGGAGCTGCCCTTGGCGCCCGTTGGTACTCGGTCGGCTGCTGGCGGGTTGATGACAACCGACCACAAGGTCCTTCGGCGGTAACCCCTTCGACCCAAGTGCTCGACCTCGCCCGGCGGCTATGGTTGCTAACACTTGCGGAAGAAGGAAGTGCAGTGGGTGACCTTTGGGTCGATGAGAACACTCCTCCCATACGAACTCGGCTATCCCACGCGCTTATGAAGTGCGTGACCGGTGGTCATGAGGTCCATCCGGCGGTAACCCTCTCAACCCAAGTGTTCGGCCTCGCCCCGGCTATGGTTGCTAAGTAGCACTTGCGGAAGAAGGAAGTACCCAAGTGGAAAGATCCTTGGCGGTCTAGAACACTCCTATCCCTCACAAGTCGCCTAACATTGCATAGCCAAGTCTCAATCCACCTCGCCCCTCCCAAAGCGACCCAACCTACGCATAAGTGACCCTGCGGTCCTTAAGGCTATAGTCGGTCAAACACTCACCCTAAATCGAAAGAGGGCGAGGCGATTTTGGAACTTGATAAATTCAAGATTGTTTACATAGCAGTCTTTACAATCTAAAAGGATAAAGCTAACTCTTTTTATTCTTCACGGTGGGCGGCCAGATGGCGAGGCGGAGAGTTGGTGTCTCGGCTTCTGGAGGCAACTGCGGCGGGATGTGGTGGCGATCTCGGGCGTGCGGCTCGACCGGAGCTCAAACTGTCGATCTCCTCGTTGGTCGGTTCCGGCTCGCGCTGCTCACCACCGCGAGTCGATGCGTCATAGTGCGAGGCGGTGTTGACCGGCGCCGGCGAAGCTCAAGCGCGGCGCCGATGATCACCGCCTCCTCTCTGAAATCGCTTTCGGGCCAACACGGGGCAAGGGCACTCGGGCTGCCCGGCTCAGGATGCGATCGCGAACTTCGGCCGGCCTTGCGAAGAGCCTCGATTCGGCGCCCATCTCGGCCCGGCCGTCCTCGCAACCTTCAACGCCGCTGGGCCTCGTCCGAGCCCACGATCGCTCACGTCGCGAGCATCGTTTGCCGTTCTCTGCGCCTCCGCGGCGGCCTTCGATTCTTCTGCGCCTCTGCGGTGCGGCGATTTCGGATAAGTTCGCCACATGGGTCGCACCCAGACTTAATTGAAGAATTGAGACACTTACGGCGCGAGTTGGTGGTTGCGGCTTCCTTCTTGGCGCCTCGTATGAAGTCCTCGGCTCGGCCGAGTCCTACGGCGATCGCGCTCGGAGCGAACTCGGTCGGCATCCCCGAGCACTGGTTTCGCTCGGTCGCGGCGTGTTACTGCGTCTGCGCGATCCCCTCGCGCGGCAGCGGCATCCTTGGCCTCGGTGACCTCCGTCGAGAGGACTCGGTTCCACCACTTCGCCCTCAAGACCTTGGCTCCCGGCGCTCATCATAAAGGGACGCCGTGGCCTCTTCAAGCCTGGCGGATCTCCACCGCCTCAAGCCTTTGATGTCCATGGCCTCTGGACTAAGCGCGGCTCAAGCGCGGCCATTGCCTCCTCCACTGCGGTGCGCCCGTGTTGTCGAGGCTGCTGAGGAGCTCAACTTTGGCGCCTGGCGAGCCGCAAGTCTTTGCAAAAGCGTGGACACTCGATTAGTCCACGGAAGAACTATCAAAAATGTGCAACAAGTCGAGCTTTTGGTGACTTACAGGCGTGGCGGACTCCCGACCATCGTGCCCGGCGCCACGGTGGAAGACTCGAGCAAGAGCGGACCTTTGCGGATCGCCTATCTCGGCCGGCGTCGGCGTGCCTTCTTTGAAGGCAGCCCACTCGCTCTCCTCCGGTGGCCCATGGCGCGGGCAGGGGACTACACGGCGGCACGCCCTCGTTCGCCCGTTCGGGCGGGGCGTCGCCGTCAAAGCACCATGGGCAAGGCGATGAGGTCAACCCTTGAAACCTCCTCGGCGACTGCACGAGGGCATCGGTCGGCACCTCCCCCAGGACAAAGGTCGAGCACCTCGTCACGGCTCGCCTCGTGGCGCGATCGTCGGCGGCACCGTCGTCTCATCCTCGAAAGGGCGATCCGTCGTCGGTGGGGTCCCAGCCGGGCGCGGAAGCTCTTCTTGGCCTCGACCTCGGGTGAGGCCGTCCCTCGAAAGCGACCGCGCCCTCGGCCGCCGACACGCGACCGCCGCCGACCCGATCGGTCGCGAAAGTGCCGTATTTATTACTTGCGGGCGGCTGCGGCCGCCCGCAGTCACGCCCGTGTAAGCGCTGCGTTACAAAGATTCAAGAGTCGCTCGGCGGCTTTGCAAAAAATGCTCAATAAGAAGAAAGAAAAAAAAAGGGAACACTTACAAGGCGGCGGAGTGCGTGGCGCGCGCCCTCTTTGCGACCCCGCCAAAGTCGTCGGTGGTCGCTTCCCAAGCCGCCTCGGTAGGCGTTGCGACAACATAGCGCAAGATCACCCCCGCTGAGGATCGCGGCCACGGGGCCGTGGTGCCGCCCTCGGCGGAGTCACGCTCGGGCGCCGCCGGTCGGCGGATCGGAGAAAAACCCACCATAGGGATGGTCGGGCGCTCCCGCTTGTCGATGGAGGTTGTCCCCACAGCGGTGGACTCAGGCACATCCTCGCCCTTGGCGCCGCGTAGCGCTCCTTATCTTCTTCTTCCTCCTTTCCTCCTTCCGCTTCTTGCGGGAGAGTCGACCTCTCCGTCTTCGCGGCGGCCATCGCGCCTCCTTATCCCGGGGGCGGCGCGGAAGACATCCCGTGAGCCCCTAAGAGGATGCGGGAATGCGGTCGGACCAAGTGCTAGGGACAAAGAAAAGAAGCGAAAGAAATTTCACCGACTTACGGTTGGCGGGTGGTGCGAGAATGGCTCGGGTGGCCACCGTAGCCGTGGCACTTCCACCCATGCTGGCCGCCACCGGGCCTCCACCTCGAGGCGCAGCCAACTCGGGCTCTGCCATCCTCGCCCGTCGGACGGCCCGCATACGGAACAAAGTGCGGCACATGCACAAGGGTTACCGCGCATCCCCATAAAGCGCGCACAACAACGTCCCGCCCTTGTTGGGCGAGGCGGTTTACCTCAGTACTCCGTGCTCGGCCGGGCGCGGCTGGAGGCGAGCCACCAGGCGCCACGGCGTCCGGCGGCTGTCTTTCGAGCCTTGCACGGAAGAAGTGCCTCCTAGCGCCCGGTCGGCTCGATCCCGGAAGGCCTCGCCGGCGTGATGAAGATGGCGATGTGGAGGACCCCATTGGGGTTGAGATGGTGCACCTCCACCTTGTAGTGAGGCGGTATCCACAGACGAGCGGGTGCGGTGGCGAGCCAAAGCGCGCTCGAAGAACGGCGGGCACCACGACCTCGTCGCCCATGGCCAGTGGTGGCGGCCCGATCGGCACCCTCCGGTAGGAAAGGTCTGCGGACATGAGAAGCCCTTCTTCACCAAGCCGGCGCCTGTTTGTCTTCTTGCGAACACTCCGCCACGACATCTTCACGGAAGAAGCGTGGAAGGTGAGAAAGAAAGGTGGGGTTTTCTTTTCCTTGGCTCTCTGGTGCTTTTCTTGTTTGAGCGAGAGACAAAGAAGGCAAGAAAGCGTGACTACGGAGCACCCCAGCAGGCGTATTTATAGAGGACAAGCAAGCGCCCGGCGGCGGGCACCCCTCAAGCAGCGTCGCGTCCACCCTCGCCTATTGCGCCCGACTGGTAACTCGGTTTCCAATACCACTCCGCTTTTAATCCTGTCACGTCGGTGGCAAGAGCCATAAAGCGCGCCCCGAACAACGTGTCCGTAACCTCTTGGTCTCGCCTTTAGGCGGAGCAGTTGCTCGGCGCGCGAAGCCAACGGGCGCTGCGGCCCAAGGCGGCAAAAGCTTTGTGGCTTGCGCGGGGCCAGTGAAGTGTGGGATCAAAAGGCCTACCCGCGGATGGGTATAAGGCCGCCCAGACAAAACTTGAGTAGGGGCGGTATGAGGTGAGCCACGGTGGGCCCTCGGTTAGGTCGGTGGCGGCCTAATCACCTCTACTCGCGTCGAGACCATACTTCACACTCTCGGGAGCTCATCAATGGCGGCGGCCGGTGTGCTCTGGGTTGGCGAGCGACCCGGGGTCCATCGGGATTGAGTAAAGAAAGGTTTTTATGGGTCGCCCACAGCGGGGCAGGATACCCTACTCGGGACCGTCGCTCGGAAGGTCCCCCTTGGCGGGACCTCCCGGGACCCACTCGGACTACCGCTATTAGCTCCACGAGCACGGCGTTCAAACCAGCGCGAGTAAGCGTCGTCGCTCACCCCTCGGGTCCACACTGCGGATGGGGTATACATGTGGGATAGGCGGTGGCCATTCCTCTCGCGGCTACCCTCACCCGGCGAGGACTGGGAAGGATGCCCCCGTCCGGCTCGACGGTAGCGAGCACTCACGTCCGGCTACGACGGTAGCGAGCACTCCGTCCGGCTACGGCGTTAAGCGAGCACTCGGACACGAACCTCACGGAGGCATTGGGTCGTCCCTGCCGACCAAGGCAGCTTTGTCCGCTCTGACGTTAAACAAGCACTCGGACACGAACCTCACGAGGCATTGGGTCATCCTGCCGACCAAGGCCTTTATCTAGCTACGACTTTAAACAAGCACTCGGACACGAACCTCACGAGGCATCCGGTCGTCCTGCCAGGCCAAGGCACTCGGACACCGAACCTCACAGAGGCATCCGGTCGTCCTGCCGACCAAGGCACTCGGACACCCGAACCTCACAGAGGCATCCGGTCGTCCTGCCGACCAAGGCACTCGGACACCCGGACCTCACAGAGGCATCCGGTCGTCCTGCCGACCAAGGCACTCGGACACCCGAACCTCACGGAGGCATCCGGTCGTCCTGCCGACCAAGGCACTCGGACACCCGAACCTCACAGGCACTCGGACACCCGAACCTCACGGAGGCATCCGGTCGTCCTGCCGACCAAGGCACTCGGACACCCGAACCTCACGGAGGCATCCGGTCGTCCTGCCGACCAAGGCACTCGGACACCCGAACCTCACGGAGGCATCGGTCGTCTGCGACCAAGGCACCGGACACCGAACCTCACGGAGGCATCCGGTCGTCTGGACCAAGGCACTCGGACACCGAACCTCACGGAGGCATCGGTCGTCCTGCCGACCAAGGCACTCGGACACCCGAACCTCACGGAGGCATCGGTCGTCCTGCCGACCAAGGCACTCGGACACCGAACCTCACGAGGCATCGGTCGTCCTGCCGACCAAGGCACTCGGACACCGAACCTCACGAGGCATCCGGTCGTCCTGCCGACCAAGGCACTCGGACACCCGAACCTCACGAGGCATCCGGTCGTCCTGCCGACCAAGGCACTCGGACACCGAACCTCACGAGGCATTTGGTCGTCCTGCCGGCCAAGGCCTTTGTCTAGCTCTGACGTTAAGCGAGCACTCGGACACGAACCTCACGAGGCATCCGGTCGCCTGCCGAGCCAAAGCGGCGAATCTAGCTACGACGTTAAGCGAGCACTCGCGGTTGTTCCTGCCGATCAAGGCCCGATCTATCGCGGCGATTAAAATCAAAGCAAACTCATCGCGAAGACATTTCATAAAGAAGATTTCATTATATGCGGCGGACTCAAACTTTACACAGCGTTACATGAGGTACTGGCGAGCTCAAAAAGATACCTACCCTACACTCGGCGGGAACATATCGCATCAAACTTCCTGCGAGGCCCTTGCAGTCGGCGGGGCGGATCTTGGGATCGGCGGACTGAGGTCGTTAGAGCGACCTCTTTGGTAAACCCTTGCCCGGTCGGCGAGGTCACCGACATAGCCACGGAATGGCATGCGCTGCTGCCGTTCGGCGACATCGGCAGCCGCCGCGACAACGGCCGGCGCCCTCGCACCATCGCCTCAAGAAGGGCCTCCTTACCACCTTAAGCCTCGGAGCGACCTCAAGCGACACGCCAGCGGCAACTACATCACAAGCGCGGCTTCTTCCTCCCGAGCTCGACCATCGCCGGTCGTACTCATTAAGCTTCGGCCAAAGGATCTTCTTCTTCTCTGCGGCATCATCACCAAAGTGAAGACTAAAGGATGCCTCCATTTCAAGGATCAAAAGGAGGATTTTGGTCTAAGGGTCCATCGCTCTAGCAAGCCCTTATATAGCGGATGAAGGAGATCAAGCGTCTCGAGTAAATGCGGCGCCCGAGCAAGCGTCCGCTTTGAACCGAAGCGATCAAGAAAGCGAGCAGGCGGGGCACACCAAGCCATGCTCGGCATGCGCAGCGAGCGATTAAAACCTCGGCGGTTCAAATGCCCCGGCCAAGCTCGGGGCAGCCATCGGATCCGTCGGGAACACTGGCGAAATCGCTTAACTTTGATCGGCTGGCCCGGCCGGCCGGGCCCGGCCACCACTCTCATCAAGTTCAACCCCAGCGAATGCAGCCGAAATCGCTCGGGAGTTCGGGGCTCTTGGCGAATACTAATAACGAGGGTACCCCAGCGGCCCGGCGGCGAGCGGGCCTCAAGCATATCTCGGCCCAGCAGTGCGCCCGACCCGCCACCGGCCGAATCGCTGCGAGACCACACAAGACATCCGCTCCCGGCCGGCGGAAGCAAATCCGGCCGGACGGCGCTCCGACCCCCTTGGCGGGCGGGATCTCCGACTCCGGCCGGACGGCGCTCCGACCCCCTTGGCGGGCGGGATCTCCGACTCCGGCCGAACCAAGGTGGCGGGCGCAGGGGCGGCGTGTCGGGGCCCTCATCGACCTACCGCCACGTACCTCGCGAACAAGGTCAATCGGGTGACTATACAAGGCGGTAGTTCCTTCCTAGAAGGTTTGGTATTTCTTGAAGTCGAGCTTCGACCCCATCAACGATCGCGTCTGATCTGACGCGCGCTCCTCCGGCGGCGCCAACATCACACACCGCCGCGTCGGCGTTCGTAAGGATCACGGAGGGCAAATCGCTATTTCGGGAATACCTAACCTCCACGACCACCAAGGCTACCGACCCGGCATGGGCAAGGCGTGTGGCTACCGATCCACGGGACGAAGGACGAGCTCCTAGCATAGGTCGCCTCGCCCTTCCCAGACTCTCGATGTAACTGCCCCTTCATACGTATAAAGGAGGCAGGACTAACGATTCTAGGAGGAACACATGAGAACACGAGGAGATTAAGTAATTTAGCGCCCTCATCTGTAAAACGTTGTGCAAAGCAATACAATACCGCCATCAGAACTGGAGTAGGGACTTTCAGGCCGAACCAGTATACATCTTGGACTCTCGAGTCTAACCATTCAGGGAGTGGAACGCGCGACCCCTTAGACTTACAAATTTACTTGCCGGCGCTCGAAAGCGCCGACAGTACCGCACTTCCTTCTTCTGCTCTTTCATAATCTCCATTTCTTTCATCTCTTCCCCAAAGTTTTCCAGTGCTTCGATGTAGAGTGAACTTGTTTCACTCTCAATTGAAGCTTTACCATGGCGTAACCGCTCTTTCTCGGCCTTCCTACCAACAGGCCTTCTGAGCACATCAGCTTCTGCAGTAGGAGCATCTTCATGAAAATGGCTTGCATTAGAGCTAACGAATTTGGAACTACGGAGAAGCATTAGATGATGTCTTACCTTTTACGAGATAAATGACCGATCCACTTTGGATGGTGTTGTAATACGTTCGACAATGCAAGTATGTAAATAATCGCCCTTCTTCTTCTTGGTACAAAGCTTTAGCATGGACAATCTGCGAAGCACGGTACCTTATTAACAAGGAACACATGTGAAGCTAATAAAAAGGATATGTACCAACCTTATCTGCTCTGTTATCCGCTTTGTCTTCTCGCTCAATGTGGTCATAACATCCACAAAACTTGTTGACATGTTCTTGGATAGATGACCATCGGTGCATAAGTGAATTCGACTACGCTCAGAAAAGAAATTTTTGTTCTCATGGAAGTAATCATGTATTCTACTCCAATATGTGTACGAGTTTGTTGGGTCCCTTGCTTTGGATCCAAGCTAACATTCGACCATGCCAACACCAACATGTTGTCTTCATTCTCAGAAAATTTTTGGACCTTTTATTGTGAGCTCTCGGTGAGGTGGAGTGGTCAGCAGGAGAAGGTTGCTCCCCAATTGGGCTTTCATCCCAAGGTATTTCACTTCCCCCTCACATAGCAGACGAGCATAGAAGTCATCCATATTGCACAAATTTGTAGACATCAATACTTCATTAAGCACAAATCGTAGCAACACATGTAATAAGCAAAACACATGTCATGAAATGAACTTATAGGTCTTAAAAGTACAACATGTCTTAATATACATAATACAAGAACACGAATAACTCGGTCACTAGACTCGATACTTTCATCCTCTCTAAATTGATGGTCATCACATTTACGAATCATCTGTCTCGTAGTCGTATGGGCTGCTTGCTTGTCTATGTTGGACAAAGTGTCTTCTTCTTCTTCTTGGTGACTCGACACGTCATTCACCTAAGTCTTCGATTGTATGGCAAGATCATCAAGCGCGGCGGTGTGTTCGATCTCAAGTAAAGTCGGTTCGAGTTCATTCGCGCTTTCGCTTGAGCAAGGAGAAAAATTATCGTACACTATGTTCTTAATATCACTTCTTTATCGGCGTTTGAGCAAGCAAGTAAATTTGTAAGTCTAAGGGCGCGCGTTCCCTCTCCTGAATGGTTAGACTCGGAAGCCCAAGATGTATCTTGGTTGGTGAAAGTCCCTACTCGATTCTTGTGGGGTATTGTATTACCTTGGTGCAAATGGTGCACAATGTTTACAAGTGAGTAGGAGCCTAGCGTGAGAATCTTGATTGCTGTTCGTGAGGACTTAGCGGAAAAAGCCCCTTCCTCTCCCGGGGCTCTGCCTCCTTTTATATAGAAGGAAGGCGAGTTACATCGAGAGTTGGGAAGGGCGAGGTGACCTATGCTAAAACTTGGTCCTTCGTTACGCGGTGGTCACCGTTGCCTTGCCACGTCGGGTCGGTAGTCCCGTTAGGCGGCGGTTAAGCTGCCGTCGGAAATGGCGCTTTGCCTTACGTGAGCTGGCGAGTGTTGGCGTTGCGATGTATAACATTGATCTTTGCCTCGGGAGGGCGTGCCTTCGTACTTGTAAGCAAGCGGTTGATGGGACCGGAAGCTTGACTTGGCGACCATTATACTATCTTGGGAAAGAGCCACTGCTCTCGTTGATCCGCCGATCGGTCCCTTAGTGGGGCCGCGTGGTGATGGTGGTGGAGGCTCATCATGCGGCTTTTGGCGGAGGTTGCTTTAATTAGGTCGGTCGGGGATCCCGACTGCCGCGAAGTCGGGAGTCTGCAGTCGGGATGTTTGTCCGTCGATCGGGACAGGCGTCCTTTGTGGCCCATGGTGTCTTGGTCGATGGCGGGCACAG
This sequence comes from Otatea glauca, assembly GCA_036346275.1. NCBI lineage: Eukaryota > Viridiplantae > Streptophyta > Magnoliopsida > Poales > Poaceae > Otatea > Otatea glauca. The sequence goes on from JAYEVK010000134.1 coordinate 29,111, forward strand.
TGCGGCTTGTTAGGTCGGGTGGGCTTGAGGCGACACCTTGTCATCTGGGCGTTAGGGTACCCCTGGTATGAGTATTCGTCACTTGCGATTTCCTCTATTGCGATTAATTGTCCAAGCATGCACTTCACGGACTTTCTTTGAATCTTTATCCATCTATATGCAAGTAAATAGTAAACTAAGACACAACATAATAGTATAATGTAGGCGGAAATATCTTTGAAGTCAAGCAAGCTTATGTGCGTGTAAGTTCAAGCTCCATTAGTTTTGGTGATTGGTTTAATATTAATGTTTAATCATTGTTTAATGACAAATCTAATCATTATGAGACTAACATGTTTAATTGAGTCTTATTCTTATTAGTCTCATATTTGGATGGAAAATGGAAAACCTAAGGTATGCACTTGTATTCACTCTATTGACTTAATGCATACTTAGGATTCAAGTTAAAGTATGAACTCTTCCATTGCTTTAGTCCAAATATGTGCATTATGTTCCTAATTCATATATACATGAATGCACACATCTAGGGAGTGATAATTTAACTTGATGTTTCAATTGCATTGATCCATGTCCTCTTGTCATATAATATAAAGGATCAAGACTTTGAAACAATCATTTGAGTATATGAAACTTGTGTAGTTATATATATACTCATATCAATTTAAATGAAATTTAAATTGAGTTCGATTGTCTTTCAATCAATAAAGGACATTTCATCATGTGTTGATGATGTCTCTTTGTTGATTAAGGACAAGCGAAAAGTCTTGAGTATAATGAAGCATTAGTTGCATCAAAGTACTCAAGACAACATTTAATCATTCAAATTGATTTAGGGTTGTGCTCAATCGATCTTAGAGGCATCCATTATGTGTTAATGGAGTGCGGTGATGATTGAGACAACCGTGTTTGTTGGACTAACATCTTCCATGAGTTGTGAAGTAGGTTGAGTCCAAGATAATGAAGATTCGAGAAGAAGAAGAAGTCATCATGTGTTGATGAGCTTCAAGAGGTGATCCTGAAGTAAAGAGAAGAGCTAGAAGGTTCATCATGTGTTGATGACCAAGAAGAAGAAGAGGTGATCCTGGAGAGAAGATGATTGAAAATCATAGAAGCTCCAAGTGGATAGTTTGAGGCAAAGGTATAACTAGCTAGGGCTAAGGATGTGTTCCTAGTCTTTTACGGTCTCGGTGTTTGGTTGGGAGGCCGGGTTGCTAGTTAGGTTGCCTACTATTAAGAGGGTTGAGTCTTTTAGCTTGAGCCTCATCATGTGTTGATGAACTCGATCCGGTTCCTCTAGCTCACTCTCTTGGTTTGGTTTTGCATTGAGCTAACCATTTGGCATGTGTTGCAAATGGGTGAAGCTCGTCGTTGGATTTTGCATGAGCTAAGTATTTGCATGTGTTGCAAATAAGGGAGCTCATGCTTGCTTCTAGTGAATCTTATTTTGTTGTGGTTGTTTGCATGGTGCTAGAGATTTGCATGTGTTGCAAATAGTTGGCATTTGCAAATGTGTTTTACAAAGTGTCGGGATTATGTGTTGATCCTTACATGGCTAAGAGGATTGATCTTATAGGTTAAGTAGTTTATTTGCGAATGTGTTTTGCAAATAAGTTGGAGTTATTATTTGCAAATGTGTTTTGCAAATGAACTTGAATTATGGGTTTCGATCCTAGAGCATGTGAATAGGGTTTGCAAATGTGTTTTGCAAATTGACTTGATCATGTGTTGATCATCACATGGCTAAGAGGATTGATCTCATAAGTTCTTGGTTTATTGGCAAATATGTTTTGCAAATAAGTTGTGCTTAATGAGATTCTTTGGAGTATGTGATTAACATGTGCAAATGTGTTTTGCATAGTGTTGTGATCATGTGTTGATCCTCACATAGCTCAAAGAATATATCTTTAATGGTTTGGAGAAAAGTTTTTGTGAAAAACCGTGTTTTCTCCTTATGGTCGGTAGTACCGCCCATGTAGGGCAGTATAGCACCTTTGGCGATAATCTGACTTATGGGAGCATGTCTGCGGTCGGTCGGTGCTACCGCCCATGGTAACCCGTATGCCGGAGGTCGGTCTACCGCCCCTCGGCGGTGTGAAAATTCGAGAGAGGATGTTTTTGGCGGTTTGGCGGTCGGTGCTACCGCCCATGGTAGGCCGTAGCAGGAGTGCAGTGCTACGCTCCTATGGCGGTGTGAAAATTCGGAGGAGATGTTTTGTGTTGGCTCAAGTCGGTGCTCTGGGGTGAAGGCCGATGCTACGCCCGGCGGTAGCACGCTCCCGATTGGTCGGTGCTACGGAAACCACCAGCAGCTAGTTTTGTAGCCGTTGGAGAGAGGCCGTGCTCTAGGTCCCGATTAAGCGTAGCCAGGAATTGGTTTTGTCGAATTTCCCCCAATAGCTAGTTTTGGCTTGGAGGCTATAAAGGAGGCCTTGGGGGCAAGAGGCGAGAAGGTTGGTGTGTGCTAGAGCATTTGGGTGTTTGTAGGAGTTGTGTGCATGTGTTGCCCTCTTCCATTTGCTTCTTGAGCTAGTGTGAGCCTCTAATTGCATGTGTTGCAATTAGGAGAGGATTGAGCCTCTTGTGCATGTGTTGCACTTGAGGAGGATCCTAGTGCATGTTTTGCGTAGGAGGTCACCGGAGTGCATGTGTTGCACTAGGTGAAGTTCAAGCGGAAGGGCTTGATTTGTTACTCTTGGAGGTTGCCGCCTCCTAGGCGGCGTGGGCGTCGTGTGCGGTGAGCTTCTCAGCGGAGGTTGTGAGAAGCCCGGCAAAGTTTGTGAAGGTTGGGCTCGCCTGCAGGAGGGAAAGGAGTTATCACTAGTGGATTCGAGGTGGGTGCTCAATTCGTGGGCCAGGTCCAATTCGTTTGGGCTAACCTCAGCGTGGACTAGGGAGGCAAGCAAGTCTCCGAACACCACGATAAAAAGTATTGTGTCTCTTGTGCTTGCATTGTGTTTGTTATTTATGTTCAAGCAATTTATATTCATAGAATTAAATTGATTGATTGCTATCTTTAAATTGCATATTCTTGTTAGAGACATAATTAGTTAGTGCACATAGTGAGCCTAGTTGATTTAGGCTTTATTTGTCAAAACCTTAGTTTATCGCTTCGCATTATTATTGATAAGGTTTTGGCATAAGGATAATTAGGGGTGAATTGCTTTGTAGAAATTAGTAGAGCGAAAGATTTTTAAAAGCGCCTATTCACCCTCTCTAGTCGGCATCCTCGACCTTACAAGTGGTATCGAGCTTGGTCTCTCATTTTATTAGACTTAACCGTCTAGAGAGTAAAGGATGGCGACTAGTGGATCGATTGCACTACACGATTCACATATCTTTGATGGCTCAAATTATGCTTGGCGGGAAATCCAGTTCACGCGGACCAAACTTCGCCGGGCGGGAAATTGAGTTCACGCGGACCACTGAAAACAGCGACACATATTCACTACAACGAAATTGCGAAGATCAACCGTTGGATCGATGTGAAATTTAACTGTAGAAATTATATTCGATTAAGAAGCTAACCCAAAAATAATCAAGTAAATCAGACACTGTGGATCGAGAGTTATGTCCCATAATGTCTGGTGAAACAAATCTAGATCAAATAATGATGGAAGCGATTTGCAAGGCTCTGCAGGACCTATCTAACAAACTATATTACGAAGATCCAACCGTTAGATGGACATGAAATTTTAACTATAGAAACTAAATTCAATTATGAATATAACCCAATAAAAATAAACTCGATCGGATCTACGGATCAAAAGATATTACCTTCGCAAGATGGTGAATCGGTGATGAAGGAAATTGATTTGCAAGGCTACGCGGACCAATCTCGAACTTGGCTACCACGGATCTTGAACTTGACAATCTTGAACTTGACACATGATTTCACACAAACCTTTTACGAAGGTTCTCGAGCACTTATTTATTGAACCTAACGGTGATACATAACAATCTCACACGAAACATAGCTTATTACACTTGCATTATCCCGTCTCGTGACCAAGGTGTTCGACCGGATCACTTTGCAGCCGATCTTTGAAGTTGGCGATCCCTCGCCTTTGAGTTGCTTGTATGCGATGCAAGACCGACCGTTGGGTGGCGTCCACTGTAACGACGGGAGTTCCCATAAAATCGAAGTTAATGTCTGTGATGCCTATTCCTTTGATCCTCCACGATCATGTTATGAAGAATGATGCATGCGGTCATTATATTCCTTAACGTACTCTGGTGCCAACATCGGTAGGGGCCCGTACAATGGCAAACTGGCACAGAGCACTCAAATGCTCTCTCAACATCCTTCCTTGCGGTGTGAGAACCGCCCAAATTGCACTTGGTTTAATCGAGCGGCGGATGCCCATTTAGATGAGAGCTAACATATGCTCGCACAAGAGCTAGGCACATGTTAATTCACATCTATATGACAAACAACGCAGCCACAATCTCAATTAAAACAAAAGCAACTCCGGTAGTCCCGGCATGTGTCTCAAGGCGATGCCCAAGATCAACACACATCAGTTGCACAACATCTCTATCATCACACAATACATAGAGAGTGCAAGTTTTAATGTAAATTACAAGTCTTCAACATATTACAAGTCTCATACATCAGTGTACCAAATCTGAATTTAAACTTGAGAAGCATACAAAGACAAGTCTATATGCTCTCAACCAAAGGTCACTAGCTAGAAACTATCCATGGTTTAACTAGCGAATTAGACATAAATCTGTGGCGGATATAATCATCATAAAAGCAAAATAATAGTGGCGCCATTGCCCATAAGGCACCACTACGCTATCTTGGCCAACCACAGACTACTCATCCCCTTGCAGACATCGGTGAGGTAAAAATAGCCATACATGGCCTCATTCTCACTGCAAAACTCAACAACAAACACATGAGTGCGAAGGTACTACATAAGTCTTACGGACCATAGAGTACAAGGATAATGCATATGGTTGTAGCAAGGACATGAAAGGCCACAAGTTAAAGTAGTATTTGCGAAAAAGCATAACTTAACAACTAGGGAGTAATGTGTAAGCAACCTTAGTACTATTTGACTTCTATGGACAGCTAGCTCATACCCAACATCCCTCATGAGACCATCATGTTTCACCTTCTAAGCTCATCATAAAACAACACGTGACACTACGATGATGTCAATGAACATTAAGCTTTGCCATAGCAGAGGCGCGGCTATTCGAATAGTTCTTACACCTGCGGGGTACATCTTTACCCACGACACGAGACCACCGACCATACCACCGTCGATATGGCGATGATTCACATTACAACCTTTCACATACTCACCCCAAACATTTGTGCTCGTGTCTAATGTACGGAGATGACTAGGTCCACAGGGACACCCCTAGGCACCTCACCACACACCAAACCCACAAGTCAAATGATCAGGGTAACTTATGGTACTTAGCTCATCCATCCCATATATGGATATGTGGTTAGTACGGAAAGTGCTTAAGACAACGGCACCAACGATCGGTCCTTAATCGACTCAAGCGAGCCTATGGCATCAGAGACTCCATTCTCGAATAACCCCAACTACTCGCCCAAGTCTCGCACTTTCACCCTTTTAAACAAGTCCTTCAAATTATCATGAATGAAACAACATTCTTTCCAATTACCATGTTTCAAACCCTACCATCCATGATAACTACCAATCACTACAAATAAAGACCATCAAAATCCCGGATTCCATACCAAGACCTAGAGCATGGCTAAGCATCTAGCGATCATTAGCATAAGACAAACTACCCATGCTAAGAGTTATCAAGGTGTATAGTAAACAATATCAAGGAAGGAAATGCAACAATTAGGAGCTATTAGCGACATAGCTATATAACATAAACCCACATGCATAACATCATAATATAAGTCACATTGATCCAAAATATAGGAGAAATATGCTCGATGCTTGCCTTGTGTAGGAGCTGGTTCCTCCTCAAGGTTCACCTCACTCACGATCGTGGGTCAACCTCATTGCTCTCGATGCGTCGGACTCTAAGCGAATGCAATGATGCAAAATTAGAATGATGCCATTGATGTAAATGCGCATGTATGAGCATGAGAAATGAATGAGAGAAACTTGAGGAAGTAACATACAAAGTTCGACAATAAAGAAGTTTATCGGAGTTCATTTATTTGGAAGGACATCATTCAATTGAGTTATACCCAATTATTAATTTGCTGAAAATTACGCTTTAAGGGCGTGCAACTCAAACCACAAATCAAAGAGCGAACACTTGATAAAGGAAACAATATTTTTCATATAAATGATCATTAGGGCTTAATGTGGTCTAACTCAAAATTGTTTAAAATGATATCATTTTTGTACAGCAAGTAAGGGTATATTATTCTAAGGTCATGAGATTTGGTTTCGTTGAGTTTGAGGTTCGTTTGCGAAAGATTACGATCATTTGAACATTTCTTGGGTGCATGTTCATACAACTAGCAAATAGACTAAACTAAAGCAAAGTCTAAATATTTTTGACTATTCATAATCTATGCAATCCCACAAACACATCTAAACTGGTTTCATAAGTTTTGAGCTCATATGAACATTATTCTAACCACTTGAAGTTTGAATGTTATTAAGGTCCTAAACCAACAATATTTGAATCAAAATACATTAAAATTTAAATGTTTTTACAGAAATGGAGTGCATAGGGTTGCAGTGGCTTATGGTATTTATTTCGTGATTTATGGATCAAGATAAAATATACTTTCTTCATAACACCTATTTAGGGCCTAGCACTCAAACTCTAATAAGAATATTTTCCTGCAAGCAACACATAACTTTTTATTTCATATTCTAATTCCTCATTTCAAAATTTAAATTTAGAAACTAATTTTACTTCATTTGGACACTCTAGCAAAAGATATGAAGGTTTGATTGCAAGAGGCAAAAGGAGAAATCTAAAATGCGGACTTGGGTTAGAACTCAAGACACTGCCGGTGAGAACCGAGCACTACAACCACTTGCCACGGTGCTTCTTGTGAATGATTTGCATGCACAAATACTTGAGACTTACCTTCACAAACCCTAGACCTTGACCGGTTGGCAATGGCGATGGCGGTAGCTATTACAGCAGCTCGCGTGGAAAGGATCTTTGCGACAAGTGAGGCACTGGTGAGGCGATCCTTGATGCGGCGGCGACCACCGAGAGTCGCCGGAGGCAGCGGCGGCGGCGGGCGGCGGCGATGAGCAGCTAGGAGAAGCGGGTTGCGAGGGCTAGCTTCTTCTGCGCGAGCTTGCAAGCTCAATGGAGAAACCGAGTTAGAGGTTAAGCAAGATTTTTGGCGAGGCAAGGATCATCACGAGCTCACCTAGAAGGCTGGCGCGGTGGTGGGCTCGGCGCTGCGATGCTCGGTGGGAGAAGGCGAGGGCTCGATCGGGTTTATGGCGGCTGCGATGGAGTAGGTGGGGCGAGTGTACAAGACAAGGGAGAGCTCGAGCACCGCCTAGCGTCGTCAATCGGCACCGGCCAGGTGGACTCACCGTCCATGGTGCCCAAGCGGAGAAAAGCGAGAGAGAATTTTTTTTTGAATTTTCACCAATTTCTTCTCCTCTCTTCTTCTACTTAATTAAGGGTTCAAAACAACTCCAAAAATTATCCCAATTTTTTGAATCACGTATAGACATTAGATAGCACAGTATAGTTGGTTTCACTCAAAAGCATTTGTAAATTAAGTATGCAAATTCACACAAGGCGGCTGTTTTGAACTTACAAGATTTAATTTGAGCACCCAAATGATCTCCTAAAATCTGGGAATAAATTCCTAAATTCACTATTTGAAGTGCGTAACAATACAAAAATAACACATAGGTCATGTTATGTGGTGAAGAATTGAGTTGCTTCTAGCGTACCAATTTGCACTAAAATCAACAATTCAAAAATTGAATTGAATGCATGCCAACACGAGATTAAATGCTTAATGATGCTTCATGTATGCTCATGATGATTATAGATGCATCTTTGGTTTTGGGGCTATGACAAGTCTCCCCCTTAAAAGAATCTCGTCCGAGATTCAAGCTAAGCAGGAAGGATGGTAGATCGTTACTAACCACTTGCTCGAACTTGAGGAGAAAAGTCTCACTAAATGGTCGGACACAGGCGTGAGAAGGTAAAGGAGACACCTCTATCTTATTTAAGGCCATATTCACCTTGACAAGTTCTTAACTTAGAAATTTTATAATTTAAAGGTAAGGCGGAAGGAAGTGCTCATATGAATGTGATGATATATGGTGCATAGAAAGGCATAACATAATCATTCACATCTGGGAGAAGAGATGTGGATACTCGTCTGAATTTGATCTTCTTGTTCCCATGTAGCTTCATCTTTGGTGTGATTGCTCCATTGTACCTTGACAAACTTAACATCCCCTTTCTCATATTTAGTTCAACCTTCTCTAGAATCTGAATAGGATGCTCATAATATGAGAGGTCGGGTTGGAGATGTAGATCTTCCAAGCGAGTTTCTTGATCGGAACTTCGTAGGCATTTCTCTAGAATACCTTGGCATATTCTTGTTAGAGACATAATTAGTTAGTGCACATAGTGAGCCTAGTTGATTTAGGCTTTATTTGTCAAAACCTTAGTTTATCGCTTCGCATTATTATTGATAAGGTTTTGGCATAAGGATAATTAGGGTGAATTGCTTTGTAGAAATTAGTAGAGCGAAAGATTTTTAAAGCCGCCTATTCACCCTCTCTAGTCGGCATCCTCGACCTTACAAGTGGTATCGAGCTTGGTCTCTCATTTTATTAGACTTAACAGTCTAGAGAGTAAAGGATGGCGACTAGTGGATCGATGCACTACACGATTCACATATCTTTGATGGCTCAAATTATGCTTGGGCGAGGAAATCCAGTTCACGCGGACCAAACTTCGCCGGGCGAGGAAATTCGATTCACGCGGACCACGAAAACAGCGACACATATTCACTACAACGAAATTGCGAAGATCAACCGTTGGATCGATGTGAAATTTAAGCTGTAGAAATTATATTCGATTAAGCTAACCCAAAAATAATCAAGTAAATCGGACACGTGGATCGAGAGTTATGTCCTTCCATATCTGGTGAAACAAATCTAGATCAAATAATGATGGAAGCGATTTGCAAGGCTACTGTAGGACCTATCTAACAAACTATATTACAGAAGATCCAACCGTTAGATGGACATGAAATTTTAACTATAGAAACTAGATTCAATTATGAATCTAACCCAATAAAAATAAACTCGATCGGATCTACGGATCAAAATATATTACCTTCGCAAGATGGTGAATCGGTGATGAAGGAAATTGATTTGCAAGGCTACGCGGACCAATCTCGAATTTGGCTACCACGGATCTTGAACTTGACAATCTTGAACTTGACACATGATTTCACACAATTTTTTACGAAGGTTACGAGCACTTATTTATTGAACCTAACGGTGATACATAACAATCTCACACGAAACATAGCTTATTACACTTGCATTATCCCGTCGCGTGACCAAGGTGTTCGACCGGATCCTTTGCAGCCGATCTTTGAAGTTGGCGATCCCTCGCCTTTGAGTTGCTTGTATGCGATGCAAGACCGACCCGTTGGGTGGCGTCCACATAACGACGGGAGTTCCCATAAAATCGAAGTTAATGTCTGTGATGCCCCATTCCTCTCATCCTCCACGATCATGTTATGAAGAATGATGCATGCGGTCATTATATTCCTTAACGTACTCTGGTGCCAACATCGGTAGGGGCCCGTACAATGGCAAACCTAGCACAGGAGCACTCAAATGCTCTCTCAACATCCTTCCTTGCGTGATTTGCATCTGCGAAGTAGACCCTCTTGTTTCCCATCGGTATTGCAATCACCTTGTGAAGGTAGCCCACTCTGGGTAAATGCCATCCGCGAGGTAGTAGCCCATGTCGTCTTGATTGCCATTGTGATGTAGTTTACCTCGGGTGTACCATCATTTTCTCTAGAAAATATGTTAGAGCAGTGCAACACATTAATATCGTTCATGCTTCTGGCATCCGAAAAAGCATGCCAAATCCACAGGTCATCTGAAGCAACCGCCTCGAGGACTATGGAAGGCTTGCAGTATGCCTGTGAAAGCCCCTTGCCATGCTTTGGGCGGTTTTCGAGTCAATGTATGCAATCGATGCTACCAAGCATTCGAAACCCACGGAATGCTTACCAACAACTAGGAGTCTACCAATGTCTTACGCATTAGGAGATCGGAGATATTCCTCCCGATAACTGGACCACGCCTTCACGAACTTCTTGAGAGCTACAATGGCGTACTTTCCCCAATACGGAGTACTCGTCCACAGCGTCGGCGAGGAACACCGTAAGCTAGTTGACGGAGAGCTGCTGTTACTTTTGAAGAGGTGCCAAACCAAGCTTCGGTTGCATCCCTACTTTGCTGGAACCAAGCGTCGTGTCCTTGGCGACATTCGTTATGCGCAAAAATAGGGGCGGCTCATCAGAAACCTGCGTATGCGAAGCGACTTATAGACATAATGAAACCTTACAAGTACATCATTCATATTTGTTAGGACTCTTGGTTTGTTACCTCACTTTGAAAAATGCGTCGCCGTACGGGGGAAGCGAAGTAATCACCATAAAGCGAGCCGCCCTTCAGCGTGACCTCGGTTGATCACGCATGGCCTCAAACCGATCACCGTCGATGGTTGTTACCTCGCGCTTCTATCTCCTCCTCCTTTGCGATTGCTAAGAGAAGAGTCCTCATCATCACTAAAGGATTGTTCATCACTTAGGAAGAAATGGCCCGACTCATTGTGAGGTTAGCAATGGGTTGTGGGTGACTAACTTTGATTAATGCAACCACGGCGAATACTCATACGGGGTACCCAGCGGCCTGGGTGACAAGCGAGCAGCGTCAAGTCAAGCCCGACCAAGTGGGGCTCCCGACCTAGCGAGGCGGCGGTCCCGACCAAGTGGGGCTCCCGACCTAGCGAGCGGCGGTCCCGACCAAGTAGGGCTCCGACCCCGCGGCGGGTCGAGCACCCGACCCGACGGCGAGGCAACCTCCCGAGGCTGCGTGTCAAGTCTCCACCGGCCGTTGGCCACGTGCCCATGGCGGGATCGATCGAGGTGACCATACGGGGCGGTGGTTCCTTCCCAAGATAGCATGATGATTGCGAAGTCAAGGACCGGTCCTATCGGCCCGATCACGCGCGATGCAGATGCGCTCCCTCGAGTAGCACCGGTCATCGCCACAGCGTCGGCATCCGTCGAGGCTCGCGAGAAGCGGTCGGCGATTCCCGCAAGCGACTAAGCGCCCGCCCAATGGGACTACCGACCGGCGTGGGCAAGGCGAATGATGACCACTCGTCAAGGCGAAGACCGAAGCTCCTAGCGTGGGTTGCCGCCCTCCCTCTCCCAATTCTCGATGTAACCTGCCCCTTCATCTTTGTATAAAGGAGGCGGAGCCCTTGGGAGAGGGATCGGCTCCTCGACCAAGTCCTCACGAACAAGCAACTAACTTCTTGTGCTAGAGCTCTCGGCTCTCACTTGTAAACTCTGTGTAGTCATACGCAACAAAGGAAATACAACATCAACACAGTGGAGTAGGGACATTCGGCCCGAACCGTATACACCTTGGGCTTAGAGTCTAACCATTCGGGGAGAGGCAGCGTGGCCCCTTAGACTTACAAATTTACTTGCAGCTGCGGAGGTCGGGAGCCACAGCAGTGGGGATGCCTACCTCGATCGGTCGAGAATGGGCGTCTGTGTGGCCTGCGGTACTTTGGTTGGTAGCGGGCTGGAGGCGGCTGTTAGGCTCGAGCTATGCTTGAGGCGACCTACTCGTCACTCGGGCCGTTGGGGTACCCTGTTATAAGTATTCGTCAAAGCCCTTCTTCACCAAGCCAACCGTGGTGGTGCTGCTGTGAGCACTCCGACCACGACATTCTCGGGAAGAGGTGGCGGAAAGGTGAGAAAGAAGAAGGCTAAGAGTTCTCTTCTCGGCTCTTTGTTGCTTTTTCTTGTCTTAGGCAAAAAATTTGGAAGATGAGGCGCAAAACGCGTGTTGCCAGCGTCAATGACGTATTTATAGAAGGCGGCGGGCGCCGGCCGAACAAACACCTCCTCGGCGAACCGTCGCGCCGCCCTAGTCTGTCGCGCCGGGCACTGTGCGCCGGTTTCCAATTCCTCCGGCATTTAAACCTTACAGCTGCAAGGACCGAAAAGACACCGCCTCGGGCGCGTGTCTGAACCTCTCGGTCTCCACCTTTTAGCGGGGCGGTTGCCGGGCGCGTCGAGAGGCCGGCCTGGTCGCTGCGGCCCCAAAGCGGCAAAGCTCGATAGCTCACGCGAGGCCCAGTGAAAGCTGTGGGTTACGAAGGCCAATCCCACGGATGGGTGTAAGGCCGCCCGATAAAAGTTGAGCAAGGCGAGTATGGCGAGCCCGGTGGGCCTCGGTTGGGTGGTGGCGGCCCAATCGCCAAAACTTCGCGTCAAGACCATACTTCACACTCTCCGGGAGCCCATCGATGGGTAACGACCGGTGTGCTCTGGGTCGTGAATGACGAGTTCGATCACGGGATCGAGTAAAGAAAGGTTTTTATGGGTCGCCCCACGGCGGGCTAGGACACCTACTGCGGGACCGTCGCTCGGAAGGTCCCCCAGGAGAGACCTCCGGGACCCTCGGACCACCGTTATTAGCTCCACGAGCACGGTGTTCAAACCAGCGCGGGTAAGCGCGCGTTCGCTCACCCCTCCGGGTCCCACACTGCGGATGGGGCGTACGTGGGAAAGGCGGCGGCCGTCCGGCTCGGCGCTAAGCGAGCAACTCGGACACGAACCTCCGAGAGGCATCGGTCGTCGGCCGACCAAGGCCCGTCCGGCTACGGCGTTAACGAGCAACTTGGACACGAACCTCCGAGAGGCATCGGTCGTCTCGGCCGACCAAGGCCCGTCCGGCTCTGACGCTAAGCGAGCAACTCGGACACGAACCTCCGAGAGGCATCGGTCGTCCGGCCGACCAAGGCCCGTCCGGCTCGACGCTAAGCGAGCAACTCGGACACGAACCTCGAGAGGCATCAGTCGTCCGGCCGACCAAGGCCTGTCGGCTCGGCGCTAAGCGAGCAACTCGGACACGAACCTCCGAGAGGCATCAGTCGTCGGCCGACCAAGGCCCGTCCGGCTCGACGGTAAGCGAGCAACTCGGACACGAACCTCCGAGAGGCATCAGTCGTCGGCCGACCAAGGCCCGTCGGCTCGACACTAAGCGAGCAACTTCGGACACGAACCTCCGAGAGGCATCGGTCGTCGGCCGACCAAGGCCCGTCCGGCTCGGCGTTAACGAGCAACTCGGACACGAACCTCCGAGAGGCATCGGTCGTCCGGCCGACCAAGGCCCGTCCGGCTCGGCGTTAACGAGCAACTCGGACACGAACCTCGAGAGGCATCAGTCGTCCGGCCGACCAAGGCCCGTCCGGCTCGGCGTTAAAGCGAGCAACTCGGACACGAACCTCCGAGAGGCATCAGTCGTCGGCCGACCAAGGACCGTGTCCGACTACCACGATTAAAGCGACCGCTCGGACACCTCCTAACAAGTATTCGCGATGCGTGCATCGGCGGCTGCATCCGGGAGAAGCGATCACCTGCGATTGCCATTTCTCGGCGGGCTAGTCGGAGAAGCGCGAGGATAAGCTCACGATCACGGGCATCGCCACGATTACAAAGGAAAAGGAGATTTTATTTCAAAGCCAAGCGAGCTCGAACCTTACATCATGCAAGGCAGCGGCAATATTTGACAGCGAGGTGCTATCTATGCTACAAATTACGGACCCGTCGGTCTTTGCGCACTAACGGCTACCGGCGCGTCGCGGCGTCATCGCCTCAGAGCGCCCCTCACCTCAAAGAGCCGGGGCGACCTCGGCGTAGCGCGTCGGCGGCGATGTCGCGAGCCCACGGTGCCTCCTCCTAATCATGCTCGGCCAGAGCTCGACCATAGGGTCCTCTTCCTCCACCTCATCGTCATCACCAAAGCTAAAGATCAGCGGATGACTTGAAGCCATTGGAGGTTCTGAAGAAGACTCTGGTTTAGGTGACAAGCGTTCGAGCAGCGGTGGCTCTCCTATATACCGGAGGAGGAAGATCAGCGACTCGAATAAATGCTAAACCTTTGGAAAGCGAAGCGCCCTTCACGGACCCGAAGTGGCGAGAAGCGCATGGTCAAAACACGCCAAGCCATGCATGGCGCGCCGCGATAAGCGATTAAAAGCTTCGGCGGCTCGAATGCCCCGTCGGGATCTTGAGTAGCATTGGATGCGCAAAGCACGCTGGCGAAGCCGTCCGACCAATCGAGACGGACCGGCCGGCCGAGCCGGTCACCGCGTCGACCACGATCTCGTCAACCAAACTCAACCCCAGCCGGATCGCGAAACCACTCGAGGTTGGGGCTACAGCGAATACTCATACGGGGTACCCAGCGGCCACAGGTGACAAGCGAGCAGCGTCAAGTCAAGCCCGATCAAGTGGGGCTCCCGACCTAGCGAGGCGGCGGTCCCGACCAAGTGGGGCTCCCGACCTAGCGAGGCGGCGGTCCCGACCAAGTAGGGCTCCGACCCGCGGCGGGTCGGGCACCCCGACCCGACGGTGAGGCAACCTCCCGAGGGCGCGTGTCAGTCTCGCGCGACCGTTGGCCGCGTGCCCATGGCGGGATCGATCGAGGTGACCATACGGGAGAAGGTGGTTCCTTCCCAAGATAGCATGATGATTGCGAAGTCAAGGACCGGTCCTATCGGCCCGATCACGCCGCGATGCAGTGCGCTCCCTCGAGTAGCACCCGGTCATACGCCACAGCGTCGGCATCCGTCGGGCTCGCGAAAGCGGTGCGGCGATTCCCGGCAAGCGACTAAGCGCCCGCCCAATGGGACTACCGACCGGCGTGGGCAAGGCGAATGATGACCACTCGTCAAGATGAAGACCGAAGCTCCTAGCGTGGGTTGCCATCCCTCCCTCTCCCAATTCTCGATGTAACCTGCCCCTTCATCTTTGTATAAAGGAGGCGAGAGCCCACAGGAGAGGATCGGCTCCTCGACCAAGTCCTCACGAACAAGCAACTAACTTCTTGTGCTAGAGCTCTCGGCTCTCACTTGTAAACTCTGTGTAGTCATACGCACCAAAGGAAATACAACATCAACACACAGTGGGTAGGGACATTGGCCCGAACCGGCATACACCTTAGGCTTAGAGTCTAACCATTCGGGGAGAGGGCGTGTGGCCCCTTAGACTTACAAATTTACTTGCGGTGCTCGAAGCGCCGACAAACCCCTCAATATATAAATTGCGGGTTGGATGAGAGGGTATGAGGAAAAGTTAGGTATTTACAGGAAGGGAATGCATTGGAGTGCATTCTTTGGGAAGGGAATGGAATCAGGAAGGATTCCCTTACAGGGTGGGAAGGAATGAAACCACAGGAAGCGGTTGGAGATGGTCTAATCCCCCAAGTCAGAGCAAAAATCGCGCCTTCCCATTTTGGCCACCACCATTTTCTCATGATTGCGCTTTCCCAGTCCTCCTCCGCTCTATAAATGGGAGCACGGTGCGCAACTCATCCACGTTCTATTTTGCCACTTCTCCCAAGTTGTTTCGTCTTCGTTTCGTTATTTTTGCGAGGTAAAAACTCGGCCGTGTCGCCCTTTTTGATCGTGCACCGTTGTCCGACCTCCTCGCGCCGCCGCCGCCGCCCGTCGCGTCGTCGCCTTGCTCCACCGCACCGCGCGCTTGCTCGGCGCGCCGCCCGTCTCGGGCCCAAGCGACTGGGTGCCCGGCCGTGCGTCGGGTGCAGTGCACCGGTGGCTCGTGAACCGATCCACCCACCACAGGGCCAATTGGTCGGCGTGGTGAAAAACTTGGTTCAGCGGGACCGATTTTTAACATAAGACAAGTAGTCCGGCCAAAACTTAGGTCAAAAACAGAACATTTAAAACTTTGTTCTAAATGCAACTAGCATGATTTCAAGGAATGATTTTGAGCCATTTCCACACTTAGGATTAAATCAAGTTCTTAGGCACTATTCCCTCTTAAAAATAACTCAACACTCTATTATAACCTACTGAGAGGTCTTTTAACCTTGATTAAAAATCTTCAAGACTCTTTCTCCTTTTTCCTTTCCTTTCAAGTCATGTAGAGGACTAACCTGTTCAAACACTTATCTCAAGATAGATAGCTAGTCCAAAACATGTAATGTCATTAATTACCAAAACCATGATAAAATTTTGGGGGCCTAGATGCTTCAATCTCCCCCTTTTTGGTAATTGATGACAATCATTTTTTTTAAATAGTTTTTGGTATACAATAATAATGGTGCATACCTTTTTATTGAGAGCATGGGAAGTCTTGAAAAACTCCCCCTAAACTAGTGCAATGTAATGAACTTTTAAGATACATGCACATAATTGAGTTTAAGAAATATGAATGATGCAATAGATAAAAACTTAACTCAGACTATATAAAAACTTAACTCAGACTATAACTCAGACTATATATATATAGTCTTTTAATCGATCCCCTGGCGCTTCACGTACCCTTTTGCGTGAGTTTTTTTTCTTTGATCGTTACTTGAGCTATATATATATATATATATATATATAGTTTCTAAAACCAATTGAACATTGGTTTGTTTGAAAAAAATCGAGAATCGAAAGTAATCAAACCAAGCTGGTTCAAGAAAGCGCCTTGCCTTGGGGACGAGAGGGTGGCGGCGCCGGCGTCATTGGGCCTTGGGAGGCGTTAAGGCGAGTGAAAGGAGAGCAACGTTGATGTCTAGTGCTTGAGGCGAGGCGAGAAGAAAAGATTAGCGGCGACAAGTAAAATGGGGAGAATAGATGGCGGTCGGATATATTGCTCGGCATCGGCGACCTTGTGTCCCATTTGATGGAATATATATATAACCACAAGTGCGTGCGTGCAAGCACGTACATATCCATCCGCCCATTACAAAACAAAACTAAAACTCACCAACCTGATGATGATGATGATGATGCCCAAAACACCAAGCGCCTCTGCCATAGTCATTTATGCAGAGACAAAGCAAAGCAAAGCAAAGCAAAGCAAAAAGGAAAGAAAAGGATCTCCTTGCAACTCAAAACAAAACCGCGCTAGCTCACTCGTACAAGCATCACATGCATTCCATGACATAAGCACTTCATATTAACTTGCGGTTGTTTCTCGACAGACAAAACAAGCAAGACAAATTACTTAGGAACACACACACACACGCTAAAGGAGTGCCATGCCCCATCGAAAATCGGCTAACCTTAGCATAGCTCACGCCTAAATCTTTCCTTGAGTATCCCGTGCTAAATTTCTCATAACATCTGATTATAATCCTTCAAAATCCTCATTATGAGTTACGATGTAGATACCCCATCATTCTTTTTGTTTCCTTGAATTTACCAATCTTTTTATTCAACCTAATATACAATAATATAGCGCTTGATTAGGAAGCAAGGAAGAAGACCTCATCTTTACTCAATACTAGCTGTAGACATGCGAACTTACAAACTCATATCGTCATTTACAGCTCCACTAGTATACGCATAACCGCATAAAAATGAGTAATTAGTTGAGCTCATTAGAGGGAGAAGGTAATTTTGGAAATAGCTCATTCGATTTCATGTTCACGGCGGACTACTTCTCAAGCTGGTCAAGCGTGAGCTGAATGCTTGAGAGTTGAGTGTTGTTCTTGTCTTAAGAAACCAATGAATGCTCAGCGAACCCATCCAAAGGTTACGGGCGGTATTTATAGCCTTCATCAAAATTACGGCGGACTAGATCTTTTCGATTTCGTGTTCACGGCGGACTACTTCTCAAGCGGTCGGCGTGAAGCGACTAATATCGCTAACTAGTCGGCGTCAGCGAGAACCGGTTGAAAACATTTAGAGCGAGCTTGGTCGGACATAAATAAAAACTATAGCAAGCGGTCGGCGTGAGCGACCTTTTCGCGGACTACTTCCAAGTGGTCGGCGTGAAAAACCGGTTCAACGGGACCGATTTTAACATCGACAAGTAGTCCGGCCAAAACTTGGGTCAAAAGCAGAACATTTAAAACTTTGTTCTAAATGCAACTAGCATGATTTCAAGGTATGATTTCGAGCCATTTCCACACTTAGTATTAAATCAAGTTCTTAGGCACTATTCCCTCTTAAAAATAACTCAACACTCTATTCTAACCTACTGAGGGGTCTTTTAACCTTTTGATTAAAAATCTTCAAGACTCTTTCTCCTTTTCCTTTCCTTTCAAGTCATGTAGAGGACTAACTTTGTTCAAACACTTATCTCAAGATAGATAGCTAGTCCAAAACATGTAATGTCATTAATTACCAAAACCATAATAAAATTTTGGGGGCCTAGATGCTTCAATCTCCCCCTTTTTGGTAATTGATGACAATCATTTTTTAAAAAATAGTTTTTGGTATACAATAATGGTGCATACCTTTTTATTGAGAGCATGGGAAGTCTTGAAAAACTCCCCCTAAACTAGTGCAATGTAATGAACTTTTAAGATACACGCACATAATTGAGTTTAAGAAATATGAATGATGCAATAGATAAAAACTTAACTTTCGGAGAGGATATAAACTCATAAGTCGTAAGCACATTCAAATAAACTTAAACAAAACATTAAATAACAACAATTCAACTTAAAGCTTCATCTTAAAGATTTTAGAGCGGATCGGATCTTCTTCTTCTCCCCTTTGTCATCAAGTACACAAGAAGGGCTAATCTCTAGAAGAAAAAGTTCTTTTGAGCACACCTTTTATTTTGGACGGGGACTCTTGTGAACTTCTGGTGACCACTGTGAGTTGGTGAGTTGGAGATGATGGAGGAGCTGAACAGCCCTTTCATGCCGGCTAGGATAGTCAGGGTCTCGGGTTGAAGTCTTTGCCAGAGTGCGAGGTGACTCAATCTCGAGTGTGTTCTTGTTGTATGTTTGAGTATAAAGCGAGTACCGGCCGTTGGCCGGCCACAGTAGAAGTGGGCGTCGAGGCCGTGGCGGCGACTCGACGGATAACTAGCGACAGACTACCGTACCTGTTAATCGGAAGGCACCGCCGAGAGGAATTTTGTGGCAAAATACTTCTTGCCCTTTTCATTGATTTTCTTCATACTTATAGATGTAAGTTTTCCTAAATCCTAACAAAGGAATCTAAACTAATACTTGGAAAGCAATAACTAGTACATAGAAAGCAATAGCAAAGCGCTAATAGCTATTCTCTGATTGGCAAACCGTAGGAGCCTAATGACCTTCGAGCGTTCTCGCACCGGCCCATCCTTCCCTTGCTTGCTATTTGATTTCTTCCTATAATACACATTATCGTATCCATATGATTACTCCCCCTCAAGAAGCGGCTTGTCATAAGTGAAAAGTAGAAAAGTATCTCATGAAGCGTGGCGTACTCCCAAGTTGCATCACGATCAATGAATCAGTCCATTGGACGAGGCTATCGCCGACCGGAGAATGCGGTGGGCAAGAATCTTTGTCGCGATTATACATTGTATGTTTGAGTATAAAGCGAGTACCGGCCGTTGGCCGGCACGCAGTAGAAGTGGGCGTCGAGGCCGTGGCGGCGACTCGACGGATAACTAGCGACAGACTACGGCCTGTTAATCGGAAGGCACCGCCGAGAGGAATTTTGTGGCAAAATACTTCTTCCCTTTTCATTGATTTTCTTCATACTTATAGATGTAAGTTTTCCTAAATCCTAACAAAGGAATCTAAACTAATACTTGGAAAGCAATAACTAGTACATAGAAAGCAATAGCAAAAGCGCTAATAGCTATTCTCTGATTGGCAAACGGGTAGAGAGCCTAATGACCTTCGAGCGTTACGCACCGGCCCATCCTTCCCTTGCTTGCTATTTGATTTCTTCCTATAATACACATTATCGTATCCATAACAGTACTCCCCCTCAAGAAGCGACTTGTCATGGTGAAAAGTAGAAAAGTATCTCGCGAGCGTGGCGTACTCCCAAGTTGCATCACGATCCGATGAATCGAGTCCATTGGGAGGAGGCTGTCGCCGACCGGAGAATGCGGTGGGCAAGAATCTTTGTCGCGGTGTCGGTGAGGATGGCTTGGATGGTAGCGACATCTCGGGAGGAAGCGGAGGAGCTACGGTGGAGGTTGTCCCTTGAATGGCTTCAACAACGTCGTGGAAGACATTGTGGAAGCGAGCTTGCTTGGTGGCAATTGGAAGCGATAAGCTCTTATTATCGTTCAAGAATTTGATATGGCGTAAAAGCGCGGTGATAACTTGTGTTGAGGCTGGTCCCTCATAGAATTCGGCGATGGCGTTGAAGGCGGAGCGGACCAATCGCCTAGCGCAAAGGAAACCTCTCGGTGATGCTTGTCATAATATAACTTCATGCGATTTTGAGCTTGCGGAAGATTGTCCGTGCTTGGCGAAGAATTTCATCGGTCCGTAAGTTGGCAATCGGCCGCTTGAGCGGGGAAGCCCGATTGTATGGAATGGCGGTGGAGGCCGTGGCCATAGACAAGCTCAAAAGGTGTCATGCGGATAGCCGTATGAAAGAGGAGTTGTAACAAAATTCAGCCCGGGAAGCCAGCGAACCCAAGTGCGAGGATTGTCATTTGGTAAAACAACGAAGATACATCTCAATGGTGCGATTAACCATACATGCGGCGTGCATGCGGGGTGGTATCCGTGGATAGGAAGCGTGTGGTGCGCACCGTTTGAAAAGGTCTTGCCAAAATGGTGATGAAGATGGGATCTGTCACAAGCGATGGAGTCAGGCATGCCATGGAGGCGAACAATGGTATCGAAAAACAAAGTGGCAACAACTGAAGCTGTTGGGACCATCGGCACAAAATGTGCATATTTGGATAAGCGATCCACGACCACCAACAATGCTGTTTTGCTCTGGGACTTTGGAAGACCCACAATGAAATCCATAGAAATATCAGCCCATATTTGGTGAGGAATCGGAAGAGGTTGAAGTAGGCCAGCCGGCGATAAGGAGCTTGTCTTGTGTCGTTGGCAAGTAGCCGATTGGCGATATCTTGTTCCACTTGCCCGTCATTGGTGTGGCCAAAAAAATTCATCGGAGGCGATACAATGTCTTATTTACTCCCTCGTGCGTTAAGTCATGAGCAGCGGCCACTATTTCGAAAGAAGAGGTGATGTCGTAGGGGCGACCGAGCGATCGTTGCGGAATAAAGGCCATCGAAGCGCGCCATACGGGTGCGTGACTTGCGGCGAAGGGCATCGGAGAAGTTATCGCGGTGGCGAGGGCCGGACGATCTTGCTCGGATGGTTCGCTGGTCGGTTGAGCGGAGAATCACCGGATCTTTGAAGAAGCGCATCTTCGTTGTATTTACGGATCGGCGCGTAATCTTGCCCGCCATTGGTCGCCTATCATTTGGGCGTGAAAGTCGAGCCGCGACAGGCGAAACCTCGGATCACGGCGAGATAATGCATCGGCAGCTTGATTAGGCGTCGGCTTATATTCCACGAAAATCGAAGCCCATTAACTTGCTAAGCCAATGTTCTTTGAGGAGGTGTAATGAGTGCTTGTTCTAGCAAAACTTGAGACTCGCATGATCTGTTCGGACAATAAATGGCGACCCCAAAGTGCGATCGCGATGCGGACCGCTTTAGATAAGCCGATAAGCTCGCGCTCATATGCGGCAAGTTTGGTGTGCCTGTCTGCTAATTTCCGGCTGAAGAAAGCCACGGGGTGACTAGCCTGTTGTAGAACCGCGCCTATGCCGCGGCCGGAAGCATCACACTCCACGATAAAAGGTGATGAGAAGTCGGAAGAGTGAGAGCGGTGCGGACATCGAGCCCCTTGAAGTATTTGGAAGGCGCAATCATTGCCGGGGACCATTTGAAATTATCGCGGTGAAGCATTGCGGTGAGTGGTTCGCGATATCCGCATATAGCGAATAAAGCGGCGATAGTAGCGGTCGACCGAGAAACCCCGTAATGCGATGATAGTAGTGGGCGCGGCGGCGAAGCGGCGAAGCTTGTCGGTGTCGGCTGCCACCACCGAGCCGGAGATAACGTGCCCCGGATAAGCGCTTTGGCGTTGGTTGAAAACGCGCCATTGTTTGAGAATAGGCGATGGGCGCGCAACCTAGCCAAGACACGATGCAAATCGCCATATGTCGTCGGTGGTGGCTATAAATGAGTATGTCGTCAAAAAAACCGGGACAAATTTCGCAAAAATCATGGAGAACTTCATTCATGAGAGCTTGGAAGGTCGATGGCGCATTGGAGAGGCCAAAGGGCATGACAAGAAATTCATAGTGCCCATGATGAGTGCGAAAGCGCGATCTTGGCGATGTCTTCCTCACACATGCGTGCACGATGGTAGCAGGGGCGAAGATCAAGTTTGGAGAAGAGCGTGGCGCCATGCAATTCATCGAACAACTCTTATGCCGGAATCGGAAACTTGTCCTTTATCGTGTGAATATTGAGTTCGCGGTAGTCGGCGCAAAATCTCAGTGCCATCGCCCTTTTGACCAACAAGGCGGGTGGCGAAAATGGAGAACGGCGGGACGAATCGGTCCTTCTTTGCAACATGGCCGCACATTGGCGTTCAATTTCATCTTTTTAGCGTCTGGTGCCGTCGGCGGACGACCACGGATTAGTGCACGCCTTGAGACAAATCGATGGTCACGAGGCGTGGCGGAGGCAGGCGCGAGGTTCGCGAAGATGCGCAAAAGAGTCCAAGAGGGTGGAAGCGGCTGGACTCGAGCCATCTGAAGAGGCAGCGAGTGTGGGTGCTTGGCGTGACAATCCTTCTAGCGTGATGTGGAAGCCACGGGCGCAAAGGACATTGTCGGGTTGCGGAAATTCCATTGGATATCACCCAAGGTTTGGAGCCACTGCACCCCAAAATGATATCAAAGCTATCGGAGGAATGCGCGAAGCGGCGCCGTGAAGGAATGCTCGCCGATGGTAAATGTTATTCTTGGAATCGTCCCAAGCATGGTAATTGACACCCATTAGCCACTGCACTGTTGGGAGGTCGTGTGACCGATCCAATTCCATGTATCTGGCGGTGTAGCTCTTGAGGAAATTATCGTGCTTCCCCATCAATGAGACACAAGAGGTTGTGCCCTTGAAGCAACACGGTATCTGCATCGTTCCGCGGTTTGGGCCCAGAATGGCCAGAGAGAGAGAGATGGAGCGGTTGGGCGCCATCCTCGTTGTCGTGACCGTCGCCTCATCCGTTCTTTGCGGGATCGGTTGGTCCATCCTCGCGATTTCAATCAAGAATAGGCGCTTGCGGCGATGGCCACGGCTATAAAATTCATCACAATGATAGCGAGAGGCCCTTGGCGCGCCTCTCGCTGGTGATCGACCGAGTCGCGACACGGAAGGTGGGGTTGCTGCGATGCCGAGCTAGGCGACATGGTCGGCCGGCGGTGTTGGTGTTAGCCGAAGAAGAAGGTCGGAAGGTGTACCCCGGTGCATAGCCCACGATCGTCTGTTGATGGTGCGCCCTTCTTTGAAAGCCGGCGGCCCAGCGTGAGCGGCGTAAGGCCTGCAATGCTTGGCGACCCATAAGTTTTTCTTTCCTCGACCTCACGCGCTAGGTGACCGCTTGGCGAGATCCGTGGCGCTCCCGACGGACATCGGCCGCCAAAGCCTTGGCGAGCCCAGCGATGAACATCTCCACTTGGTCGGCCGCGCGCCATGCGAGGCCCTTGCGAGTAGCGTTTGAAAGTCACGAGCATAATCGTCGACGCATGACAAGCACCTTGTTTGAGGTTCACCGGTCGCGAGGGTCACGCCTTGCGTCTTGCGAAGCGATGCAAGAAGGTGTCAAAGAAATCTTCCCGGAAATCCATTCCTCGTCAAGCATCAATTATCAACACTTCACGAGCTTCACGCGGAGATGTAACCCAACAAGGTCGACATGTTGGCGTGGAGGAATTGATCAGCGGAAAAAGCGTTCGCCTTGCGCAACCATAAGAGTGGATCACCCGTCACCGTCGTACTCGGAAGATCGAGGCGAGGAGTGCGTGGTGTCGGCGGTGTGGGAATCGATCGTCGGCATCGTCAAAAAATGGTCTTTATTCAGCGGCGTGCGAAGATAGCCTCCTGCGTCCGAGTGGCGTTCTCGTCGTCCTCGTTCGATCTTGGCGTGGCACGGCGCGCGAGTGGACCGTGAAAACCACGCATACGGTGATCGGTGCCTTGGCGCGCATGCGAGATCACCGATGGATCTGCCGGCGGCCGTATTTTCTTCTTCTTGGCTGCGCTGGCGGTTTCGCCGCGAGCCCGTCGCGTCATGGCGAGAAGGTCCCGAGGATGTTTTGATCTCCTCAAAGACAGCTCAAGGTGGCGACCACGATCTTCGATAGATGGTTGAGCCATAGCGGAGGATCGGTGAATCGATACCAATTTGTTGTATGTTTGAGTATAAAGCGAGTACCGGCCGTTGGCCAAGACGAGTAGAAGTGGGCGTCGAGGCCGTGGCGCGACTCGACGGATAACTAGCGAGCAGACTCTGGCGCCTTAATCGGAAGGCACCGCGAGAGGAATTTTGTGGCAAAATACTTCTTGCCCTTTTCATTGATTTTCTTCATACTTATAGATGTAAGTTTTCCTAAATCCTAACAAAGGAATCTAAACTAATACTTGGAAAGCAATAACTAGTACATAGAAAGCAATAGCAAAGCGCTAATAGCTATTCTCTGATTGGCAAACCGTAGGAGCCTAATGACCTTCGAGCGTTACGCTTTGGCCCATCCTTCCCTTGCTTGCTATTTGATTTCTTCCTATAATACACATTATCGTATCCCATAACGGGACATGGATAGGATCACCAAGAACTTGGATAGAAGATGTAAATTTTGAAACATTTTGAGAAACTATTAAATATCTCAAAGTATTTTGGAATTTTTCTAGAATTTTTACGCTATTTTAAAAGTCCCAAATGAATTAACTGAATTTCTAGAATTATTTTTATTGAAAAGGTTTTAAAAATGGCTATGAGCGAATGGGCCGAGCCCATTCTTGCTTGTCGCCGCCCATCCGCGCCGAAACCCTAGCGCCGCTTCGGTGAACCGTTCGATCTTGATCGAGCGCTGCGAAGTGTGCCACGTCGTTTCGCGATCGCGAGCCATCCGATCCAATCGCGACGGACGTCCGTGATTGCGCCACGTCGATCGCTCACGCGAGATCACGGAGCTAATGCCGCCGACCGTTTCCGCTTGTTTCGCCACCGTAGCGCGCACGCCGAGGCCCCTTAAAGTGCACCAAGTAGCGCGTCGCGTAACTCTTCTCGCCGCGTCTTTTGACACCTTGCACGCACGCCAAGACCCTCTCTAGCGCTCGAACGAGCTCGCCGTAGTTGTTCCCGCTGCGCCATCGTTCTCCGTCGCTTGCGTCGCCGCCGGTCCACCGCCGTTGTTGAGGTCACCGGGTACCGATCTCGTCGAGACAGCGTCGAGCGCGCCACTTCTTCACGTCGGAAAGCGCCCATAACGCCGCCGGCGCCTCGTCTTCCTCGCTCCGGCGACTGTTCCTTCGCGCGTCGTTGACCTCGCCAACTTCCGCCGGCCGTCCGATCCTCATCGCTCGGTTTTGGTGAGTCCACGTATCCACTTCTGTTTACGTTTGGATTAAATTATAGGCGTTAGATCCGTAATGCGGCGTAGATTAGATCTCGACATTAGGGCTATTAGTAGATCTTGACCGTTAGATGCGGGTTGAGCGGTAGAGATTAGATCTAGTCTCGTAACTTGGTTACATCTCGGTAGTTGGATCGTTAGTGTATGCATAGGATTGAGCCACGTCAAGCCGTGAATAGTAAACGACTCGGTGAACTGAGCCGTCGGATCGGATATAAGCGGTTGAGTTCGGATCTGGTTTTGCCCTAGGATCCGCGCGTTCGATTTGAGCGTGCGGCGGTGGTAGCGCCGCACCTTCATCCAATCTCGCACGACGTGGCGTGGTTGCTGACGAGCGAGAGACCGATCCGCCGTTGCTTTGGGCGCGCGCGGCTGCGATCGTGCGCGTGGCTCGAGTAAATCGGCGTCGCCGTGTCGGTCGCGGAATCCAACCGTTGGATTTAGGCCGACCACCGGATGTGCGACGCGTGGGCGTGGAGCCCAAGCATCGCCTATTTGGATGCGTGGTGACCACGCTGGATGCGCGACGCGTGTCGCACGCATCTCGGTCTTATTGCGGTGCAGCGTGAGGGGATCGGACCGTCGGTTTTAGCGAACGGTGCCGATTTTGCCGCGTGTACGCAGCATTACGTGAACCAAGTCCACGCTAGACCGAGCCGAGCCGTGAACCCGGTCCATAGACAGAGCGGCGTGGCGGCCTGCAGGCGTGCCGCGTCGTCGTCGACGCGTCATCGGCGGCGTCATAAATATTTTCATATATAAAAATATTTCGACGGAAATTCATTTGGTGCTGACGTCATCATGAGGCATGCTGACGTCATAAATGCGAATTTCAGTATAAAAATAATTTGGAAAAATCGGATTTTCTAATTTGATATTTTGATTTTATTCAAAACTTCAAATGACTATAACTTTTGCATTTTAACTCGGATTTGGGTGATTCAAATTTCAAAAATTCATAAAATTGTGATCTATTTAATGATGAATTTTATTTGAATTTTGAGATTATCTAGTCGTCTGTATTAGCTATTTATTGCATATTTTATTTGAGCAGCGTGAGACGCAAATTTACTAGGAAGGTTTGAAGAAGAATTAGTCGCTCAAGACCAAGCTTGAACACGACCCGCAGCTCTTTGAAGGCAAGTGATGCTTTGATCATTTTGATCCCAGATTTTAAAATGTAATTTATGCTTTGAAACTATGCATGCTAATTATTTAAAATGAATTTAAATTAATTTGGGATAATGTAGTTAATCAACCCATTTTGTTATGCCACCTTGAATTATTAATTGTATGCCTAGATCATTGTCACCCTAAGTTTTGATTATATTAGTTGGATGTTAATATTGTGCCAACACGGGAGGCTAGACCGTGAGTAGATGCTTAGCCTTGCAACGAATCATGAATGATCTTTGGAAAAATGCTACAATATTGATTAAAGACATATTGAATGTATTTTGAAAAGTGGTGTGATGATGCCACATGTTGAGATTGAGGTACAAAGAACTGTGTGGTTCCGCATCGATATTGAGTTATTCTTGGCATGTGTTGCACAATAATCAACTGGGTGGAAAATGATTTAGGCGGGGCAAGTGGCAAGAGGTCGTGTGCAGGTGGGCTGTGTGGCATTGGGTTGTTGAGTGATGTGAGTCATGTGCCACATTGGGTGTGTGCCTTTGTTGAGTGTTGAAAGTCTTGCCTTGGCCGGTTAAGGACTTCACCTTGCAAGCCTTTGATCCGAGTCACCGTACAACCACATATCCGACATGGGACAGACCTAGTTGACTAGGGTTCGATATCTTTCCTCCGATACCTCGGGGTGACGGTACACGTGGGTGTATCTCGTATGGGGAGCGTACGTGCTACGGCTTGGTGCCCATCCAACGGTGATTGGTCGGTCCTATACTTGGCTCTGTGAGGGAAGTGATAGTGAAGGCAATACTGGAGAGGTTCTTTGGTTAAGGTAGAAGTTCTGAAAAGCTTTGTTGCGGACAATCACCGTGTGGTGGCGGGTGTATCTTGTGGGTAAAGTGTACAACCTCTGCAGAGTGTCAAAACTATTGAATAGCCGTGCTCACGATATTGAGCATTGCTCGGGATTCTGATCAAGGGTAGTTTTTCATAAACAAAACATGGAAGGGTGGTGTGTGCCGTGTTGGAAATGAACTGATAAGGCTATGTGCCGAGAATCTTGAAGAAAAACCATTTGAAATTAGTATTACTTATATACATTTCCTCGCTTTAATCTAAACAAGATACTAGTTTAAAAATGTCGCTTGATGCAAAAAGAATCAATTAAGCCAATCCATTGGAATAAGCTTTGCATATAGTAATAGTCTTGCGATTCATGCATCACTTGTTGAGTGCCTTGTGTACTCACCCCACCTTGCTTATCAACCCCAACATCGGTGGAGGAGACTACACCAAGATGGGAGGAGGAGTACGTCGAGGACACGAGCAACTAGGGGCAAGCCCGACTCGGTTGCTGTGGCAAGATGGAGGCTTCCACGACTTTTTATGTTCATTGCTATTTCTTTGTTTTGAATAATGTAAGCCTGCGTGGTCGACTTATCTGTAAGGAGACCATAAGGTTGTACAACTCGTTTTGTATACATGTTTGCACTATTTATTCTTATATCCTTGTGAATGTCGTGATGTGCAACCCTGTATGATTTGTGTGTGCTAAGCGTGATCTGGATCGCACAGTAATACACAGAGGGTCGGATTTTTGCATTCGGGTCCCGGCAGAGGTGGTATCGTGAGCAGCCGATTGTAGGCCTTGACCTTAGTTTGGTTGTGCCTAGGAGGGTGAAAACTATTTTCTAAAGACCTAATCAACTTGAGCAAGAATGTCAAAGAAATCTCGACTTATCTCTTCTCCCTTATTCATACCTATGCTGAATTTTTATTATTCTCTATTTAATTTAAACAAGGTTTGTTTTGGCAGATGAGGATGATCCATACCTATGGAGAGCGAGGAGGATACGCCATGAGTTATGGCGTATGATGCGATTGCTTGGAGGTTTTGACCGACCACCGCATCGAGGGACTTCGGTGGTACGGGCAGGACTTGACGTCGCCTGGGACGTCAAGATCACAGTGTATGCTCAGGAGAGGACGAGGGCGAGCCGTCCTATCTACATCGCTGCCAGGAGGTCTTCTTTCGAGGCCGGATTCGAGAGAGCGGCGCGACAGCGAGCGCGGCGATTGCCCGCACTTACTCCGCAGAGTTAGAGGGCACCGTCTTCCGCCACCATCCGCGTCGAGACAATCGTTTGGACAGGATGGAGCTTGTGGAGGAGGACGCCACTATCACCCACCTGGCAAGGTACGTCATCGCCCAGGAGGACGCCTTGGACGAGACAGTCCGGGAGTTGCAGAGGACCCGCGACGAGGTTATAGAGGCAAGAACCCAACACCGGGAGAACTTAGCTCATGCCATACAGAAGATCCAGGAGTTGGAGATGGCTTTGTATGGACCCGAGCCCGAACCAGTCCTGGAGTTACATGATCCAGATCCGGAGGAGCCGGAGCAGGAGGCGCCAGTGCAGGAGCAGGCAGCCCCGGGACCAGCAGAGTCGATGGGGTCTTTTGCACCCGCCGCAGTAGGTCACCAGGACCAGTTCGCCCCAATGCCACAGCACCCGCCGGTGTACGCTCCGGGGAAGCCGCAGCCGGGTTGGCTCGATGAGTGATCGAGTCTAGTAGAGTGTAGTGTCGAGACTCGAATATCTGAGTCGCGTCTTTGATTCAGAGTCACCCTTAGGTGTGAGTTGTCATGGATTCCTATGTTTGCTTACTTGCTTTTGGTTGTGAGTGTCACGTATGTGTTGCATTGCCCTTAGGCACTTGTGAGCAACCATACTACTTTATATTATATCAATAAAGTGGCTAAATAATTTAAGTTACACCTGTTTCCCCCACATAAGTTCTTTTACTTGTCTATGCTTTCTTCTTTTCTTAACCATGGAAGCTTGCAACTGATGGTGAGGACTCGTGGAAATGTTGGAGCAGTGAAGTGGAGCTAACAGACGGACAACCGTAATGAAGAGCCGATTCCTCAACCACCACAGTCGATATGCGTAACCAGGAGCCTTTTGACAGCCGGACTCAACTCATGACCACGATGGTTCAAACCATGCAACAGATATCCAATCAAGCTGCTGCGAATGTTCAACACCGGGGCAACCATGGACCACACCCTACTCCGCATTGTCGGAGTTTATGAGAACTCGTCCACCCACTTTCTCGTAACGCCAATCCACCGGAGGCGACGATTGGCTAAGGACAATTGAAAGGAAGTGCACATTACCCAATGTGTAGGACATGAGAGGGTACTCTATGCCTCTCATCAACTCGAAGGACCGCGCAGAATGGTGGGAAAACTTCTGCGCGACTCATGAGGACCCACAGAGTATCACGTGGGAGGAATTCACCTCGCTTTTTCACAGATACCATGTACCCGAGGGTATCATGGATCTTAAAAAGGAGGAGTTAGAAGCCTCAAGCAAGGCGGCGATCGATGGCCGATTACTCAACAAGTTCACCCAACCGCACGCTACGCACTGCAGGACGTGGCTACGGATAAGGCCGCATAATCCGCTTCATGAAGGGATTGAATGCAGGGTTGCAGTGGACCGATCACCCACACATTCCCGACTTTCAAGAGTTAGTTAACAAAGCCCCGATCTTAGAGGACAAGCGCGAGAGTTGGATGACAACAGAAGCGCAGAATGGCGCAACAAGGAGGTCGTCGGGGCGCAGAGGCAGAGGACGGCACCCCAACAGCTCATTCGGTACCGGCCTAGAGCAATGACAGGCACCACCGCCGCAAATCGCCTGATGGGTCAAAATGTTCAGACTCGGCAGAACTATGGCACGATCGAGGAACCTCTCGTGCCGTGGGAAGACGTTGCTATCATTGCAATGAAATGGGGCATTTGCCAACAATCGCCCTAAGAAGGAGGTGTCACCCTGTTCGCTTTAACGGGGAACACACCGGCAAGGACTCCCGCACCAATCATGAACCGCGGGGCATCAACAGCAGCGACTCCATCCCAAGGAACTGCACGAGGCAGAGTCAACCACATCACAACAGATGAAGTCCAGAACGCCTCGGACGTTGTACTGGGTAAGTTCCTAGTAAACTCGCATCACCCTAATGTTTTATTTGATTCCGGAGCTTCGCATTCTTTTATTTCCCGAGATTTTGCTGTTCAAAATGATATGGAAATAGTGAATCTTAAATGTGTGCTCATAGTCCAATCTCGGATCGAACTCCGATCTAAAGTAGGATGTTACGGGTAGGAATAATAATTAATGGAGTTGAGTTCCTAGCGAACTTAATCGTCCTTAATACCCAAACCTTGGATGTTATCACGGGAATGGATTGGTTAATCGATCACAAGGCGATTGGATTGCGGAAAAGAGTCATATCGGTCGAGAGCCCGGATGGAAAGAAAATTGAGTTTGAAGCAAAACCGAGACGAGATGGACAATTGATGGTCAACAAGATGAAGATCGACGCCTTAGAGGAAGTCTCCATAGTCAATGAATATCCGGATGTTTTCCCGTAAGATTTACGGAATGCCGCCAGATAGAGATATCGAGTTCGTGATAGAACTAGTTCCGGGACAGCTCAATAGCTAAGAGACCTTACGGGATGTCCACAGAGGAATTGGTGGAAATGAAGAAGCAAATTGAAGAACTGCTGGAAAAGGATTTATAAGACCTAGTTCATCGCCATGGGGAGCACTGTCTTATTCGTTAAGAAGAAGGACGGAAGTTTCAGATGTGTATAGACTATCGTGCACTCAATGATGTGACGATAAAGAATAAGTATTCGCTACCCAGGATCGATGATTTGTTTGACCAGCTTGAGAGGAGCAGAGTATTCTCAAAATTGATCTTCGATCGAGGATACCATCACCAAGATCCGATCGAGGATATTCCAAGGCGCATTTTCGTCAAGATATGGACACTACGAGTTTACTGATGATGTCTTTTGGTCCGACAAATGCACAGCATATTTCATGAACTTAATGAATAAGGTTTTATGGAAAACTTGGATAAGTTCGTCGTCGTATTCATAGATGACATCCTTATCTATTCCAAGACGAGAGAAGAGCACGCCGAGCACTTGAGGCTAGTCCTTGAAAAGTTGAGGAACAACGCTTGTTTGCGAAATTTAGCAAATGTGATTTCGGAAAGATAAGGTGGAATTTCTTGGACACATAATGACAAGAAGGAGTTCTTGTAGATACAAAAAAAGTGGAAACGGTTTTACATTGGGAACAAATCAAGACGGTAACCCAAATCCGTAGTTTCCTTGGAATGGCGGGTATTACCGTCGATTCATTGAAGGATTCTCGACGATTGTAGACCTCTTACGCAATTGTTGAAAAAGAAAAGAAATTTTATGGACACCGAGTGTGAGAAGAATTTTCGTGAATTGAAAAGGAGCTTAACATCGGCACTGTATTAGTTTTACCAGACGTTCACCAAGACTTTGACATCTATTGTGATGCATCGCGTCGAGGATTGGGATGCGTGTTGATGCAAAATAGGAAGCTAATTGCCTATGCATCGAGGCAATTGAGACCACATGAGGAGAACTATCCGACTCATGATTTAGAATTAGTGTAGTAGTGCATGCACTAAAAATATGGCGTCATCATCTCATCGGAAATAGATGTGAAGTATATATCGATCATAAAAGCCTTAAGTATATTTTCACACAAGTGACCTAAATATGAGGCAAAGAAGATGGTTAGAGTTAATCAAGGATTATAATGTGGGAATTCACTACCACCCGGGGAAAGCCAACGTGGTGGCAGACGCCTTGAGCAGAAAGAACCACAGTGTAAATATGCTGTTGGAAACAAGTCAGGCAGAATTGTGTAAGGATTTCCAGAAACTAGAATTGGAAATGGTACCAAAAGGATTCCTAGTAACCTTGGAAGTAAGACCTACCCTGGAAGATCAGATCAGGGAAGGACAGAAGGAGGATGATAAGATCAAAAGAATTAAGGGCAAAATGGATGAAGGCAAAGCAAAAGATTTTAAACTGGATGAACAAGGTACTATGTGGTTTAAAGGGCGCATTTGTGTGCCGAACAAAAGGAGTTGAAGCGATTACTGCAGGAGAGGCCCATGACTCCAAGTACTCAATTCATCCAGGAAGTGCGAAAATGTATCAAGATTTGAAGGAAAAATTTTGGTGGCCAAGCATGAAACGAGAAGTCGCCGAATACGTTGCATTATGTGACATATGCCAAAGGGTCAAAGCTATGCACCAAAGGCCGCAAGGCTATTACAACCCTTAAAGATACCTGAATGGAAATGGGAGGAAATTGGTATGGATTTTATAACCGGATTGCCCAGAACGCAAAGTGGATATGATTCCATATGGGTCATAGTAGATCGTTTAACTAAGGTGGCACATTTCATACCAGTAAAGACCACTTATTCCGAGACCGTTAGCGAACTTTATATGTCCGTAATTGTCATTTACATGGAGTGCCGAAAAGATAGTGTCGGATGAGGTACCCAATTTACCTCAGATTCGGGGTAAGCTTCATGAAGCAATGGGGACTCGTTTGAACTTCAATCAAAGATACCATCCATGATGGATGGACAAACCGAGAGAGTCAATCGATATTGGAGGATATGTTGAGGGCATGTGCCTTAGCATATTCCACTTCATGGGACAAGTGTTTGCCTTATCTTTGAGTTTAGTTACAACAACGGTTATCAAGCGAGCTTACAAATGTCTCCATTTGAAGCTCAGATGGTAGGTCCCGTCGAGCACCATTGAATTGGAATGAGACAGTAACGACATGTTTTCGGACCAGACATTCTTCAGGAAGCGGAAGCACAGATCACCCTGGTCAGGGAAAGATTGAAGATTGCACAATCCAGGCAAAAGAGTTATGCTGACAACCGTCGCAGGGAACTAAGCTTTGAACCCGAAGATTTTGTGTATCTTAGAGTAACACCACTCAAAGGAGTCAGAAGGTTCCATGCAAAAGGGAAGCTTGCACCCAGATATGTCGGACCATTCAAAATCTTGAGCCGCAAGGGTGAAGTTGCGTATCAGTTAGAGTTACCGCCGTCTTTGGCAGGAGTGCATGACGTATTCCATGTGTCTCAACTGAAGAAGTGTCTTGAGCGGAAGAGCAAACACCGTTAGAGACAATCGAGCTGCAAGAAGATCTGACTTACAAAGAACATCCGATGAAGATTCTGGACATAATGGACAGAGAGACAAGGAACAAGTCAACCCGTTTCTGCAGAGTTCAGTGGAGCAACCATTCGGAAAGTGAAGCGACGTGGGAACGTGAAGAAGATTTGAAGAAGGAGTTCCCTAACCTATTCCTGTAGACAACCCTGAATCTCTGGGACGAGATTCATTATGGGGAGGTTTGTAACACCCTAATTTTTGCTCTAGTTTAAATTTTGAGAGTATTTTTGATTTTTGAGAATTCTTGAGAATTTATCGAAATTTATTTGGAATTACTCAAAAACTAGCCTTCCTTGAAAACAATTAAATAATGTATAAGTTCTAGCAAAGTTTTATTGAAAATATTTTATTTGAGTTCCAAATATCTCAAAGTATTTTCTGGAATTTTTCTAGAATTTTTCTGCTATTTTAAAAGTCCCAAATGAATTAACTGAATTTCTAGAATTATTTTTATTGAAAAAGGTTTTAAAAATGGCTATGAACAGTAATGGGCCGAGCCCATTATTGTCGCGCTGCCGCCGACCCATCCGCGCCGAAACCCTAGCGCCGCCCCAGCTGAACCGTTCGATCTTGATCGAACGCTTGCGCGTGTGCCACGTCGTTTCGCGATGCGAGCCATCCGATCCAATCCGCGCGGACGTCCAGGATTGTGCCACGTCGGTCCTCTACGCGAGATCACCGGAGCTAATGCCGCCGACTGTTTCCGCTTGTTTCGCCACCTGTAGCGCGCACGTCGAGGCCCCTTAAAGTGCACCGAGTAGCGCGTCTGGCAAGACTCTTCTCGCCGCGTCTTTTGACACCTTGCACGCACGCCAAGACCCTCTCTAGCGCCTGAACGAGCTCGCCGTAGTTGTTCCCCTGCACTCCCACTGTTCTCCGTCGTTTGCGTCGCCGCCGGTCCACTTCCGCCGTTGTTGAGGTCACCGGGGTACAACAGACACCGCACAGCATTCTTGCCCACCGCATTCTCCGGGGTCGGCGACAGTTCCTCGTCCAATGGACTGATTCATCGGATCGTGATGCAACTTGGGAGTACGCCACAGTTCGCGAGATACTTTTCCTACTTTTCACTTGCGGACAAGCTGCTTCTTGAGGAATCTTGTTATGGGATACGATAATGTGTATTATAGGAAGAAATCAAATAGCAAGCAAGGGAAGGATGGGCCGGGTGCAGAGCGTTCGGAAGGTCATTAGGCTCCGGCCGGTTTGCCAATCAGGAGAATAGCTATTAGCAGTTTCGGTTATTGCTTTCTATGAACTAGTTATTGCTTTCCAAGTATTAGTTTAGATTCCTTTGTTAGGATTTAGGAAAACTTACATCTATAAGTATGAAGAAAATCAATGAAAAGGGCAAGAAGTATTTTGCCACAAAATTCCTCTCGGCGGTGCCTTCCGATTAACAGGGCCGGTAGCTCCGTTCGCTAGTTATCCGTCGAGTCGCCGCCACGGCCTCGACGTCCACTTCTACTCGTGCCGGTCAACGGCCGGGTACTCGCCTTTATACTCAAACATACAACAAGAACACACTCCTGAGATTGAGTCACCTCAGACCCCGGCAGCACTTCAACCTGGAGACCCGGACTATCCTAGCTGGCATGAAAGGGCTGTTCAGTCTCCTCCATCATCTCCAACTCAGTCAACTCACGTGGTCGGCCGGAAGTTCACAAGAGTCCCTGTCCAAAATAAAGGTGTGCTCAAAGAACTTTTCTTCTAGAGATTAGCCCCTTCTTGTGTACTTGATGACAAAGGGGAGAAGAAGAAGATCGATCCGTTCTTAAAATCTTTAAGATGAAGCTTTAAGTTGAATTGTTGTTATTTAATGTTTTGTTTAAGTTTATTTGAATGTGCTTACGACTTATGAGTTTATATCCTCTCTGAGTTAAGTTTTTATCTATTGCATCATTCATATTTCTTAAACTCAATTATGTGCGTGTATCTTAAAGTTCATTACATTGCACTAGTTTAGGGGAGTTTTCAAGACTTCCCATGCTCTCAATAAAAGGTATGCACCATTATTGTATACCAAAACTATTTTTAAAAATGATTGTCATCAATTACCAAAAAGGGGGAGATTGAAGCATCTAGGCCCCCAAAATTTTATTATGGTTTTGGTAATTAATGACATTACATGTTTTGGACTAGCTATCTATCTTGAGATAAGTGTTTGAACAGGTTAGTCCTCTACATGACTTGAAAGGAAAGGAAAAAGGAGAAAGAGTCTTGAAGATTTTTAATCAAAAGGTTAAAAGACCCCTCAGTAGGTTAGAATAGAGTGTTGAGTTATTTTTAAGAGGGAATAGTGCCTAAGAACTTGATTTAATACTAAGTGTGGAAATGGCTCGAAATCATACCTTGAAATCATGCTAGTTGCATTTAGAACAAAGTTTTAAATGTTACATTTTTGACCCAAGTTTTGGCGGACTACTTGTCGTATGTTAAAAATCGGTCTGCGTTGAAGCAAAGTTTTGATTCACGCCGGACCACTTGGAAATAATCCGCGGAAAAGGTCGTTCACGTCGGACCAGTTGCTATAGTTTTTATTTATGTCCGACCCTGAAGCCTGTCTAAATGTTTTCAACCGAAGGTTCTCAGTTGACGCCGGACTAGTTAGCGATACTAGTCAGTTCACGCCGGACCAGTTGAGAAGTAGTCCGCCGTGAACACGAAATCGAAAAGATCTAGTCCGGCCAGAATTTTGATGAAGGCTATAAATACCTGTCCAGAACCTTTTGGATGGGTTCGGTTGAGCATTCATTGGTTTCTTAAGACAAGAACAACACTCAACTCTCAGTGCATTCAGTTCACGTCGGACCAGTTGAGAAGTAGTCCGCCGTGAACATGAAATCGAATGAGCTATTTCCAAAATTACCTTCTCCCCCTCTAATGAGCTCAACTAATTACTCATTTTTTATGCGGTTATGCAGACACTAGTGGAGCTGTAAATGACGTATATGAGTTTGTAAGTTCGCATGTCTACAGCTAGTATTGAGTAAAGATGAGGTCTTCTTCCTTGCTTCCTAACTGGCGGCTATATTATTGTATATTAGGTTGAATAAAAGATTGGTAAATTCAAGGAAACAAAAAGAACAGATGGGGTATCTACATCAGAACTCATAATGAGGATTTTGAAGGATTATAATCAGTATGTTATGAGAAATTTAGCACGGGGATACTCAAGGAAAGATTTAGGCGTGAGCTATGCTAAGGTTAGCCGCATTTTCGATGGGGCATGGCACTCCCTTTAGCGTGTGTGTGTGTGTTCCCAAGTAATTTGTCTTGCTTGTTTCTTTGTCGGGAGAAACAAGCGCAAGTTAATATGAAGTGCTTATGTCATGGAATGCATGTGATGCTTATGCGAGTGAGCTAGCGGCGGTTTTGTTTTGAGTTGCAAGGGAGATCCTTTTCTTTCCTTTTGCTTTGCTTTGCTTTGCTTTGCTTTGTCCCCCGTACAAATGACTATGGCAGAGGCGTTTGGTGTTTTGGGCATCATCATCATCATCATCAGGTTGGTGAGTTTTAGTTTTGTTTTGTAATGGGCGGATGGATATATGCGTGCTTGCACGCACGCACTTAATGGTTATATATATATTCCATCAAATGGGACACAAGGCTGTCGATGCTGAGCAATATATCCGACCGCCATCTATTCTCCCCCATTTTACTTGCTGCCGCTGCTAATCTTTTCTTCTCGGCCTCGTCTCAAGCACTAGACATCAACGTTGCTCTCCTTTCACTCGCCTTAACGCCCTCCCAAGGCCCAATGGCCTGGCGCCGCCACCCCTCTGTCCCCAAGGCAAGGTCGCTCTTCTCTTGAACGTTCAATTGGTTTGATTACTTTCGATTATCGATTTTTTCAAACAAACCAGCGGTTCAATTGGTTTTAGAAACTATATATATATATATATATATATAGAGTTAACTATTGCATCATTCAATTTCTTAAAAACAATTATGTGCATGTATCTTAAAGTTCATTACATTGCACTAGTAGGGCGTCAAGAGCATGCTCTCGAGGATCGATTTAAAAAAATGATTGTCATCAATTACCAAAAAGGGGAGATTGAAGCATCTAGGCCCCAAAATTTTATCATGGTTTTGGTAATTAATGACATTACATGTTTTGGACTAGCTATCTATCTTGAGATAAGTGTTTGAGCAGGTTAGTCCTCTACATGACTTGAAAGGAAAGGAAAAAGGAGAAAGAGTCTTGAAGATTTTTAATCAAGGTTAAAAGACCTCTCGATGAGGTTATAATAGAGTGTTGAGTTATTTTTAAGAGGAATAGTGCCTAAGAACTTGATTTAATCCTAAGTGTGGAAATGGCTCAAAATCATTCCTTGAAATCATGCTAGTTGCATTTAGAACAAAGTTTTAAATGTTACATTTTTGACCTAAGTTTTGGCGGACTACTTGTCTTATGTTAAAAATCGGTCTGCGTTGAAGCAAAGTTTTTGATTCACGCCGGACCAATTGGCCCTGTGGTGGGTGGGTGGGTTCACGAGCGGCCGGGTGCAGTGTGCACCGACGCGGTGAGCATCCAGTGGCTTGGGCCCGAGCGAGCGGCGCGGCCGAGCAAGCGCGGCGGTGCGGTGGAGCAAAGCGGCAGCGCGGCGAAGCGGCGGCGGCGCGGAGGAGCTGGACAACGGTGCACGACCAAAAAAGGCGACACGGCGGAGTTTTTACCTCGCAAAAATAGCGAAGCGAAGGCGAAACAACTTGGGAGAAGTGGCAAAATAGAGCGTGGGATGAGTTGCGCACCGGTGCTCCCATTTATAGGCGGGAGGAGGACCGGGAAAGCGCAATCGCGGAGAAAATGGTGGTGGCGAAAATGGGAAAGCGCGATTTTGCTCGGACTTGGGGATTAGACCATCTCAACCGTTCCCGTGGTTTCATTCCCTTCGACCCCGAAGGAATCCTTCCCGATTCCATTCCCTTCCCGACAATGCACTCCAGCAGATTCCCTTCCCGAAATACCTAACTTTTCCTCATACCCTCTCATCCAACCGGCAATTCTATATATTGAGGGTTTGTCGGCGTTCGAGCACCGCAAGTAAATTTGTAAGTCTAAGGGCCACACGTTCCCTCTCCACTGAATGGTTAGACTCGGAAGCCCAAGGTGTATCTTGGTTGGGCGAATGTCCCTACTCGATTCGTGTGTTGATGTTGTATTTCCTTTGGTGCAGATGACTACAGAGTTTACAAGTGAGTGAGAGCTCTAGCACAAGAAGTTAGTTGCTTGTTCGTGAGGACTTGGTCGGAGGAGCCGATCCCTCTCCCGGGGCTCCTGCCTCCTTTTATCTGACATGAAGGCAGGTTAATCGAGAATTGGGAGAGGGAGGCGAAGCAACCTCGCTAGGAGCCGGTCTTCATCTTGGCGAGTGGTCATCATTCGCCTTGCCCACGCCGGTCGGTAGTCCCATTGGCGGGCGATTAGTCTGCCGTCGGGAATCGGCGCACGCGCTTCTGCGAGCCGACGGATCTTGGCGTTGTGGCGTATGGTAGGTGCTACCTCGGGAGGAGCGCACCTCCGTCTTGGCGTGGTCGGGTGATAGGACCGGGTCCTTGACCCGGCAATCATCATGCTATCTTGGGAAGGAACCACTGCTCCGTATGGTCACCTCGATCGATCCTGCTCATGGGCACGTGGCCACGGTGGCGGAGACGACACGCGCCCTCGGGAGGTTGCCTCGATCTGCAGTCGGGTCGGGGTGCCCGACCCGCCGCGGGGGTCGGGAGCCCTACTTGGTCGGGACCGCTCGCCCTGCTAGGTCGGGAGCCCCACTTGGTCGGGACCGC
This sequence comes from Otatea glauca, assembly GCA_036346275.1. Lineage (NCBI taxonomy): Eukaryota > Viridiplantae > Streptophyta > Magnoliopsida > Poales > Poaceae > Otatea > Otatea glauca. Next base: position 68,809 of record JAYEVK010000134.1, read on the forward strand.
TCGCCCTGCTAGGTCGGGAGCCCCACTTGGTCGGGGCTTGACTTGACGCGGCCTGCTTGTCACCCAGGGCCGTTGGGTACCCCTGGTATGAGTATTCGTCAGTGTAGCCCCCGAACCCTCGAGTGGTTTCGTCAGATCCGGTTGGGGGTTGAGTTTGGTTGACGAGATCGTGGTCGTCTGTGGTGGCCGGAACTGGTGGCGGTCCGTCGATTAGGTCGGACGGTTTACGCGAGCGTGCTCTTGCGCATCGGCGGCTACTCAAGATCTGATCGGGGCATTGAGCGCGGAAGCTTTTAATCGCTTTCTTTGGCGCGCCATGCATGGCTTGGCGTGTTTTGACCATGCGCGTTTCGCCAGCCGCCGGAGTCGGTGAAGGCGCCGTTTTCGGTGTTTAGCATTTATTGAGTCGCTGATCTTCCTCCTCGGGTATATAGGAGAGCCACCGCTTGCTCGAGCGTTTGTCACCTAAACCGAGTCTTCTTTCGTAACCCTCCAATGGCTTCAAGTCATCCGTTGATCTTTAGCTTTGGTGATGGCGATGAGGTGGAGGAAGAGGACCCTATGGTGAGCTCGGGTGAGCATGATTAGGAGGAGGCAGCCGTGGCCCGCGATACTGCCGCCGTCGACACGCTGCTCGAGGTCGTCCCGAAGCTCTTTGAGGTGAGGGGCGCCCTCTTGGAAGCGATAGCGCGCGCCGCGCGGTAGCCGTTAGTGCGGCGGACCGAGCGAGTCGTAATTTGTAGCATAGATAGCACAGTCTTTGAAATATTGCTGTCGTCTTGCATGATGTAAGGTTCGAGCCTGTTTGGCTTTGCAATAAAATCTCCTTTTCCTTTGTAATCGTGGCGTATGCCCGTATTGTGAGCTTATCCTCGGCGCTCTCTCCGACTAGCCCGGCCCTCGAGAAATGGCAATCAGTAGGTGATCGCTTCTCCCTGGATGCAGGCCGTCGGATGCACGAACTCGCAAATACTTGTTAGGAGGTGTCCGAGCGGTCGTTTTAATCGTGGTAGTCGGACACGGGCCTTGGTCGGCCGGGACGACCTGATGCCTCTCGGGAGGTTCGGGTGTCCGAGTTGCTCGTTTTAACGTCGTAGCTGGACGGGGCCTTGGTCGGCCGGGACGACCTGATGCCTCTCGGGAGGTTCGGGTGTCCGACTTGCTCGTTAACATCGTAGCTGGACGGGGCCTTGGTCGGCCGGGACGACCTGATGCCTCTCGGGAGGTTCGGGTGTCCGAGTTGCTCGTTTAGCGTCGTAGCTGGACGGGGCCTTGGTCGGCCGGGACGACCTGATGCGTCTCGGGAGGTTCGGGTGTCCGAGTTGCTCGTTTAACGTCGTAGCTGGACGGGGCCTTGGTCGGCCGGGACGACCTGATGCCTCTCGGGAGGTTCGGGTGTCCGAGTTGCTCGTTTAACGTCGTAGCTGGACGGGGCCTTGGTCGGCCGGGACGACCTGATGCCTCTCGGGAGGTTCGGGTGTCCGAGTTGCTCGTTTAGCGTCGTAGCTGGACGGGGCCTTGGTCGGTCGGGACGACCTGATGCCTCTCGGGAGGTTCGGGTGTCCGAGTTGCTCGTTTAGCGTCGTAGCTGGACGGGGCCTTTGTCGGCCGGGACGACCTGATGCCTCTCGGGAGGTTCGGGTCTCCGAGTTGCTCGTTTAGCGTCGTAGCTGGACGGGGCCTTGGTCGGCCGGGACGACCTGATGCCTCTCGGGAGGTTCGGGTGTCCGAGTTGCTCGTTAACGTCGTAGCTGGACGGGGCCTTGGTCGGCCGGGACGACCTGATGCCTCTCGGGAGGTTGGTGTCGAGTTGCTCATTTAGCGTCATAGCTGGACGGCATTGTCTTTCCACGTGTCGCCCCATCCGCGGTGTGGGACACGGAGGGTGGCGAGCAGCGTTTACCGCGTTGGTTTGAACACCGTGCTCGTGGAGCTAATAACGGGTGGTCCGAGTGGGTCCTGGGAGGTCCCTCCCAAGGGGGACCCTTCCGAGCGGACGGTCCCGAGAGTAGGGTGTCTGGCCGTGTGGGCGACCCATAAAAACCTTTCTTTACTCGATCCGTGTCGAACTCGGGGCGTCCGCCGACCCGAGCACTGGTGGTATTACCCATCGATGGGCTCCGGGAGAGTGTGAAGTATGGTCTCGACGCGAGTTTTGGCGATTGGGCGTCGGCCGGTAGCGGAGGCCAGCTGGGGGCTCGCCTCATACTCGCCCCTTGCTCAACTTTCTTTGGGCGGCCTTACACCCATCGGTGGGATTGGCCTTGAACCCACGACTTTGGTGGGCCTGGCGTGAGCTATCGAGCTCTTGCCGTTTTGGGGCCGCGGCGACCAATGAGCCTCGCCGCAGCGCCAGGGCAACTATCTGGCCAAAGGTGGAGGCAAGAGGTCTCGGGACACGTGACCGGCGGTGTCTTTCGGTCCTTGCGGTTGTAAGGTTTAAATCTGGGAGGAATTGGAAAGCAGGCGTTACAGTGTGCTGGCGCGACAGACTAGGGCGTCTTGCGACGGTTCGCTCGAGGAGGTGTTTGTTGGTGGCGCCGCTCGTCTTCTATAAATCGTCATTGGGGCGTTTTGGCGATCACGTGCTCTTGCGCTCCTCATCTTCCAGCCCTTTGCCTAAGACAAGAAAAAGCAACAAAGAGCCAGAGAAGAGAACTCTTAGCCTTCTTCTTTCCTCACCTTTCCGCCACCTCTTCCCGAGAATGTCGTGGCCGGAGTGCTCTGCGCAGACCAGCCGCGCGGTTGGCTTGGTGAAGAAGGGCTTTGACGAATACTTATAACAGGGGTACCCCAACGGCCCGGAGTGACGAGTAGGCTGCCTCAAGCATAGCTCGAGCCTAACAGGCCGCTCCAGGCCCGCTACCAACCAAAGTACCTGCAGGGCCACACAGGACGCCCATTCTCGACCGATCGAGGTAGGCATCCCCGACCAAGCAGGGCTCCCGACCTCCGCAGCGGCAAGTAAATTTGTAAGTCTAAGGGGCCACGCGTTCCCTCTCCCTGAATGGTTAGACTCGGAGGCCCAAGGTGTATACTGGTTCGGGCCGAATGTCCCTACTCCAGTTCGTGTGTTGATGTTGTATTTCCTTTGGTGCAGATGACTACACAGAGTTTACAAGTGAGAGCTGAGAGCTCTAGCACAAGAAGTTAGTTGCTTGTTCGTGAGGACTTGGTCAGAGGAGCCGATCCCCTCTCCCAAGGGCTCCTGCCTCCTTTATCTGACATGAAGGCGGGTTACATCGAGAATTGGGAGAGGGAGGCGAAGCAACCTCGCTAGGAGCTTCGGTCTTCGTCTTGACGAGTGGTCATCATTCGCCTTGCCCACGCCGGGTCGGTAGTCCCATTGGGCGGGCGATTAAACTGCCGTCGGGAATCGGCGCACCGCCTTCCGCGAGCTCGACGGATCTTGACGTTGTGGCGTATGGTGGGTGCTACCTCGGGAGGAGCGCACCTCCGTCTTGGCGTGGTGGTGATAGGACCGGGTCCTTGACCCGGCAATCATCATGCTATCTTGGGAAGGAACCACTGCTCCGTATGGTCACCTCGATCGATCCTGCTCATGGGCACATGGCCAGCGGTGGTGGAGACGACACGCGACCCTCGGGAGGTTGCCTCGATCCAGTCGGGTCGGGGTGCCCGACCCGCCGTGGGGGTCGGGAGCCCTACTTGGTCGGGACCGCTCGCCCTGCTAGGTCGGGAGCCCCACTTGGTCGGGACCGCTCGCCCTGCTAGGTCGGGAGCCCCACTTGGTCGGGGCTTGACTTGACGCTGCTCGCTTGTCACCCGGGCCGTTGGGTACCCTGGTATGAGTATTCGTCGTGGTTGCGTGTCGGGTTAGTCACCCACAACCCATTGCCAACCTCACAATGAGTCGGTTCATTTCTTCCTAAGTGATGAACAATCCTTTAGTGATGATGAGGACTCCTTCTCTTAGCAATCGCAAAGGAGGAGGAGATAGAAGCGCGAGGTAACAACCATCGGCGGTGATCGGTTCGAGGCCATGCGGTGATCAACCGAGGTCACGTTGAAGGCGGCTCGGCTTTATGGTGATTACCGCTTCCTCCCCGTACTGCGACGCATTTTTCAAAGCGGAGGTAACAAACCCGATAGTCTAACAAATATGAATGATGTACTTGTAAGGTTTCATTATGTCTATAAGTCGTTTCGCATCGCGAGTTTGGATGAGCCGCTCCTATTTTTGCGCATAACGAATCTTTGTCGAAGGACACGACGTTTGGTTCCGACAAAGTAGGGATGCAGCAGGAAGCTTGGTTTGGCACCTCTTCAAAAATGCAATGACTCTCCGTCAACTAGCTTACGGTGTTCCTGCGACGCTGTGGACGAGTACCTCCGTATTGGGAAAATACGGCCATTGTAGCTCTCAAGAAGTTCGTGAAGGCGGTGGTCGGAGTTTTCGGGAGGAATATCTCCGATCTCCTAATGCGAGAAGACATTGGTAGACTCCTAGTTGTTGGTAAGCATTCGGGGTTTCCACTGGAATGCTTGGTGCTATCGATTGCATACATTGGACTGGAAAACCGCGCGAAAGCATGGCAAGGGGCTTTCAGGGCATACTACGCAAGCCTTCCATAGTCCTCGGCGGTTGCCGTATGACACGTGGATTTGGCATGCTTTTTGGGATGCCGGGAAGCATGAGCGATATTAATGTGTTGCACCGTTCTAACATATTTTCTAGAAAATGATGGTACGACTCGGAGGTAAACTACATCGTCAATGGCAATCGATGCGACATGGGCTACTACCTCGCGGATGGCATTTACCAGTGGGCTACCTTCGTCAAGGTGATTGCGTGCCGATGGGAAACAAGAGGGTCTACTTCTCGCAGATGCGATCCGCGCAAGGAAGGATGTTGAGAGAGCATTTGGAGTGCTCGAGGCTAGGTTTGCCATTATGCGGGGCCCGGCGATGTTGGCACGAGTACGTTAAGGAATATAATGATCGCATGCATCATTCTTCATAACATGATCGTGGAGGATGAGAGGAATGGGGCATCACGGGACATTAACCGATTTTATGGGAACTCCGTCGTTCTGAGGGCGTCACCCAACGGTCGGTCTTGCATCGCATACAAGCAACTCAAAGCGGAGGATCGCCAACCGGCGATCGGTTGCGGCGGATCTGGTCGAACACCTTTGGTCACGGCACGGGGATAATGCAAGTGTAATAAGCTATGTTTGGTGTGAGATTGTTATGTATCTTTGTTAGGTTCAATAAATAAGTGCTCGGTAACCTTTCGTAAAAAATTGTGTGAAATCATGTCTTTGAAGTTACGAAGATTCTTTGAAGTTACGAAGATCCGTGGTAGTGAAGTTACGGAGATTGGTCGGCGTAGCCTTGCAAATCAATTTCCTTCATCACTGATTGATCATCTTGCGAAGGTAATATCTTTTGATCCGTAGATCCGATCGAGTTTATTTTTATTGGGTTAGATTCATAATTGAATCTAGTTTCTATAGTTAAAATTTCATGTCCATCTAACGGTTGGATCTTGGTAATATAGTTTGTTAGGATAGGTCGGCGTAGCCTTGCAAATCGATTTCCATCATTATTTGATCTAGATTTGTTTCACCAGTATTGCGAAGGACATAACTCTCGATCCACAGTCGATTTACTTGATTATTTTGGGTTAGCTTCTTAATCGAATATAATTTCTCAGATTAAAATTTCACATCGATCCAACGGTTGGATCTTGATAATTTCTGTTGTAGTGAATATGTGTCGCTGTTTTCGGTGGTCGCGTGAACTGAATTTCCACGCTCGGCGAAGTTTGGTCGGCGTGAACTGGATTTCCTGCTCGAAGCATAATTTGAGCCATCAAAGATATGTGAATCGGTGTAGTGCATGCGATCCACTAGTCGCCATCCTTTACTCTCTAGGCGGTTAAGTCTAATAAAATGAGAGACCAAGCTCGATACCACTTGTAAGGTCGAGGATGCCGACTAGAGAGGGGTGAATAGGCGGCTTTTAAAAATCTTTCGTTCTACTAATTTCTACAAAGCAATTCACCCCTAATTATCCTTATGCCAAAACCTTATCAATAATAATGCGGAAGCGATAAACTAAGGTTTTGACAAATAAAGCCTAAATCAACTAGGCTCACTATGTGCACTAACTAATTATGTCTCTAACAAGAATATGCCAAGGTATTCTAGAGAAATGCCTACGAGTTCCGACCGAAGAAACTCGTTTGGAAGATCTACATCTCCAACCCGACCTCTCATATTATGAGCATCCTATTCGTATTCTAGAGAAGGTTGAACGAAATATGAGAAAGGGGGATGTTAAGTTTGTCAAGGTACAATGGAGCAATCACACCAAAGATGAAGCTACATGGGAACAAGAAGATCAAATTCGTATCGAGTATCCACATCTCTTCTCCGGTATGTGAATGATTATGTTATGCCTTTCTATGCACCATATATCATCACATTCATATGAGCACTTCCTTAGCCTTACCTTTAAATTATAAAATTTCTCTAAGTTAAGAACTTGTCAAGGTGAATATGGCCTTAAATAAGATAGAGGTGTCTCCTTTACCTTCTCTTTGCCAGTCAGACCATTTAGTGAGACTTTTCTCCTCAAGTTCGAGCAAGTGGTTAGTAACGTATCTACCATCCTTCCCGGTTTAGCTTGAATCTCGGGACGAGATTCTTTTAAGGGGGGAGACTTGTCATAGCCCCAAAACCAAAGATGCATCTATAATCATCATGAGCATACATGAAGCATCATTAAGCATTTAATCTCGTGTTGGCATGCATTCGAATTCAATTTTTGAATTGTTGATTTTAGTGCAAATTAGTGCGTTGTGAAACAACTCAATTCTTCACCACATAACATGACCTATGTGTTATTTTTGTATTATTACGCACTTCAAATAGTGAATTTAGGAATTTATTCCCAGATTTTAGGAGATCATTTGGGTGCTCAAATTAAATCTTGTAAGTTCAAAACAGCCGTCTTGTGTGAATTTGCATACTTAATTTACAAATGCTTTTGAGTGAAACCAACTATCTGTGCTATCTAATGTCTATCGTGATTCAAAAAATTGGGATAATTTTGGAGTTGTTTTGAACCCTTAATTAAGTAGAAGAAGAGAGGAGAAGAAATTGGTGAAAATTCAAAAAAAAAAATTCTCTGTCTGCTTCTTCTCGGTTGGGCACCATGGACGGTGAGTCCACACTGGTGGTCTTGATTGACGACGCTAGGCGGTGCTCTGAGCTCTCCCTTGTCTTGTACACTCCTCGCCCCACCTACTCCATCGCGGCGCCATAAACCCGGCCGAGCCTCGTCTTCTCCCGGTAGAGCTCTGCGTCTGAGAGCTCGGCCACCGCGCCGATCTTCTAGGTGAGCTCGTGATGATCCTTGCCTCGCCAAAAATCTTGCTTAACCCTCTAACTCGGTTTCTCCATTGAGCTTGCAAGCCTGCGCGAGAAGAAGCTAGCCCCGCAACCTGCTTCTCTAGCCAAGCTCAACTGCTGCGCCGCCGCTCCGGCCGTCGCCGCCGTCTCGGCGACCTCCGGTGGTCGCCGCCGTCATCAGGACTGCCCCGGTGTGCCTCACTTGCTGCGACATCCTTTCCACGCGAGCCAAGCGAATAGCCGGCCGCCATCGCCATTGCCAACCGGGTCAAGGTCTAGGGTTTGTGAAGGTAAGTCTCAAGTATTTGTGCATGCAAATCATTCACAAGAAGCACCGTGGCCAAGTGGTTGTAGTGCTCGGTTCTCACTGGCAGTCTTGAGTTCTAACCCAAGTCGGCATTTTAGATTTCTCCTTTTGCCTCTTGCAATCAAACCTTCATATCTTTTGCTAGGAGTGTCCAAATGAAGTAAAATTAGTTTCTAAATTTAAATTTTGAAATGAGGAATTATAATATGAAATAAAAAGTTATGTGTTGCTTGCAGGAAAATATTCTTATTAGAGTTTGAGTGCTAGGCCTAAATAGGTGTTATGAAGAAAGTATATTTTATCTTGATCCATAAATCACGAAATAAATACCATAAGCCACTGCAACCCTATGCACTCCATTTCTGTAAAAACATTTAAATTTTAATGTATTTTGATTCAAATATTGTTGGTTTAGGACCTTAATAACATTCAAACTTCAAGTGGTTAGAATAATGTTCATATGAGCTCAAAAACTTATGAAACCAGTTTAGATGTGTTTGTGGGATTGCATAGATTATGAATAGTCAAAAATATTTAGACTTTGCTTTAGTTTAGTCTATTTGCTAGTTGTATGAACATGCAATCGGCAAAATGTTCAAATGATCGTAACTTTATAAGCAGAACCTCAAACTCAACGAAACCAAATCTCATGACCTTAGAATAATATACCCTTACTTGCTGTACAAAAATGATATCATTTTAAACAATTTTGAGTTAGACCACATTAAGCCCTAATGATCATTTATATGAAAAATATTGTTTCCCTTTTATCAAGTGTTCGTTCTTTTGATTTGTGGTTTGAGTTGCACGCTCCTTAAAGCGTAATTTTCAGCAAATTAATAATTGGGTATAACTCAATTGAATGATGTCCTTCCAAATAAATGAACTCCGATAAACTTCTTTATTCTTGAACTTTGTATGTTACTTCTGAAGTTTCTCTCATTCATTTCTCATGCTCATACATGCGCATTTACATCAATGGCATCATTCTAATTTTGCATCATTGCATTCGTTTAGAGTCAGAGCGTCTGGGAGAGCAATGAGGTTGACCGCGACCGTGAGTGAGGTGAACCTTGAGGAGGAACCAGCTCCTACACAAGGCAAGCATCGAGCATATTTCTCCTATATTTTGGATCAATGTGACTTATATTATGATGTTATGCATGTGGGTTTATGTTATATAGCTATGTCGCGAATAGCTCCTAATTGTTGCATTTCCCCTTCCTTGATATTGTTTACCATACACCTTGATAACTCTTAGCATGGGTAGTTTGTCTTATGCTAATGATCGCGTTAGATGCTTAGCCATGCTCTAGGTCTTGGTATGGAATCCGGGGATTTTGATGGTCTTTTATTTGTAGTGATTGGTAGTTATCGCGGGATGGTAGGGGTTTGAAACATGGTAATTGGAAAGAATGTTGTTTCATTCATGATAATTTGAAGGACTTGTTTAAAAGGGTGAAAGTCACGAGACTTGGGCGAGTAGTTGGGGTTATTCGAGAATGGAGTCTCGGATGCCATAGGCTCGCTTGAGTCGATTAAGGACCGATCGTTGGTGCCGTTGTCTTAAGCACTTTCCGTACTAACCACATATCCATATATGGGATGGATGAGCTAAGTACCATAAGTTACCCGGATCATTTGACTTGTGGGTTTGGTGTGTGGGTGAGGTGCCTAGGGGTGTCCCCGGTGGACCTAGTCATCTCCGTACATTAGACACGAGCACAAATGTTTGGGGTGAGTATGTGAAAGGTTGTAATGTGAATCATCGCTTGCTATCGACGGGTGGTATGGTCGGTGGTCTCGTGTCGTGTGGGTAAAGATGTACCCCCCTGCAGGGTGTAAGAACTATTCGAATAGCCGCGCTCTCGGTTATGGCAAAGCTTAATGTTCATTGGACATCATCGTAGTGTCACGTGTTGTTTTATGATGAGCTTAGAAGGTGAAACATGATGGTCTCATGAGGGATGTTGGGTATGAGCTAGCTGTCCATAGAAGTCAAATAGTACTAAGGTTGCTTACACATTACTCCCTAGTTGTTAAGTTATGCTTTTTCGCAAATACTACTTTAACTTGTGGCCTTTCATGTCCTTGCTACAACCATATGCATTATCCTTGTACTCTATGGTCCGTGTAAGACTTGCGAGTACCTTCGTACTCATGTGTTTGTTGTTGGAGTTTTGCAGGTGAGAATGAGGCCATGTATGGCTATTTTTACCCCGCCGATGTCGGCGAAGGGGATGAGTAGTCGGTGGTTGGCCAAGATAGCGGTAGTGGTGCCTTATGGGCAATGGCGCCACTATTATTTTGCTTTTATGATGATTATATCCACTGCGTACTCTATGTCTAATTCGCTAGTTAAACCATGGATAGTTTCTAGCTAGTGACCTTTGGTTGAGAGCATATAGACTTGTCTTTGTATGCTTCTCAAGTTTAAATTCAGATTTGGTACACTCGATGTATGAGACTTGTAATATGTTGAAGACTTGTAATTTACATTAAAACTTGCACTCTCTATGTATTGTGTGATGATAGAGATGTTGTGCAACGGTATGTGTGTTGATCTTGGGCATCGTCTTGAGACACATGCCGGGGACTACCGGAGTTGCTTTTGTTTTAATTGAGATTGTGGCTGCGTTGTTTGTCATATAGATGTGAATTAACATGTGCCTAGCTCTTGTGCGAGCATATGTTAGCTCTCATCTAAATGGGCATCCGTACGCTCGATTAAACCAAGTGCAATTTGGCGGTTCTCTGCTGCAAGGAAGGATGTTGAGAGAGCATTTGGAGTGCTCGGGCCAGGTTTGCCATTATGCGGGGCCCGGCGATGTTGGCACAGAGTGCGTTAAGGAATATAATGGCGCATGCATCATTCTTCATAACATGATCGTGGAGGATCAAAGGAAGGGCATCACGGGACATTAACCGATTTTATGGGAACTCCGTCGTTACGGGGGCGTCACCCAGCGGGTCGGTCTTGCCTTCGCATACAAGCAACTCAAAGGCAAAGGATCGCCAACCGAGATCGGTTGCGGCGGATCTGGTCGAACACCTTTAGTCACGGCACGAGGATAATGCAAGTGTAATAAGCTATGTTTGGTGTGAGATTGTTATGTATCTTTGTTAGGTTCAATAAATAAGTGCTCGGTAACCTTTCGTAAAAGGTTTGTGTGAAATCATGTCTTTGAAGTTACGAAGATTCTGAAGTTACGAAGATCCGTGGTAGTTGAAGTTACGGAGATTGGTCGGCGTAGCCTTGCAAATCAATTTCCGTCATCACTGATTGATCATCTTGCGAAGGTAATATCTTTTGATCCGTAGATCCGATCGAGTTTATTTTTATTGGGTTAGATTCATAATTGAATCTAGTTTCTATAGTTAAAATTTCATGTCCATCTAACGGTTGGATCTACGGTAATATAGTTTGTTAGGGTAGGTCGGCGTAGCCTTGCAAATCGATTTCCATCATTATTTGATCTAGATTTGTTTGATCGTATTGCGAAGGACATAACTCTCGATCCACAGGTCTGATTTACTTGATTATTTTTTGTTAGCTTCTTAATCGAATATAATTTCTACAGTTAAAATTTCACATCGATCCAACGGTTGGATCTTGATAATTTCTGTTGTAGTGAATATGTGTCGGGCTGTTTTCAAGTGGTCGGCGTGAACTTAATTTCCTGCTCGAGCGAAGTTTGGTCGGCGTGAACTGAATTTCCTGCTCGAAGCATAATTTGAGCCATCAAAGATATGTGAATCGGTGTAGTGCACGATTCACTAGTCGCCATCCTTTACTCTCTAGGCGGTTAAGTCTAACAAAATGAGAGACCAAGCTCGATACCACTTGTAAGGTCGAGGATGCCGACTAGAGAGGGTGAATAGGCGGCTTTTAAAAATCTTTCGTTCTACTAATTTCTACAAAGCAATTCACCCCTAATTATCCTTATGCCAAAACCTTATCAATAATAATGCGGAAGCGATAAACTAAGGTTTTGACAAATAAAGCCTAAATCAACTAGGCTCACTATGTACACTAACTAATTATGTCTCTAACAAGAATATGCAATTCTAAAGATAAGCAATCAATCAATTTAATTCTATGAATATAAATTGCTTGAACATAAATAACAAACACAATGCAAGCACAAGAGACACAATACTTTTCTTGTGGTGTTAGGAGACTTGCAGTCTCCCTAGTCCACGTTGAGGTTAGCCCAAGCAATTGGACCGGCTCCACGAATTGAGCACCCACCTCGAATCCACTAGTGGTAACTCCTTTTCCCTCTCGGGTGGCGAGCTCCAACCTTCACAAACTTTGCAGGGCTTCTCACAACCTCCGTTGAGAAGCTCACCGCACCTGACGCTCACGCCGTCTAGGAGGCGGCAACCTCCAAGAGTAACAAATCAAGCCCTTCCGCTTGAACTTCACCTAGTGCAACACATGCACTCGGTGACCTCCTCGTGCAACACATGCACTAGGATCCTCCTCAAGTGCAACACATGCACAAGAGGCTCTCGATCCTCTCTAATTGCAACACATGCAATTAGAGGCTCACACTAGCTCAAGAAGCAAATGGAAGAGGGCAACACATGCACACAACTCCTACAAACACCCAAATGCTCTAGCACACACCAACCTTACGCCTTGCCCCCAAGGCCTCCTTTTATAGCCTCCAAGCCAAAACTAGCCGTTGGAAGTGCAGACAAAACGAATTCCGGTGCTCTGCTTAAGCCGGGACCGTAGCACGGCCTCCTCTCAACGGCTACAAAACTAGCCGTTGCGGGGTTCCGTAGCACCGACCAAGCGGGAGCGGTGCTACCGCTCGAGCGATAACATCGGCCTTCACCCGAGCACCGGACTTGAGTGAACACAAAAACATCTCCTCTGGAATTTTCACACGGCCATAGGGCGGTAGCACGGACCTCGGTGCTACGGCCTACCATGGCGGTAGCACCGACCGCCAAAGCGCCCAAAACATCCCTCTGGAATTTTCACACCGGCGACGGGCGGTAGCTGGACCTCGGTGCTCTGGGCTACCATGGCGGTAGCCGGACCGACTGCGGTACATGCTCCCATAAGTGTACTACGGCCAAGCGGTGCTACAGGCCCTACATGGGCGATACTGACCGCCATAAGGAGAAAACACGGTCTTTCACAAAACTTTTCTCCAAACCATTAAAGATATATTCTTTGAGCTATGTGAGGATCAACACATGATCACAACACTATGCAAAACACATTTACACATGTTAATCACATACTCCAAAGAATCTCATTAAGCACAACTTATTTGCAAAACATATTTGCCAATAAACCAAGAACTTATGAGATCAATCCTCTTAGCCATGTGATGATCAACACATGATCAAGTCAATTTGCAAACCCTATTCACATGCTCTAGGATCGAAACCCATAATCTCAAGTTCATTTGCAAAACACATTTGCAAATAACAACTCCAACTTATTTGCAAAACACATTCGCAAATAAACTACGAACCTATAAGATCAATCCTCTTAGCCATGTAAGGATCAACACATAATCCCGACACTTTGCAAAACACATTTGCAAATGCCAACTATTTGCAACACATGCAAATCTCTAGCACCATGCAAACAACCACAACAAAATAAGATTCACTCAAGAAGCAAGCATGAGCTCCCTTATTTGCAACACATGCAAATACTTAGCTCATGCAAAATCCAACGCACGAGCTTCACCCATTTGCAACACATGCCAAATGGTTAGCTCAATACAAAAACCAAACCAAGAGAGTGAGCTAGAGTGAACCGGATCGAGTTCATCAACACATGATGAGGCTCAAGCTAAAAGACTCAACCCCTCTTAATAGTACGGCAACCTAACTAGCAACCTGGTCTCCCAACCAAACACCGAGACCGGTAAAAGACTAGGAACACATCCTTAGCCCTAGCTAGTTATACCTTTGCCTCAAACTATCCACTTGGAGCTTCTATGATTTCCAATCATCTTCTCTCCAGGATCACCTCTTCTTCTTCTTGGTCATCAACACATGATGAACCTTCTAGCTCTTCTCTTTACTTCGGGATCACCTCTTGAAGCTCATCAACACATGATGACTTCTTCTTCTTCTCGAATCTTCATTATCTTGGACTCAACCTACTTCACAACTCATGGAAGATGTTAGTCCAACAAACACGGTTGTCTCAATCATCACGCACTCCATTAACACATAATGGATGCCTCTAAGATCGATTGAGCACAACCTAAATCAATTGAATGATTAAATGTTGTCTTGAGTACTTTGATGCAACTAATGCTTCATTATACTCAAGACTTTTCGCTTGTCCTTAATCAACAAAGAGACATCATCAACACATGATGAAATGTCCTTTTATTGATTGAAAGACAATCGAACTCAATTTAAATTTCATTTAAATTGATATGAGTATATATATAACTACACAAGTTTCATATACTCAAATGATTGTTTCAAAGTCTTGATCCTTTATATTATATGACAAGAGGACATGGATCAATGCAATTGAAACATCAAGTTAAATTATCGACTCCCCTAGATGTGTGCATTCATGTATATATGAATTAGGAACATAATGCACATATTTGGACTAAAGCAATGGAAGAGTTCATACTTTAACTTGAATCCTAAGTATGCATTAAGTCAATAGAGTGAATACAAGTGCATACCTTAGGTTTTCCATTTTCCATCCAAATATGAGACTAATAAGAATAAGACTCAATTAAACATGTTAGTCTCATAATGATTAGATTTGTCATTAAACAATGATTAAACATTAATATTAAACCAATCACCAAAACTAATGGAGCTTGAACTTACACGCACATAAGCTTGCTTGACTTCAGCATATTTCCTGTCTACATTATACTATTATGTTGTGTCTTAGTTTACTATTTACTTGCATATAGATGGATAAAGATTCAAAGAAAGTCCGTGAAGTGCATGCTTGGACAATTAATCGCATAGAGGAAATCGCAAGTGACGAATACTCATACGAGGGTACCCCAGCGGCCCGGGATGACAAGCGGTCGCCTCAAGCCCGCTCAGACCTAACAAGTCGCACGGGCCCGCTCAGACCAAGACACCTGCGGGGCCACAAAGGACGCCCGTCCCCGACCGATCGGGACAAACATCCCCGACCAAGCAGGACTCCCGACCCCCGCGGCAGGTCGGGATCCCCTGACTCCGACCTAATTAAAGCAACCTCCGCCAAAAAGCCGCATGATGAGCCTCCACCAGCCATCAGCCACGCGTCCCACGGAAGGGACCGATCGAAGTGACTGAACGAGAGCAGGTGGCTCTTTCCCAAGATAGTATAATGGCTGCTGAAGTCAAGCTTCCGGTCCCATCAACCAGTTGCTTACAAGTAGAAGGCACGCTCCCTCCCGAGGCAGCATCAATGTTATACACTGCAACGTCAACACTCGTCAGGCTCACAGAAGGCAGGTGCGCCATTTCCGACGAAGCAGCTAACCGCCCTGCCCAACGGGACTACCGACCCGGCGTGGGCAAGGCAAACGGTGACCAGTCGCCAGAACGAAGGACCGAAGCTCTTAGCATAGGTCACCTCACCCTTCCCAACTCTCGATGTAACCTGCCCCTTCCTTCTATATAAAAGGAGGCAGGAGCCCTGGGAGAGGAAGGGGCTTCTTCTGGCTAAGTCCTCACGAACAGGCAATCGGCATTCTCACGCTAGAACTCGGCTCTCACTTGTAAACATTGTGCGACCATTTGCACGAAGGTAATACAATACCCCACAAGAAGCTGGAGTAGGGACTTTCGGCTCGAACCAATATACATCTTGGGCTTAGAGTCTAACCATTCGAGGAGAGGGAACGCGCGCCCTTAGACTTACAAATTTACTTGCGGTGCTCAAAGCGCCGACAACAAGTGATATTAAGAACATAGTGTACGATAATTTTCTCCTTGCTCAAGCGAAAGCGCGAATGAAATGAACCGACTCTTACTTGAGATCGAACACTTTGCTCGCCGCCTTGATGATCTTGCCATACAATCGGAAGACTTAGTGCGAGCAGACGGTGTCGAGTCACTGAAGAAGAAGAAGAAGACACTTTGTCCAACATAGACAAGCGGTTGTGCCCATACGACTACGAGACGGATGATTCGATAAGCGTGATGACCATCAATTTAGAGAGGATGAAAGTATCGAGTCTAGTAGTGAGTTATTCGTGTTCTTGTATTATGTATATTAAGACATGTTGTACTTTTAAGACCTATAAGTTCATTTACATTGACATGTGTTTTGCTTATTACATGTGTTGCTACGTATTTGTGCTTAATGAAGTATTGATGTCTGACTTGTGCAATATGGATGACTTCTATGCTCAAATGCATTGCGTGAGGGAAAGTGAAATACCTTGGGATGAAAGCCCAATTGGGGAGCAACCTTCTCGGTTGACCACTCCAGTCCTCGGTGAGAGCTCACAATAAAAGGTCCAAAAATTTTGGAGAATGAAGACAACATGTTGGTGTCGGCATGGTGAATGTTAGCTTGGATCTAGTGCAAGGACCCAACAAACTCGTGCCACATATTGGAGTAGAATACATGATTACTTCCATGAGAACAAAAATTTCTTTTGGAGCGTAGTCGAATTCACTTATGCACCGATGGTCATCTATCCAAGAACATGTCAACAAGTTTTGTGGATGTTATGACCGCATTGAGCGTAGAAGACAAAGCGGGATAACAGCGCAGGATAAGGTTGGTACATATCCTTTTTTATTAGCTTCACATGTGTTCCCTTGTTAATAAGGTACCGTGCCTGCAGATTGTCCATGCTAAAGCTTTGTACCAAGAAGAAGAAGGGCGATTATTTACATACTTGCATCTTTGGAGCGTATTACAACACCATCCAAAGTGGGTGGTCATTTATCTCGAAAAAGCGAAGACATCATCTAATGCTTCTCAGGGTAGTTCGATCTGTTAGCTCTAATGCAAGCCATTTTCATGAAGATGCTCCCTCTGCAGGTGATGTGCTCGGAAGGCTGTTGGTAGGAAGGCCGAGAAAGAGCGTTCTGCAGTGGTAAAGCTTGATTGAGAGTGAAACAAGTTCACTCTACATGAAGCACTTGGAAAACTTTAGGAAAGAGACGAAAGAAATGGAGATTATGAAAGAGCAGAAGAAGGAAGAGCGGTACGAACGAGCATTTGCGCAAGAACAGGAGAGGATTGCTCAAGAGAAAGAAAAGATTGAGATAAGAAAAAATGAGCTTGAATTGAAGAGAATGATGGAAGAAGAGAGAATTATGGCGTCGACACTAGTCGCAGGTGGGCCACAACAACAATACTACTCGTCCTTGTAGAATGATATCATCGCTCGAAGATGTAATAGGTCTGGTTGAGCACTACTTATGATGTATGAACTAATTTGTTGCAAACTTTTGTGCTACTAAACCATGATGTGCTACAATATATGTATGCATTATTTGATTTAAATTTCTTGCATTCAAATAGTTAAAGTGCATAAACTAGTACATTATAGTTGAAGTGCATAAACTAGTACATTGTAGTTGAAGTGCAGAAACATTAAACTAGCGCTTGACTACATCCCTCCATAATGGTGCCATAAGTGCTCGACTAGATCTTCTTGAAGCTGAGAGTGAGCTTTTCTATTTACGATAGATTGATGAGTTTGAATGAACACGTAAAGCTCGGTATTCGTTCATGCGAGGCGCAACATTTTCTCCCACTACTTCGTAATTGTAATCAATGGACCTCCATCCGCTCATCTTCAATTATCATGTTATGCATGATGATACATCTTTGTCATGATATCTCGAAGTGTTTCTTGATACCAAAACGCAGTGGTCCACGAACAATTGCAAAAGCGAGCTTGTAAAACTCAAATGCTCGTTCCACATCCTTCCTAGCTGCTTCTTGAGCTTCCACAAAATGTTTTCTTATTCCCTTGGGAGCTGGTATTGTCTTGACAAATGTTGCCCATGAAGGATATATGCCATCGCAAGATAGTATCCCATTGTGCGATTGTGACCGTTCACGGTATAATTCATACGAAGCTTGCCCTTGACTAACTTAGCAAAGAGAGGGGACCGATGAAGAACATTAATATCATTATGAGACCACAGTAAACCAAAAAAGCATGCCATATCCAAAGATCTTGCGATGCAACGGCTTCTAGAATGATTGTTGGCTCGTGAACATGACCGATATACATGCCTTGCCATCTTTGCAGGCAATTTTCCACTTCGATGCATGCAATCTATGCTCCCTAGCATTCCGAAAAACCTCTGTCCTCACCAATTGTAAGTAATCTGGCGATTATCATTCTCATTTGGAGATCTCAAATACTCATCTCCAAAGATTTCAATAATAGCTTTCACAAACTTTCTCGGGCTCTCTATAGCGATACTTTCTCCAATTCGCACATAATCATCAATAGCATCCGCTGCTCGCAGTAAGCTAGCATCCGAAATCTTTGCGGTTATCTTTTGCAAAGAAGATAACCCAAGAATTCAACACAATTCCTCTTACGAGCGAAATAATTATCATACGCATACGACATGCAATATGCGAAGAAATAGAGGGCGATTCATTGAAACCTATGTCGAAAGAAGGTTGAGCATAGACATTACGATCAACATAATATGCCAAGAAATAAATAATGAATAATTCCAAACTGCGCGAGAAAGAAGGTCGGGCCATAGATAGGAGGATCGACAAAATAGTCTGGAGCAGTCTAGCATGTCCTTCTTGTCTATTGCGATGAGCGACTTGATGGCGAGAGTAGAACCGCCATGGCGTGGAAGATTGACACCACGATCTTCCATATGTGTTAGATATCCTGTTGTAAGAAGAAATACGTATTCATTATTCTTGTCAGACTCCTCGTCGTCTGAGAGACATTGTGAGACATTTCGTCATGATATCATTAAAACTAGCCAAAGTCACGCGCTACGTTGTGTCGTGTGAAATTTTGGCGTGTGACGATGCGACACGTGAAATCCAGGAAATTTGGTTGTGAACTGCTATAAACCTCCGGTGAATCTTTTGTTTTTGAGAAAACCGCGGACGTATTTTTATTTCAGTTTTGTGTTTTTTAAAAAAATGGGTGCTAGAACTCTTTGGCAAATCGGTGAATCGCTATAAACTCTCGGTGAATCTACATTTTTTTTTGAGAAAACTGCGGACGTATTTTTTGTTCTTTTTTGAGAAACCCGCGGACATATCTTTTATTTTTTATTTCGGTTTTTGCGTTTTTTTTAAAATGGGTCGCTAGGACCCGCCGGCAAATCCGTGAATCGCTATAAACCTTTGGTGAATCTATGTTTTCTTTTGAGAAAACCGCGGATGTATTTTTTTGGGTCCATTTTGCTAAAACGCCGAGAGGAGCGAGCGCAAACCGCGGAAGGACCTAAAGTATTTTTGTTTTTTCCAGGGTGCGTTCCTGACGAATACTTATAACAGGGGTACCCCAACGGCCCGGAGTGATGAGCAGGCTGCCTCAAGCATAGCTCGAGCCTAACAGCCGCTCGGGCCCTTCTGACCAAAGTACCTGCGGGGCCACACAGGACGCCCATTCCCGACCGATCGGGGTAGGCATCCCCGACCAAGCAGGGCTCCCGACCTTCGCAGCGGGACGGGATCCCCCGACTCCGACCAAGCAGGACTCCCGACCTCCGCAGCGGGTCGGGATCCCCCGACTCCAATCAAACCAAGGCAACCTCCGCCAAGGGCCGCGTGTCGAAGCCTCCACCGACCAACAGCCACGTGCCCCACGGATGGGGTCAATCGAAGTGACTGTACGAGAGCAGGTGGCCCCTTCCCAAGATGGTTTAATGGCTGCCGAAGTCAAGCTTCCGGTCCCATCAACCGGTCACGTCTGATCGTAAGACATGCTCCCTCGGCGGCACCAGCGTTATACAGTGGCGTCAATATTTGTGAGCTCACGAAAGCGGTCGCCACTTCCCAGCAAGCGGCTACCGCCACGCCGCGGGACTACCAACCCGGCATGGGCAAGACGAACGGTGGCCAGTCAACAGAACGAAGGACCAAAGCTCTTAGCATAGGTCACCTCGCCCTTCCCCATTCTCGATGTAACCTGCCCCTTCCTACTGTATAAAGGGAGGCAGGAACCCCCGGGGGAAGGGGAACACGGACACGCACAGGCAATCAGCATTCTTGCGCTAAGGCTCTCAGCTCGCGCTTGTAAACATTGTGTAGCCATCCGCACTAAAGGCAATACAATACCACCGCACTTGGGCTTCTGAGTCTAACCATTCGGTGAGAGGAACGCGGCCCCTTAGACTTACAAATTTACTTGCCGGTGCTCGAAACGCCGACAGTTCCACTAAAAACCATCAGGTATGATTTTGAGCCATTTCCACACTTAGGATTAAATCAAGTTCTTAGGCACTATTCCCTCTTAAAAATAACTCAACACTCTATTCTAACCTACTGAGAGGTCTTTTAACCTTGATTAAAAATCTTCAAGACTCTTTCTCCTTTTTCCTTTCCTTTCAAGTCATGTAGAGGATTAACCTGTTCAAACACTTATCTCAAGATAGATAATTAGCCCAAAACATGTAATGTCATTAATTACCAAAACCATAATAAAATTTTGGGGGCCTAGATGCTTCAATCTCCCCCTTTTTGGTAATTGATGACAATCATTTTTTTTAAATAGTTTTTGGTATACAATAATGGTGCATACCTTTTATTGAGAGCATGGGAAGTTTTGAAAAACTCCCCCTAAACTAGTGCAATGTAATGAACTTTTAAGATACATGCACATAATTGAGTTTAAGAAATATGAATGATGCAATAGATAAAAACTTAACTCGGAGAGGATATAAACTCATAAGTCACGGGGCGGGTCCGAGGGGCAGGTGGGCGCGCCCGGACCACAAAAATCAAGGGCCCCCAAGTGTACAACAATCAGTATAGGCTATTGGACTTGGCCCACCACAGTGATCAGACTATCTAGATTCCAAAGATCCAAGAGCGAGCGTCTTGGGTGGCCTCTCACTTCCTCATGATCAAAGTCTGCGCGTCTATAACATGATCAACTAGTTGTTCGATTGATGCCTCTTGCTTTCTATGTTCTTCCAAAAATCAAATCACATAAATCTTGAGGCGGTGTTGCAGGCGAACAATGAAGCTTGCATGCTCGCTGTAGTGTCTTTGTGCGGCGTGCTAGTGTGCTACGGTGCTAGCCTAGGGCCTGCCACTGGCGTCATTATGCAGGCGATTCAACCGTGATCGGACGGAGACGCGATCACAGAGTGAATATTAATCTTCCTAATCTCTTTTCCTATTAGTCTTACACTATTTAATCTTTGATACATTTATTATTATTTTGGCGCCATGCGTTATCATGTCATGTAGAAAGTATCCATCCGGTAGCGAAAAAAGAAAAAGAAAGAAACATGCGGATGACTTCATAGAAACGCAGAGAGGAGCTATGGACAAATTTTTAAAGAGTAATACAAGTGCTTCCCCGAACCCAAATGATGAGTTGGCGATAGTTCTTTGTGGAGGAAGAGGAACCGACCATTGGGATTTCTGAAGAAGAGGAAAATGTTGACATCAACGTCGATGTTAGAAGAAATTTTTTAAGATGATGCCAAGTGCCAAGTAAGTGTTTATGATTACAATTTGCATTTGTCATTTCATTAACTTTAAAGTGTTCTATAGAAGTAATTTTTGTGCATCGAATATTAATTTCTTCAATGATGTGTGCTTATAAGACTATATATATATATATAAAAGGAGGTGGATGGGGCCTCCATATAAGTTTTCGCCGGCCCCCAAAATGTCGAGACTCTATACGATAAGTCATAAGCACATTCAAATAAACTTAAAAAAAACATTGAATAACAACAATTCAACTTAAAACTTAAAGCTTCATCTTAAAGATTTTAAGAACAGATCAGATCTTCTTCTTCTCCCCCTTTGTCATCAAGTACACAAGAAACGGCTAATCTCTAGAAGAAAAAGTTCTTTTGAGCACACCTTTTATTTTGGACGGGGACTCTTGTGAACTTCTGGTGACCACGTGAGTTGGTGAGTTGGAGATGATGGAGGAGACCGAACGACCCTTTCATGCCGGCTAGGATAGTCCGGTCTCGGGTTGAAGTCTTTGCTTAGAGTGCGAGGTGACTCAATCTCGGAGTGTGTTCTTGAGGAGGCGAAAAGGAGGTTGCCTCATTGCACTCTCATGCCAACCAGGAAAATTTGGGTCACGGCTTTGATTGAACGATCCGATGGAAGAAATCATCTTGCAACTTCGCGAGCAGAAAATTCAGTTCACGCGGACCAAACTTCGCCGAGCAGGAAATTCAGTTCACGCGGACCACTTGAAAACAGCGACACATATTCACTACAACAAAAATTAATGAAGATTCAACCGTTGGATCTATGTGAAATTTTAACTGTAGAAACTATATTCGATTCATAAGCTAACCCAAAAAGAATCAAGTCAATCAGACCTGTGGATCGAGAGTTATGTCCTTCGCAAGACGGCTGAAACAAATCTAGATCAAATAATGATGGAAACTGATTTGCAAGGCTACGCGGGACCTATCTTAAAAAACTATATTAACAAAGATCCAACCGTTAGATTGACATGAAATTTTAAATATAGAAACTAGATTCAATTATGAATCTAACTCAATAAAAATAAACTCGATCGGATCTACGGATCAAAAGATATTACCTTCGCAAGATGGTGAATCGGTGATGACGGAAATTGATTTGCAAGGCTACGCGGACCAATCTTGAACTTCACTACCACGGATCTTGAACTTCAGCAATCTTGAACTTGACACATGATTTCACACAAACTTTTTACGAAGGTTACCGAGCACTTATTTATTGAACCTAACGGTGATACATAACAATCTCACACGAAACATAGCTTATTACACTTGCATTATCCCGTGCCGTGACCAAAGGTGTTCGACCAGATCCGCCGCAACCTTTGAAGTTGGCGATCCCTCGCCTTTGAGTTGCTTGTATGCGATGCAAGACCGACCGTTGGGTGGCGTCCAGAACGACGGAGTTCCCATAAAATCGAAGTTAATGTCTGTGATGCCCCATTCCTCTCATCCTCCACGATCATGTTATGAAGAATGATGCATGCGATCATTATATTCCTTAACGTACTCTGGTGCCAACATCGGCGGGGCCCGTACAATGGCAAACCTAGCACGGAGCACTCCAAATGCTCTCTCAACATCCTTCCTTGCGTGATTGCATCTGCGAAGTAGACCCTCTTGTTTCCCATCGGTATTGCAATCACCTTGTGAAGGTAGCCCACTCTGGGTAAATGCCATCCGCGAGGTAGTAGCCCATGTCGTACTGATTGCCATTGATGATGTAGTTTACCTCCGGAGCTGTACCATCATTTTCTCTAGAAAATATGTTAGAACGGTGCAACACATTAATATCGTTCATGCTTCCTGGCATCCCGAAAAAAGCATGCCAAATCCACAGGTCATACGAAGCAACCGCCTCGAGGACTATGGAAGGCTTGCAGTATGCCTGTGAAAGCCCCTTGCCATGCTTTCGGGCAGTTTTTCCAGGTCCAATGTATGCAATCGATGCTACCAAGCATTCCAGGGAAACCCCTGGAATGCTTACCAACAACTAGGAGTCTACCAATGTCTTCTGCATTAGGAGATCGGAGATATTCCTCCCCGAAAACCTGGACCACCGCCTTCACGAACTTCTTGAGAGCTACAATGGCCGTACTTTCCCCAATACGGAGGTACTCGTCCACAGCGTCAGCAGGAACACCGTAAGCTAGTTGACGGAGAGCTGCTGTTACTTTTTGAAGAGGTGCCAAACCAAGCTTCCCGGTTGCATCCCTACTTTGCTGGAACCAAACGTCGTGTCCTTCGACAGCATTCGTTATGCGCAAAAATAGGGAGCGGCTCATCCGAAACCTGCGTATGCGAAACGACTTATAGACATAATGAAACCTTACAAGTACATCATTCATATTTGTTAGGACTACTGGTTTGTTACCTCCGCCTGAAAAATGCGTCGCCGTACACGGGGGAGGAAGCGAAGTAATCACCATAAAGCCGAGCCGCCCCTTCAACGTGACCTCGGTTGATCACCGCATGGCCTCGAACCGATCACCGTCGACGGTTGTTACCTCGCGCTTCTATCTCCTCCTCCTTTGCGATTGCTAAGAGAAGGGAGTCCTCATCATCACTAAAGGATTGTTCATCACTTGAGGAAGAAATGAACTGACTCATTGTGAAGTTGGCAATGGGTTGTGGGTGACTAACCTGATTAATGCAACCCTGACGAATACTCATACGAGGGGTACCCAACGGCCCTGGGTGACAAGCGAGCTCGCGAAGGCGGTGTGGCGATTCCCAAGCGACTAAGCGCCCGCCCAATGGGACTACCGACCCGGCGTGGGCAAGGCGAATGATGACCACTCGTCAAGACGAAGACCGAAGCTCCTAGCGTAGGTTGCTTCGCCCTCCCCTCTCCCAATTCTCGATGTAACCTGCCCCTTCATGCTGTATAAAAGGAGGCAGGAGCCCGTGGGAGAGGGGATCGGCTCCTCTGACCAAGTCCTCACGAACAAGCAACTAACTTCTTGTGCTAGAGCTCTCGGCTCTCACTTGTAAACTCTGTGTAGTCATCTGCACCAAAGGAAATACAACATCAACACACGAACTGGAGTAGGGACATTCGGCCCGAACCAGTATACACCTTGGGCTTCCGAGTCTAACCATTCATGGAGAGGGAACACGTGGCCCCTTAGACTTACAAATTTACTTGCCGGTGCTCGAAACGCCGACAAACCCCTCAATATATAAATTCTTGGGTTGGATGAGAGGTATGAGGAAAAATTAGGTATTTACGGGAAGGGAATCTGTTGGAGTGCATTCTTTGGGAAGGGAATGGAATCAGGAAGGATTTCATGCAATTTGGGAAGGAATGGAATCAGGAAGGATTCCCTTACAGGGTGGGAAGGAATGAAACCACAGGAAGCGGTTGGAGATGGTCTAAAGGAGTTCGGAAGAGTGGAGAGGCCTCAATACGACGCTAAGGCAGATTTATAGCGGCGATGATCTTCTTCACGAGGTTTGAGCGGAAGAGGAACTATGGTTGTTCATGCTGTTCGGCGAAGCGGCGCACGGTCCCTTGAAGCAAGAAAAGACGCGGGCTGGTCGGGGTATGGCGCGTAGATTTCACGGATGGGCGTGGCGCTACCGATTGCTTGGGTGGTGGAGTCGGCGTGAGAGGCAGTGAGGCGCGAGAGAACGCAGAGGAAGCGAGCGAGGAAGCGGGAGATGACCGACGAGTGGGCGGGGTTGACACGAGAGAGAAAAGAGTTGGCGAGGAAAAAGGCGGTAAAGCGAGCCCACACGTCGAGAGAGGGAATGAGGCAAAGGGATAAGTCTAAGCCCAGACAACTTTGGTGAAACTTTTGACCGATGTTTCCTGGTAGTTTCTAACCTCGATAAAAATTTGAGGTTAAAATACCGCATGGTTGAATTATAAAAATTCGACAACGTGCATCGGCGAATCTTCATTTCAGGTTTTATTTCTTTAAGGGTTCAAATCGTAATATTTATTTTTGAAAATTTTATGAAGAGTTTTATTTAAGTCGAGGATATCTCTGTAAAAATTTAAAGTCAAAATAATGGGTATTTATTTTAAAAAATCTAACATTGCAATTTCAGTTTTTGAAGCCTCTATTTTGAATTTTTAGAAGGTCTAAATGACATGATAATTTCCTGAAATTTTTACCAGAGATAAATTATACTATGAAGGTGTTATGGTAATTTTTATGGCTTCATATAAATTTCGAGTATTTTACATTAATTCTGACTTACACTGTTTCTAGTCAAAAGAGATATCATTGATTTTATTTATTTGTTTTTGTGTGCATAAAAGTTTTACTTGTTGACTTTACTGACTTACCAGCATGATTAGGGTTCCATGGTAATTTTTCCAAAATTTTACTTTTACCTTTTTATCCTTTTACCATTATCCATTCTTTTAATTCTATTAGTTTGATTTTTTATTCAATACAAAATCCGGGAAAAATCCAAATAAATTCCAATAATGTCAGGAAAATCAAAAATAATTATATTCAAATTCAAAATATTTAATTTTATATTATCGCATTTTTCGGGACGTTACAAATTTCTACATTATGAAGATCATTATCTAGATATTCATGAAAAATTATCAAAAATTTGTTGACACGACTAGTAACCGATTCATTGAACCCAATTCAGCTCTGCCACGCTAGAACTTCATGAGTTTATTTTCTATCACTGGCTGTTGGGGCCACTTCTCTGTGCAGGCCCACGCGGAGCCACCTCTCCCATCCTTCTTTCTCTGGCCTCTGGCGGCCCCGAGCCAAACACGGTTCTCCTGTAGCAACACCATCTTTGCAAACCAGCACCGCCCGAGCTATCAATGCCCGCCACGACTCCGCCACGAGGTGCGCTTCGCCTCATTTCGTGCTGTGCAAGCTTACCATCACCCTGTTCTATGTCAATCGAGCCCGAGCTACGCCGAGTTCATGCCTGGCCGAGCTCATCCCCATCAATTTCATAGCTAAGCGCCCTGATCGCTTGCCTCCAGATGAGTTGGTTGAATTGAAAAAACAACTCGAAGATCAACTAAGCATGGGATTCATTCGTCCTAGCTTATCCCCTTGGGGTAATCTTGTGCTATTTGTTCCCAAAAAGGACGGTGGTCTACGCATGTGTATAGATTATCGTGCTTTAAATGATGTTATAATAAAAAAACAAGTATCCTCTCCCTTATATTGATGACCTTTTTGATCAATTAAATGATGCTCAAGTGTTTTCGAAGATTGACCTGAAACATGGGTACTATCAATTGAAAATTAAACCTGAGGATGTTCCAAAAACTGCTTTCACCACTCGTTACCGATTATATGAATATACCGTATTGTCATTCGAACTTATAAATGCTTCTGCCAGTTTCATGTGCCTTATGAATTATTTTTTTATGGAGTATTTAGACAAGTTCGCAGTGGTATTCATTGATGACATTATCATTTATTCCAAAATCGAAGAAAGGCATGCTCAGCATTTGCGTATGGTGCTTGAAAAACTCCGTGAGCATAAACTCTATACCAAATTCGAGAAGTGTGAATTTTGGCTAAAGAAAGTCGCATTTCTTGGGCATATCCTGTCTGAAGGTGGAATTGCAGTTGATCCAAGCTATCATAGAGTGGGAATCGCCTCAATCTATTCTTAAAGTCCAAGTTTTCTCGGTTTTGTGGGATACTATCGCCACTTTATCCAAAACTTCTCCAAAATTGCTCAACCAATGACTCAACCTATGAAAAAGGAAAAGAAATTTGAGTGGACCCCAGAATGTGAAGCCAGTTTCTAAGAGCTTAAAAAAAATTAACCATAGCTCCAACTCTCATCATACTTGATATTCACAAAAGTTTCGAGGTATATTGCGATGCATCACGACATGGTCATGGATGTCTCCTGTTGCAGGAAGGAAAAGTTGTCGCATATGCTTCACGTCAACTTCGGCCGCTGATAGCATCTATGCCCCCCCTCAATCTTATTATTGTATTTTTATAGTTTTGGTATTGATGACTAAGTTAATAATTCTCAAAGCTTTGAAGAACATATGCTAGATTCAAAGATGAAGCAGGTTGAACAAGCAAGAATAAGGTGTTGTTTTTCCGGTTCTTGGCTTAGGAGATGGTTCAAGACAAATAGCTAGGTTCTTTTCTTTTTTGGTTGTCTAAAAGAGGGACTTTGCACAAGGAAATAGTTTGGTTTGTAAAGCAAAAACAAAACTAAATCTCTCGGAGCAAAAGACACTTAGTCAATATCTTTTTCGAAATTATATCTCTTAGTACAATGGACCAAATTTTAGCTATCCATTTCTTTAGTTCGTTGCATACCTTGAAACTATTCTGCGTCAAAACTCCATTTGAATATCTGATCATTGGACTAAAATATATTTGTTTTCATATTCACATATCCTTGATAAAAACCACCTTTGAAAATCATCTGATAGCCAAAGGTTTGCCTATGTATGACAGACCAAATATATTTAGTCCGGCATCCATGCAAAAAGTCACTCCTCTGTGACGGACCAAAATGTCTTCGGTTTCCCATCTACAGTAGACCAAATATTTGGTCGGCACTCTTTAGTTTGTAAGCTTTTGGCGAACTAAATCTTTGATGTCCTTTTTATTGAAACCTAAAATAAATATTCTCTAACTTCAAAAGAATTTTACTTAGGAATCAGACCAAACATTCGTGCTTAAATATTTCAGTCCTTCACTAAAATAAAAAGCTTGGATAAAAAATTATCTTTGGTAAAAAAGGTCTTTTGGCATCAATCTTCTGAAAAGTCCATGTATGACGGACCAAAAATTTGGTCCGACGTACATGTGTCTCTATGCCAGACCAATCTTCTGAAAAGTCCATGTATGACGGACCAAAAATTTTGTCCGACGTACATGTGTCTCTATACCTGACAAAACTTCTGATTTATCCATGTATGACGGACCAAATATTTGGTCCGACACACATGTACATCTCTCAGTTGTATGCCGGACCGATCTCCATGAAAATCCCATGTACAACGGACCAAAATTTTTGGTCCGTCGTGCATGCTCAAAACTGTTCCGTCATACACATGTCGATATCGCTAAACCTTTGTTGCTTAGTCCGTTATGCGTGTATATTTTTGTTGTTTCGACATCGACACGTCCAGCGCTCATCAGCAGTGTAACGGCTACTTTCTCTCCAAATGGCTATATAAGCATTTCCTGAGCCATCTACCGTGACATAGGTGAACTCCTTACACTTTGGTATTGAAATTAGCTCTCATTCATAAAAGGAGTCTATGCTTCAACTTCACATTCAATTTTCTCAAACATCCCCGAGTGTGTTAGCTCCAAGTCAGTGTCTAGTTGTGTGAATTGCCAAGTGAACCAAGAGACAGAACTTGTGCAAAGTTTATTACTCTTGGATCTTCGTGGTCCTAGACAACTTGGAGGAAGTGAACATTGTGACCTGTCCAAAGGTGTTTGTGGAAGGCAACTGTATTTGTGAGAGGTTTGGAACTCACCTCACTGGAGTAGTGAAAGAGTTACCTGAGTGATTGCGAGCTCTCGTGACTAGCTTTGGAGAAGCTGAACTTCGAAAGAAGTGCTTCAACGTGGATTAGGAGTGCGGTTCTGAACCACGGGATAAATCTTTGTCTCTCTTGTGTCATTTCGTTTATTGCTTTCGCTGTTATCATTATTTTTCTTTAACTCTGTTTTATACTTTGTTGTGAGTTGCTCTCTGTTAAAATTAGTAAGTTGTTTAAAACAGTTAGAACTTGTTAAAATTGCCTATTCACCCCCCTCTAGGCCATCTCGATCCTTCAAGTGGTATCTGTCGGCGTTTTGAGCACCGGCAAGTAAATTTGTAAGTCTAAGGGGCCGCGCGTCCCTCTCCCTGAATGGTTAGACTCGGAAGCCCAAGGTGTATACTGGTTCGGGCCGAAAGTCCCTACACCAGTTCGTGTGGTGGTATTGTATTGCCTTCGATGCAGGGTGACTGCACAGAGTTTACAAGCGAGAGTTGGGAGCCTTAGCGCTAGAGTGCTAAAGAACTTAGCGAGAAGAGAGTTCTCTCTGAAGTGTCCTCCCCTTCCCCGGGTTCCTGCCTCCCTTTATACAGTAGGAAGGGGCAGGTTACATCGAGAACTGGGGAAGGGCGAGGTGACCTATGCTAAGAGCTTCGGTCCTTCGTTCTGTCGATTGGTCGCCGCTCGTCTTGCCCACGCTGGGTCGGTAGTCTCGTTGGTCAGGGTGGTTAGGTATTTTACCGGGAAACAGCGTACCTGCCCTCTGTGAACCTTACGAGTCCGGCGTTCTTTGTGCATGGCGTGTGTCTTTGCCTCGGGGGAGCGTGTCTTAAATCTTGACGTGACCGGTTCGATGGGACCGGAAGCTTGACTTCGGCCGCCATTAAACCATCTTGGAAAGGGGCCACCGCTTTGTCTGATCCGCCGATTGACCCGTTCGTGGGGCACATGGCTGCAGACCGGTGGGGGCTTCGACACGCGGCCCTTGGCGGAGGTCACCTTGGTCTGATCGGAGTGGGGGATCCCGTCCCGCTGCGGGGGTCGGGAGCCCTGCCTAGTCGGAGTCGGGGGGTCCCGTCCCGCTGCGGGGGTCGGGAGCCCTGGCCTGGTCGGAGTCGGGGGGTCCCGTCCTGCTGCGGGGGTCGGGAGCCCTGGCCTGGTCGGAGATACCTCCCCCGATCGGTCGGGAAAGGGTGTCTTGTGTGGCCTTGTAGGTACTTTGGTCGGTAGCGGGCCGGGAGCGGCCTGTTGGGCTTGAATTATGCTTGAGGCCGCCTGCTCGTCGCGGGCGTTAGGGTACCTGTTATAAGTATTCGTCAGTAGCCCCCGAACTCCCGAGCGATTTCGGCTGATTCGGTTGGGGGTTGAGCTTGGATGAGAATGGCGACTGGGCCCGACTGGTTGGTCCGACCAACTAGGTCGAGCATTTACGCAGTGTACCCGACGCATCCGACGACTGCCCTGGAACTTGGCCGGGGGCATTCGAACCGCCGGAAGCTTTTAATCGCCGTACAGCGCGCGCGCATGGCTTGGCGCTCTTCGCCCGTTCGTCTTCTTGACTGCTTCGGGTTCCGGTGGGGGCGCTTCGTTTTCCTGCGCCTGCATTTATTTTGGAGACGTTTAATCTCCCTCCGTCTGGGTATATAAGGGCTCCATTGTTTGCTTGAATGATGGTCCCTTAAACCCGAATCCTTTCTTTTGATTCTTGAAAATGGCTTCGAGGCATCCGCTGATCTTTAGCTTTGGCGATGACATTGAGGTAGAGGAAGAAGATCCTGGCGCCGAGGTGGGCCGAAAGCGATCAAAGCGATGGTGAGCTCGGGAGGAGGAATAAACCGTAGCCCGCGATGTCGCTGCTGTCGACATGTTTCTCGAGGCCTTTCCGAGGCTCAAGGTGGTAAGGGGGGCCCTCTTAGAGGCGATGGCGCGAGTGCGCCGGTAGCTTGCTGTCGGCGCAGCGATGCAGCGACAAGTCTTGCGAAGCCGCCGATGTGGTGGCGACGAGGCCGACGCTGGCGTTGTTCTTTGTCGTGGCGATCTGAGCAATGAGTCT
Organism: Otatea glauca; assembly: GCA_036346275.1. Taxonomy (NCBI): domain Eukaryota; kingdom Viridiplantae; phylum Streptophyta; class Magnoliopsida; order Poales; family Poaceae; genus Otatea; species Otatea glauca. Next base: position 99,672 of record JAYEVK010000134.1, read on the forward strand.
TGTTGGCGCCGCATTCAAGATATGATACTTGGTGCTAAAAGCTGCTCCGCCATATTTTGTAGCTTTGCGTAGTTTTTTGAGCCTGCCGGGCACCTTATGTAGCTTTGTAAAGTTCGAGCCTGTTGGCCTATAATGAAATCTCCTTTTCCTTTATGAATGTCTCCGCGATGAGTTTGCTTCGGTTGTTCCTTTTGACTAACTCGGCTTTCGAGAATTGGCGATCGGCGGGTGACCACTTCCATCTGGGCGCGAGCAGTTGGACGTGCGAACTCATGTTTGTTTTTGGGAGGTATTCGAGTACTTGCTAGGGACGTCCGGACGCCTTTTTGCTCGTTTTAACGTCGTAGCTAGACCGCTCCTTGGTCGGCAGGGACGACCGGATGCCTCACGCGAGGTTGGTGTCGAGTGCTCGTTTAACGTCGTAGCTAGACCGCGCCTTGGTCGGCAGGGACGACCGGATGCCTCTGCGCGAGGTTCGGGTGTCCGAGTGCTCGTTTAACGTCGTAGCTAGACCGCGCCTCGGTCGGCAGGGACGACCGGATGCCTCTGCGCGAGGTTCGGGTGTCCGCGTGCTCGTTTAACGTCGTAGCTAGACCGTGCCTTGGTCGACAGGGACGACCGGATGCCTCTTCGCGAGGTTCGGGTGTCCGAGTGCTCGTTTAACGTTGTAGCTGGACGCGGCTCGTTTTACGTCGTAGCTGGACATGGCTCGTTTTACGTCGTAGCTGGACGTGGCTCGTTTTACGTCGTAGCTGGATGTGGGGCATCCATCCCGAGTCCTCGTCTGGCGAGGGTAGCTGCGAGAGGAGTAGCCGCCGTCTATCCCACACGTATGCCCCGTCCGCAGGTGTGGGACCTGGAGGGGATGAGCGACGCACGTTTACCCGCGTTGGTTTGAACGCCGTGCTCGTGGAGCTAATAACAGGTAGTCCGAGTGGGTCCTGGGAGGTCCCGCCCAAGGGGGACCATTCCGAGGGACGGTCCCAGTAGGGTGTCACAGCCTGCGTGGGGTGACCCATAAGAAACCTTTCTTTACTCAATCCGTATGGACCTGGGTCGTCCCCGACCAGGCACGGTGGCCGTCGCTCATCGATGAGCTCCGGGAGAGTGTGAAGTATGGTCTCGGGACGCGAGTAGAGGTGATTGGGTCGTCGGTCGACCTACCGAGGGCCCACCGTGGGGCTCACCTCATACTCGCCCCTTGCTCGAAGTTTCACGGGCGACCTTATGCCCATCTGGTGGGGTAGGCCTTTTGAACCCTGACTTTTAGTGGGCCTGGCGCAAGCCATGGAGCCTTGCCATTTTGGGCCGCAGGCCAGTGGCCTCGCGACGCAGCGCCGAGCAACCATCCCGGCCTAAAGGCGGAGACCAAGAGGTTCTGGGGCCTTGCTCGGGCGGTGTCTTCTGACTCTGCCGTTTTGTCAGGATTAAATGCGGAGTGGAATTGGAAACCGGGAGTTACCAGGCTGGCGTGACAGACGAGGGTGGACGCGACGCTTCGCTCGAGGGGGTGCCTGTTCGGTCGGCGCATGCTCGTCTTCTATAAATACGTCGCTGGGACGCTTTGGGTAGTCACGCTTTCTTGCCTTCCTCGTCTTCCGTCCCTAAGACAAGAAAAAGCAACAAAGAGCCAAGGAAAAGAAACCTCAGCCTTCTCTCCTCCTCACCTTTCCGTCGCCTTTTTGCAAGAATGTCGTGGCCGGAGTGTTTTGCCCAGGCCAGCCGTGCGCTCGGCTTGGTGAAGAAAGGCTTCCTCCCCGCGCAGGATCTCTCTGGGTGGAGGGTGCCGACGGGGGCCGCCACCCCCTCGCCGAGGGACGACGAGGTCGTGGTGCTGGCCTCATTCTTCGAGCGCGGCTTCGGCTTGCTGCTGGATCCATTCGTCCGTGGGCTGCTCTTCCATTACAAAGCGGAGGTGCACCATCTCAACCCCAACGGGGTCCTCCACATCGCCATATTCATAACGCTCTGTGAGGCCTTCCTGGGGATCGAGCCGCACTGGGCGCTGTGGAGGCATTTTTTCCAAGCTAGGCTCTGGAAGGACAAGCCCGCGGACGCCGCGGCGCCCATCGGCGGCCTGGCCCTCCAGCTTCGGTCCGACCGGAGCACGGAGTATCTTGACGTCAAGCTGCCATCGTCCAACAAGGGATGGCGCTCTGAATGGTTCTACGCTCAGAACGTCGGAGACAGCGCCCCGCCCTTCACCGGCAAGCTTCCCGTGGCGGGGGAGGAGTGGAACTGGGGCGCTGACAAGCGGGAGAAGAAGAAGGTGGCCCTGATCGTGGAGCAGGTCAGGGCCCTAAGGAGGCAGAGGCTCACCGGGGACGTGGTCGTGCGTGCCTTCATGGGGATGCGCGTGCAACCCCTTATGCACAGGCCCCGCCCCCTGTTTCGGTACGAGGGGGCGTCCGACCGGATGAGGATGGCGGAGCCCGAGCTAGCCTCGACCGAGGTCGAAGCCCGGGTGGCTGCCGTCACGGGCGGAAGCGCTACGGAGGCTGCGGGCGGCCACCCGGAGCCATTCTCGGCGGCCCACCCCCCAAATTTGGTAGGTTGGTCGGACTTTTTCTCGCCTCCTTCTTCCCTTTGCCTTTGGCGCCCGTTCTGATCGGTGCTTTCACATCTTCTAGGGGCTCTCGGGCATGGTCTCCTGGGCGCTGCTCCCGAGGGGAAGGAGGCGAAGGCAGCGGCCCGAGCGGAGGCCGCACAGCTCGACTCCTCCCGCAAGAAGCGGAAGGAGGAGAGGAGGAAGAAGAAGGAGAAGGAGCGCGGCGAGGTCCGCGCGGTGAGGACGTGTCGAGTCCACTCTGCGGGGCGACTTCCACCGGCAAGAATGAGCGCCCTGGTCACCCATCTGTGGGTTCCTTCGACCCGTTGGCCGGCGGGCCGGCGGGGCCCGACGGAGGGTGACACCGCAGGCTCCGCGGTCGGGGGCCCCAGGCGGAGGGTGACCGCGCGGTCGGCGTCATCGTCGCGCCTCCAGTGGAGGCGGCTTCGGGGAAGCGGCCGGCAGATCTGCCCCTCGGAGGGGGGCCGGCGAAGAGGGCGCGCTTGCCGCGCACCCGCTCGGCTCAGTAAGTACCCCTTTTCTCTTGTTCGAACATTTTTGCAGCAAAGCCGCCCGAACAGCTTCTAAGTGTTTGCGATGTGCAGCGCCTATACGAGTGTGACCGTGGCGCGTCCTGCGGTGGCTCCGCAAGGGACAGCGCCGGAGGAATCGTATGGCGGCGGGGCACCGCAGGTGGTCCCAGAGACGCCGATTGGGTTGGCGCCGGTCGTGGCGCTGGCGGCCGAGGGCGTGCCTACCCACGAGGAGATGGGGCCTCACCCAGAGGCCAAGGTCGACGAGGAGCTCCCGCCGCCTCCGGTGGGGACGCCGCCGGCTGGCTTGATCATCCTTGCGGAGGAGGAGACGGCGGCGCTGTCGGCGATCGAGCTGGCTGAGACGGCGCTGGTGTCGGAGGCGTCCGACCCCTTGCCCTAGGGGGAGGTACCGACCGAGGCCCCGCAGGCACAGGTCGCCGAGGGGATCTCCGAAGGACCAGTTCCACCATCGTTGCCCATGGTGCTCTGGTCGGGCGGTGCCCCACCCGAGCAGACGACCGAGGGCCCGCTGTCGGGAGTGGCCCTTGAGTCGGGTTCGGTGGGTGAAACGGAAGAGAGCGAGTGGGTCGCTCTTCAGCAAGGCGCTCTGGACGTCGAAACAGAGATAGAGTAGATCCGAAAGGGTCTGACTCTTGCTATCGAATCTTCCAGCCGGGCGCTGGACGTGATGGCCGAGGGAGTCCGGCCGATCAGCTTGGTAAGTTGATGAAAAAACCCGACTTGTAAATTCTGACGAACTTGCTGCGAGACTAACGATTAGTCCGCATCTTGCAGCATCTGCAGGCTCGCTCCGAGGGCAAAGCCGAGCTCCTACGGCGCTCGGACAGCCAGCGGGTGGCCGCCTTGGAGGAGTGCAACCGGCTGCGCCCTGAGCTACGCTTAGCTCAAGAGGCGCTGAACGTAAGGCGGTCGGAGGCGGCGAAGGTCTGCCAAGAGCTAGAGGGGGCCACGAAGGCCCTCTTCGATGAGCGCCTGGGGGCCAAGTCCCTGAGGGCGAAGGTGGCGGAGCTCGAGTCCTCTCTGGCGGAGAACACCAGCGCCAAGGATGCCGCCGTCGCGCAGAGAGAGGGGCAGCAAGCGCTTGAGCGACCGCTGCGGACCAGCGAGGACCAGCTCGGAAGGACGCCGACCGAGTTCGCTCCGAGCGGGAGGCCGCTCGAAAGGAACTGACCTCCTTGAGGGCCTGTAACACCCTAATTTTTGCTCTAATTTAAATTTTGGAGTATTTTTTATTTTTGTGAGTTTTTGGGAATTTATTTAAAATTTATTTGGAATTATTCAAATATAGCCTTCCTTGAAAACAATTAAATAATGGAAAAGTTTTTGCAAAGTTTTATTGAAAATATTTTAATTAAGTTCCAAATATCTCAAAGTATTTTCTGGAATTTTTCTAGAATTTTTCTGCTATTTTAAAAGCCCCAAATAATTTAATTGAATTTCTAGAATTATTTTTATTCGAAAAGGATTTAAAAATCCCGGAATAGTGTCTGGGCCGAATCGTTGGACCGGCCCAGTACTGTGCCGAGGCCCAGCTCGCGTCGCCGGCCCACGCAGCCCACCCGCCGAAACCCTAGCCGCCGCCGCGTTTCGCCCGTTGGATCAACATCGTGCGATCAGGGAATCATCACGTCACCCCGCTGTTCTCGCCCGTTGGATCGCTGCGCGTGGATGCCCGGGATTTCGCCACGTCGTTTCTTCCTCGCGAGATCGCCGGAGCAATGGCCGCCTGCATGTCCGCCATTTCGCCGAAGATTTCGCGCACGTCGAGGCGCTATTTAGCGCGCGCGCCACCCGCTGACGCCGCACTCCTAGACGCGTCTGTAGCCCTAGCGCACGCCTCCCGAAACGCTTCCGGTTGCTCACAAAAGCTCGCCGTAGTTGTTCCCCTGCGCCGCCACGGTTCTCCGACGTTTGCTTCGCCGCCGGTCCACTCCTGCCGTCGCCGAGGTCACCAGAGCACTGCCCGAAGCGAGCCGCGTCGAATGCGCTAGATCTTCTCGCCGGGGAGCCACCGAAACGCCGTCGACTACATCATCTTCCTCATCTCCGCAAGCTTGCACCGCCGCGACGCCATCGTCGGACTCGAGCATCGTTGACCGTCGGATCGCAAGGAGGGTAAGGATCGTGCCACGTCGCCCTTCTGCTTACATTTAGTTTGTATACGTGCCGTTAGATGCGTTATGGACGGTGCGGATTAACCCCAAGGTTTACACGTTAGCTAAATCTTGATCGTTAGATCTAGAACGAACGGCTTGGATTAGATCTAATGTCTGCGATATGTTTTAGTCTTAGCCGTTGGATCGTTAGTGAACGCGTAAGATTGAGCCACGTCGCGCCATGAATAGTAAACATGCTCCGTAACTCGAGCCGTTGGATCGGATCTGAACGGTTGAGTTCGGATCGTTTTATCTAGGATCCGCGCCGTTCAAATTTGAGCGCGCGGCGGAGATGACGCCGCACCCCATCGAATCCGTCTTGCCGCGTGTGCGCGTTGGTGAGGAGAGACCAGATCAACCGTTGGTTTCGCGCACCGTTGGATGCGTGACGCGTGGGGCGTGGAGTACGGCGTCGCCGAACCGCGCGGGGTGAGATCCGACCGCTGGTTGAGCGAAGCGATGCGATCTGCCGCGTGTCGCGTCGGGATTGGCTGCGCGCCGCCGGCGCCAAGGGTTGCGTCACCCGGCAGCGCCGCACGTGCCTCCGGTCCACGGTGGACGAGCCAACCCGTAGACTCATCCATAGACCCGAGCGGCGTGGCGGCCTGCAGGCGTGCCACGTCGTCGTCGACGTCATCGCGGCGTCATAAATATTTTCATATATGAAAATATTTGACGGAAATTCATTTCGGTGCTGACGTCATCATGAGGCATGCTGACGTCATAAATGTGAATTTCAGTATAAAAATAATTCAGAAAAATCGGATTTTCTTAATTTACGTATTTTGATTTTATTCAAACTTCAAATGACTATAACTTTTGCATTTTAACTCGGATTTGGGTGATTCAAATTTCTAAAAATTCATAAAATTGTGAGCTATTTATTGGTGAATTTTATTTGAATTTTGAGGACATATAGTCTTCTGTATTGGCTATTTATTGTATACTTTGTTTGTACGCGTGAGACGTAAATTTCTTGGGAAGTTTCGAGGAAGAATTCGTCGCTCAAGACCAAGCTTGAACACGACCAGCAACTCTTTGAAGGCAAGTGATGCTTTGATCATTTTGATCCCAGATTTTAAAATGTAATTTATGCTTTGAAACTATGCATGCTAATTATTTAAAATGAATTTAAATTAATTTGGGATAATGTAGTTAATCAACCCATTTTGTTATGCCACCTTGAATTATTAATTGTATGCCTAGATCATTGTCACCCTAAGTTTTGATTATATTAGTTGGATGTTAATATTGTGCCAACACGGGAGGCTAGACCGTGAGTAGATGCTTAGCCTTGCAACGAATCATGAATGATCTTTCGGAAAAATGCTACAATATTGATTAAAGACATATTGAATGTATTTTGAAAAGTGGTGTGATGATGCCACATGTTGAGATTGAGGTACAAAGAACTGTGTGGTTCCGCATCGATATTGAGTTATTCTTGGCATGTGTTGCACAATAATCAACTGGGTGGAAAATGATTTAGACTGGGGCAAGTGGCAAGAGGTGTGTGCGAGTGGGCTGTGTGGCATTGGGTTGTTGAGTGATGTGAGTCTGTGTGCCACATTGGGTGTGTGCCATTGTTGAGTGTTGAAAGTCTTGCCTTGGCCGATTAAGGACTTCACCTTGCAAGCCTTTGATCCGAGTCACCGTACAACCACATGTCGACATGGGACAGACCTAGTTGACTAGGGTTACGATATCTTTCCTCCGATACCTCGGGGTGACAAGACACAGGGTGTATCTGTATGGGGGCGCGTACGTGCTACGGCTTGGTGCCCATCCAACGGTGATTGGCCGGTCCTATACTTGGCTCTGTGTGAGGGAAGTGATAGTGAAGGCAACACTGGAGAGGTTCTTTAGTTAAGGTAGAAGTTCTGAAAAGCTTTGTTGCGGACAATCACCGTGTGGTGGCGGTCAGATCTTGTGGGTAAAGTGTACAACCTCTGCAGAGTGTCAAAACTATTGAATAGCCGTGCTCACGGTATTGAGCATTGCTCGGGATTACTGATCAAGGGTAGTTTTTCATAAACAAAACATGGAAGGGTGGTGTGTGCGGTGTTGGAAATGAACTAATAAGGTGTGTGCCGAGAATCTTGAAGAAAAACCATTTGAAATTAGTATTACTTATATCTGTTTCTTCGCTTTAATCTAAACAAGATACTAGTTTAAAAATGTTGCTTGATGCAAAAGGATCAATTAAGCCAATCCATTGGAATAAGCTTTGCATATAGTAATAGTCTTTGCATTCATGCATTACTTGTTGAGTGCCTTGTGTACTCACCCCACCTTGCTTATCAACCCCAACATCGGTGGAGGAGACTACACCGGTATGGGAGGAGGAGTACGTCGAGGACACGAGCAACTAGGGGGCAAGCCCATCGGTTGCTGTGGCAAGATGGATGCTTACACGACTTTTTATGTTCCGCTGCTATTTCTTTGTTTTGAATAATGTAAGCCCTGCGTGGCTGACTTATCTGTAAGGAGACCATAAGGTTGTACAACTCGTTTTATATACATGTTTGCACTATTTATTCTTATATCCTTGTGAATGTCTGTGATGTGCAACCCTGTATGACTGTGTGTGCTAGCGTGATCCTGGACTGGCACAGAATACACAGAGGGTCCGGATTTGCAGATTCGGGTCCCGACAGAGGTGGTATCAGAGCAGGTTGACTGTAGGCCTTGACCTTAGTTTGGTTGTGCCTAGGAGGGTGAAAACTATTTTCTAAAGACCTAATCAACTTGAGCAAGAATGTCAAAGAAATCTCGACTTATCTCTTCTCCTTATTCATACCTATCTTTGAATTTTTATTATTCTCTATTTAATTTAAACAAGGTTTGTTTTGGCAGATGAGGATGATCCATACCTATGGAGAGCGCACGGAGGATACTTGCGGAGTTATGGCGTATGATGCAGCTTGTTGGAGGTTTTGACCGACCAGCATCGAGGGACTTGGTGGTGCAGGCAGGACTTGACATCGCTGGGGCGTCAAGATCACGATGTATGCTCGGGAGAGGGCGAGGCGAGTCGTCCTATCTACATCACCGCCGGAGGTCTTCTTCGAGGCGGGATTCGGGAGGCGTCGCGTCGAGCGATGCGGCAAATTGCCCGCACTTACTCCGCGAGTTAGAGGGCACCGTCTTCCGCCACCATCGCGTCGCGACGGTCGATACAACAGGATGGAGCTCGTGGAGGAGGACGCCACGATCACCCACTGGCGAGATACGCCATCGCCAGAGGACGCCTTGGACGAGGCAGTCCAGAGCTGCGAGGACCCGCGACGAGGTTATAGAGGCAAGAACCCAACACCGGAGAACTTAGCTCATGCCATACGGAAGATCCAGGAGTTGGAGATGGCTCTATATGGACCCGAGCCGAACCACCCTGAGTTACATGATCCAGATCCGAGGAGCCGAGCAGAGGCGCCCGCAGGCGAGAGCGAGCAGCCGGGACCAGCAGAGTCGATGGGGTCTTTTGCACCCGCCGCGAAGAGGTCACCAGACGATTCGCCTCAATGCCGCAAAGACTCACGCGGTACGCGCTCGGGAAGCCGCGGCGGGTTGGCTCGATGAGTGATCGAGTGTAGTAGAGTGTAGTGTCGAGACTCGAATATCCGAGTCGCGTCTTTGCTTCGAGTCACCCTTAGGTGTGAGTTGTCATGGATTCCTATGTTTGCTTACTTGCTTTTGGTTGTGAGTGTCACGTATGTGTTGCATTGCCCTTAGGCACTTGTGAGCAACCATCGCTTTATATTATATCAATAAAGTGGCTAAATAATTTAAGTTACACTGTTTCCCCACATAAGTTCTTTTACTCGCCTATGCTTTCTTCTTTTCTTAACCATGGAAGCTTGCAGCAGATGGTGAGGACTCGTGGAAATGTTGGAGCCAGTGGAAGTGGAGCTAACCAGACGGACAACGTAATGAAGAGTCGATTCCTCAACCACCGCAGTCGATATGCGTAACACAGGAGCCTTTTGATGAGCCGGACTCAACTCATGACCACGATGGTTCAAACCATGCAGCAGATATCCAATCAAGCTGCTGCGAATGTTCAACACAGGGGCAACCATGGACCACACCCCTACTCACGGTTGTCGGAGTTTATGAGAACCCGCCCACCTACCTTCTCGAGCAACGCCAATCCACCGGAGGCGACGATTGGCTAAGGACAATTGAAAGGAAGCGCACATTACCCAATGTGTAGGACATGAGAGGGTACTCTATGCCTCTCATCAACTCGAAGGGACTGCCGCAGAGCGGTGGGAAAACCTGCGCAGACTCATGAGGACCCGCAGAGTATCACATGGGAGGAATTCACCTCGCCTTCCGTCGATTACCATGTACCCGAGGGTATCATGGATCTTAAAAAGGAGGAGTTCGAAGCCTCAAGCAAGCGGCGATCAATGGCGATTACGAACAAGTTCACCTAACCGCACGCTACGCACTGGAGGACGTGGCTACGGATAAGGCCGCATAATCCCGCTTCATGAAGGGATTGAATGCGAGGTTGCAGTGGACCGATCACCCACACATTCCCCGACTTTCAAGAGTTAGTTAACAAAGCCACGATCTTAGAGGACAAGCGCCGAGAGTTGGATGACAACAGAAGCGCAGAATGGCGCAACAAGGAGGTCGTCGGGGCGGAGAGGCAGAGGACGGCACCCCAACACTCATTCGGTACCGGCCTAGAGGCAATGATAGAGCACCACCGCCGCAAATCGCCCGATGGGTCAAAATGTTCAGACTCACCGAACTATGGCAGATCGAGGAACCTCTCGGGCCGTGGGAAGACGTTGCTATCATTGCAATGAAATGGGGCATTTTGCCAACAAGCGCCCTAAGAAGGAGGTGTCACCCGGTTCGCTTTAACACGGGAACACACCGCAAGGACTCCGCACTAATCATGAACGCGGGGCATCAACAAAGCGACTCCATCCCAAGGAACCGCACGAGGCGAGTCAACCACATCACGCAGATGAAGTCCGAACGCCTCGGACGTTGTAATCGGGTAAGTTCCTAGTAAACTCGCATCACCATCGCTTTATTTGATTCCGAGCTTCGCATTCTTTTATTTCCGAGATTTTGCTGTTCAAAATGATATGGAAATAGTGAATCTTAAATGTGTGCTCATAGTCCAATCCTCGGATCGAACTCCGATCTAAAGTAGGATGTTACGGGGTAGGAATAATAATTAATGGAGTTGAGTTCCTAGCGAACTTAATCGCCCTTAATACCCAAACCTTGGATGTTATCCGGGAATGGATTGGTTAATCGATCACAAGGCAAGATTGGATGCGGAAAAGAGTCATATCGGTCGAGAGCCCGGATGGAAAGAAAATTGAGTTTGAAGCGAAACCAAGACGAGATGGACAATTGATGGTCAACAAAGATGAAGATCGCTACTTAGAGGAAGTCTCCATAGTCAATGAATATCCGGATGTTTTCCCGTAAGATTTACCGAATGCCGCCAGATAGAGATATCGAGTTCGTGATAGAACTAGTTCGAGGACAGCTCAATAGCTAAGAGACCTTACAGGATGTCCACAGAGGAATTGGTGGAAATGAAGAAGCAAATTGAAGAACTGCTGGAAAAGGGATTTATAAGACCTAGTTCATCGCCATGGGGAGCACTGCCTTATTCGTTAAGAAGAAGGACGGAAGTTTCAGGATGTGTATAGACTATCGTGCACTCAATGATGTGACGATAAAGAATAAGTATCCGCTACCCAGATCGATGATTTGTTTGACCGATTGAGAGGAGCGGAGTATTCTCCAAAATTGATCTTCGAGGATACCATCACCAAGATCCGATCGAGGATATTCAAGACCGCATTTTCGTCAAGATATGGACACTACGAGTTTACTGAGTGATGTCTTTTGGTCCGACAAATGCACCAAAGATATTTCATGAACTTAATGAATAAGGTTTTATGGAAAACTTGGATAAGTTCGTCGTCAGATTCATAGATGACATCCTTATCTATTCCAAGACGAGAGAAGAGCACGCCGAGCACTTGAGGCTAGTCCTTGAAAAGTTGAGGGAACAACAGCTTGTTTGCGTAAATTTAGCAAATGTGATTTCGGAAAGATAAGGTGGAATTTCTTGGACACATAATGACAGCAGAAGGAGTTCTTTGAGATCCAAAGAAAGTGGAAACGGTTTTACATTGGGAATAACCAAGACGGTAACCCAAACCGTAGTTTCCTTGGAATGGCGGGTATTACCGTCGATTCATTGAAGGATTCTCTACGATTATAGACCTCTTACGCAATTGTTGAAAAAGAAAAGAAATTTTTATGGACACCGAGTGTGAGAAGAGTTTTCAGGAATTGAAAAGGAGGTTAACATCGGCACTGTATTAGTTTTACAGACGTTCACCAAGACTTTGACATTTATTGTGATGCATCGCGTCGAGGATTGGGATGCGTGTTGATGCAAAATAGGAAGGTAATTGCCTATGCATCGAGGCAATTGAGACCACATGAGGAGAACTATCCGACTCATGATTTAGAATTAGCTGCCGTAGTGCATGCACTAAAAATATGGCGCCATCATCTCATCGGAAATAGATGTGAAGTATATACGATCATAAAAGCCTTAAGTATATTTTCACACAAGTGACCTAAATATGAGGCAAAGAAGATGGTTAGAGTTAATCAAGGATTATAATGTGGGAATTCACTACCACCCGGGAAAGCCAACGTGGTGGCGACGCCTTGAGCAGTAAAGAACCACAGTGTAAATATCTTTGTTGGAAACAAGTCAGCAGAATTGTGTAGGGATTTAAACTAGAATTGGAAATGGTACCAAAAGGATTCCTAGTAACCTTGAAGTAAGACCTACCTGGAAGATCGATCAGGAAGGGCGTAAAGATGATGATAAGATCAAAAGAATTAAGGGCAAAATGGATGAAGGCAAAGCAAAAGATTTTAAACTGGATGAACAAGGTACTATGTGGTTTAAAGGGCGATTTGTGTGCCGAACAAAAAGGAGTTGAAGCGATTAATTGGGAGAGGCCCATGACTCCAAGTACTCAATTCATCCAGAAGTGCGAAATGTATCAAGATTTGAAGGAAAAATTTTGGTGGCCAAGCATGAAACGAGAAGTCGCGAATACGTTGCATTATGTGACATATGCCAAAGGGTCAAAGCTATGCACCAAAGGCCGCAGGCTATTACAACCCTTAAAGATACCGAATGGAAATGGGAGGAAATTGGTATGGATTTTATAACCGGATTGCCCGTAACGCAAAGTGGATATGATTCCATATGGGTCATAGTAGATCGCTTAACTAAGGTGGCACATTTCATACCAAGAAGACCACTTATTCCGAGACCGGTTAGCGTAACTTTATATGTCCGTAATTGTCTGCTTACATGGAGTGCGAAAAGATAGTGTCTGACAGAGGTACCCAATTTACCTCCAGTTCGGGTAAGCTTCATGAAGCAATGGGGACTCGTTTGAACTTCAAGACAAAGATACCATCCGCAGCATGATGGACAAACCGAGAGAGTCAATCGATATTGGAGGATATGTTGAGGGCATGTGCCTTAGCATATTCCACTTCATGGGACAAGTGTTTGCCTTATGCTGAGTTTAGTTACAACAACAGTTATCAAGCGAGCTTACAAATGTCTCCATTTGAAGCTCAGATGGTAGGTCCTGTCGAACACCATTGAATTGGAATGAGACAGCGAACGACATGTTTTGGACGGACATTCTTGAAGCGGGAAGCACGATCACCCCAGTCGGGGAAAGATTGAAGATTGCACAATCCAGGCAAAAGAGTTATGCTGACAACCGTCGCAGGGAACTAAGCTTTGAACCCGAAGATTTTGTGTATCTTAGAGTAACACCACTCAAAGGAGTCAGAAGGTTCCATGCAAAAGGGAAGCTCGCACCTGATATGTCGGACCATTCAAAATCTTGAGCCGTAGAGGTGAAGTTGCGATCAATTGAGTTACCGCAGTCTTTGGCAGGAGTGCATGACGATTCCATGTGTCTCAATCAAGAAGTGTCTTCGAGTACCTGGGAAGAGCAAACACCTTTGGAGGCAATTGAGCCGCAAGAAGATCGACTTACAAAGAACATCCAATGAAGATTCGGACGAATGGACAGAGAGACAAGGAACAAGTCAACGCGCTTCTGCAGAGTTGATGGAGCAACCATTCGGAAAGTGAAGCAACGTGGGAACGTGAAGAAGATCTCAAGAAGGAGTTCCTAACCTGTTTTATAGACGACCACGAATCTCGGGACGAGATTACATAAGGGGGAGGTTTGTAACACCCTAATTTTTGCTCTAATTTAAATTTTGGAGTATTTTTTATTTTTGTGAGTTTTGGGAATTTATTTAAAATTTATTTGGAATTATTCAAATATAGCCTTCCTTGAAAACAATTAAATAATGGAAAAGTTTTGCAAAGTTTTATTGAAAATATTTTAATTAAGTTCCAAATATCTCAAAGTATTTTCTCGAATTTTTCTAGAATTTTTACGCTATTTTAAAAGCCCCAAATAATTTAATTGAATTTCTAGAATTATTTTTATTGAAAAGGATTTAAAATCCGGAATAGTGTGCGGGCGAATCGTTGGACCGGCCAAGATCTTGTCGAGGCCCAGCTCGCGTCGCCGCCCACGCAGCCCACCCGCCGAAACCCTAGCCGCCGCGTTTCGCCGCTGGATCAACATCGTGCGATCGGGAATCATCACGCCACCCCGTTCTCGCCGTTGGATCGCTGCGTGTGGATGCCCGGATTTCGCCACGCCGCTTCTTCCTCGCGAGATCGCCGGAGCAATGGCCGCCTGCATGTCCGCCATTTCGCCGAAGATTTCGCGCACGTCGAGGCGCTATTTAGTGCGCCGCTGCCACCCGCGTGACGCGCACTCCTAGACGCGTCTGTAGCCCTAGCGCACGCCTCCCGAAACGCTTCCGGTTGCTCACAAAAGCTCGCCGTAGTTGTTCCCCTGCGCCGCCACGGTTCTCCGACGCTTGCCGCGCCGGTCCCTCCTGCCGTCGCCGAGGTCACGAGCACGCCGAAGCGAGCCGCGTCGAACGCGCTAGATCTTCGCCGGAGCCACCAAACGCCGTCGACTACATCATCTTCCTCATCTCCGCAAGCTTGCACCGCCGCACGCCATCGTCGGACTCCGAGCATCGTTGACCGTCGGATCTGCAAGGAGGGGTAAGGATCGTGCCACGTCGCCCTTCTCTGCTTACATTTAGTTTGTATCTGTGCCGTTAGATCTGTTATGGACGGTCTGGATTAACCCCAAGGTTTACACGTTAGCTAAATCTTGATCGTTAGATCTAGAACGAACGGCTTGGATTAGATCTAATGTCTGCGATATGTTTTAGTCTTAGCCGTTGGATCGTTAGTGAACGCGTAAGATTGAGCCACGTCGCGCCATGAATAGTAAACAGCTCTGGTAACCTGAGCCGTTGGATCGGATCGAGCGGTTGAGTTCGGACCGTTTTAATCTAGGATCCGCGCCGTTCAAATTTGAACGTGCGGCGGAGATGACGCCGCACCCCCATCGAATCCCGTGCTGACGCGTGTGCGCGTTGACTGAGGGAGAGACCAGATCCAACCGTTGGTTTCTGGCGCACCGTTGGATGCGTGACGCGTGGGGGGCGTGGAGTACGAAGCGTCGCCGAACCGCGCGGGGGTGAGATCCGACCGTTGGTTGAGCGAGCGGTCTGGATCCTGCCGCGTGTCGCGTCGGGATTGGCTGCGCGCCGTCGCTGACGCCAAGGGTTGCGTCACCCGGTGCACGCGCACAGTGCCTCCGGTCCACGGTGGACCAGAGCCAACCCGTAGACTCAGTCCATAGACCAGAGCGACGTGGCGGCCTGCAGGCGTGCCGCGTCGTCGTCTTGACGCTATCGCCGACGTCATAAATATTTTCATATATGAAAATATTTCGACGGAAATTCATTTCGGTGCTGACGTCATCATGAGGCATGCTGACGTCATAAATGTGAATTTCCAGTATAAAAATAATTCAGAAAAATCGGATTTTCTTAATTTCTGTATTTTCAGATTTTATTCAAACTTCAAATGACTATAACTTTTGCATTTTAACTCGGATTTGGGTGATTCAAATTTCTAAAAATTCATAAAATTGTGAGCTATTTATTGGTGAATTTTATTTGAATTTTGAGGACATATAGTCTTCTGTATTGGCTATTTATTGTATACTTTGTTTGTACGCGTAGACGTAAATTTGCCGGGAAGTTTCGAGGAAGAATTCGTCGCTCAAGACCAAGCTTCGGAACACGACCAGCAACTCTTTGAAGGCAAGTGATGCTTTGATCATTTTGATCCCAGATTTTAAAATGTAATTTATGCTTTGAAACTATGCATGCTAATTATTTAAAATGAATTTAAATTAATTTGGGATAATGTAGTTAATCAACCCATTTTGTTATGCCACCTTGAATTATTAATTGTATGCCTAGATCATTGTCACCCTAAGTTTTGATTATATTAGTTGGATGTTAATATTGTGCCAACACGGGAGGCTAGACCGTGAGTAGATGCTTAGCCTTGCAACGAATCATGAATGATCTTTGGAAAAATGCTACAATATTGATTAAAGACATATTGAATGTATTTTGAAAAGTGGTGTGATGATGCCACATGTTGAGATTGAGGTACAAAGAACTTGTGTGGTTCCGTCATCGATATTGAGTTATTCTTGGCATGTGTTGCACAATAATCAACTGGGTGGAAAATGATTTAGACTGGGCAAGTGGCAAGAGGTGTGTGTGCTGTGGGCTGTGTGGCATTGGGTTGTTGAGTGATGTGAGTCTGTGCCACATTGGGTGTGTGCCATTGTTGAGTGTTGAAAGTCTTGCCTTGGTCGATTAAGGACTTCACCTTGCAAGCCTTTGATCCGAGTCACCGTACAACCACATGTCCGACATGGGACAGACCTAGTTGACTAGGGTTACGATATCTTTCCTCCGATACCTCGGGGTGACAGACACGTGGGTGTATCTGTATGGGGGAGCGCACTGTACTACGGCTTGGTGCCCATCCAACGGTGATTGGCCGGTCCTATACTTGGCTCTGTGTGAGGGAAGTGATAGTGAAGGCAACACGGAGAGGTTCTTTGGTTAAGGTAGAAGTTCCTGAAAAGCTTTGTTGCGGACAATCACCTGTGTGGTGAGCGGCCTGATCTTGTGGGTAAAGTGTACAACCTCTGCAGAGTGTCAAAACTATTCGAATAGCCGTGCTCACGGTATTGAGCATTGCTCGGGGATTACAGTCAAGGGGTAGTTTTTCATAAACAAAACATGGAAGGGTGGCTGTGTGCCAGTGTTGGAAATGAACTAATAAGGCTGTGTGCCGAGAATCTTCGAAGAAAAACCATTTGAAATTAGTATTACTTATATCTGTTTCACTGCTTTAATCTAAACAAGATACTAGTTTAAAAATGCTGCTTGATGCAAAAAGGATCAATTAAGCCAATCCATTGGAATAAGCTTTGCATATAGTAATAGTCTTTGATTCATGCATTACTTGTTGAGTGCCTTGTGTACTCACCCCACCTTGCTTATCAACCCCAACATCGTGGAGGAGACTACACCAAGATGGGAGGAGGAGTACGCCGAGGACACGAGCAACTAGGGGCAAGCCCATCGGTTGCTGTGGCAAGATGGATGCTTACACGACTTTTTATGTTCATTGCTATTTCTTTGTTTTGAATAATGTAAGCCTGCGTGGTCGACTTATCTGTAAGGAGACCATAAGGTTGTACAACTCGCTTTATATACATGTTTGCACTATTTATTCTTATATCCTTGTGAATGTCGTGATGTGCAACCCTGTATGATGTGTGTGTGCTAGCGTGATCTCGGATCGCATGTAATACAGAGGGTCCGGATTTGCGATTCGGTCCCGGCTGGGGCCTCCTACGAGGCGGTCAGGCAAGAAGTCGACAACCTGGCAAACTCTGCGGCCGGTAAGGGTCTCAACTTCTTAGTCGATTCTGTCGGCGCTATTCATAAGGCGTGATCATCTGGAAACGTTGCAATCTGCAGAGGTGCAGAAGAATTTGGGCGCCGCCGTTGAGGAGCGGAAGGACGCCCTACAGGCCCGTAACAAGGCGGTCACAGCGCGGGACGCGGCGCTGGCGGCGCTAAAGGTTGCCGAGGATGGTCGGGCCGAGCTGGCCATAGAACTGGAGGCCCTCCGCAAGGCCGGCCAGGACGTTTGCGCCCGGGTCCTTGGAGCAATGGCGGGCCCGAGCGCTCTCGCCCCCGAGCTGGCCCGAGTGCCAGAGCGCGTCGAGAGGGCGGTGATTGTTGGTGCCGCGCTTGGAGCTTCCTCGGCGCTGGTCAACACCATCTCGCACTATGATGGCATCGACTTGGCGGTGGTGAGCAGCGGCGTCGCCGGGAACCGAACAGACGACGAGATCGACAGGTTCGAGCTCCTAGTCGAGCCGCACGCTCGGGAGATTGCCGGCCACATCTCGCCGCAGGTTGCCCTCCAGGAAGAATAAAGTAGAAGTTAGATTCGTTCTCCCTTCTGATTGTAAAGACTATTTGCTCAGAATAATCTTAAAGTTAGCAAATTCCAGTACGCCTCTTGCCCTCTTTTGTGTTTATAGTGAGTGTTTGTCCGGCCATAGCCTTAAGGACCACCGGGTCACTTATGCGTAGGGTCGGGTTGCTTCGGGAAGGGCGAAGAAGATAGGAATTTTGGCTACGCAGCAGTTACACGCACTTGTGAGGGATAGGAGTGTTCTCAACCGGCCAAAGATCTTTCCACTCGGGCACTTCCTTCTTCCGCGAAGTGCTACTTAGCAACCATAGCCGCCGGGCGCTGGCCGTAGCACTCGGGTCGAGAGGGTTACCGCCGGGATGGACCTCGTGATCGGTCGGGTCACCGACCGCATAAGCGCGTGAGTTAGCCGAGTTTTGCGTGGGGAGGAGTGTTCCCAACCGACCAAAGGTCACTCCGCCGGGCACTTCCTCTTCCGCGGTGCCACTTAGCAACCATAGCCGCCGGGCGAGGCCGAGCACTTGGGTCGAGAGAGTTACCGCTGGGATGGACTCGTGATCGGTCGGGTCACCGACCCGATAAGCGCTGACCAAAAGCAGCTTGAATGGGGGCGCCAGTGGGCAGCCCCCGAGCATCGCACGACGACCAGCGACCAGGTGCTCGGAAGGGTAAAGGTAAAGACTATGCCGGGGAAAAAGAAAAGAGTTTAGGGATAGAATCGCCTTAGCTTTTCTATGTTCCAAGCATTCGGAAGGATGCGACCGTCGGCGTCCTTGAGTCGAAAGGTGCCAGGTCGGAGAACCTTACGACGGTGAAGGGCCTTCCAGGGCGGCGATAGCTTATGCTTGTCTTTGCTAGTTTGGACCCGGCGCAGGACCAGGTCGCCGGCGCTGAAGGATCGCCCTCGAACCTGGCGGCTGTGGTAACGCCGCAGAGCTTGTTGATATTTGGCCGATCGTAAGATGGCCACATCACGTGCCTCGTCGAGCTGGTCGATGGCGTCTTGTTGTGAAGCGAGCCCCCGAGCCTCGTCGAAGGCCTGTAATCTTGCGGCACCGTATTCCAGGTCAGTTGACAAGATAGCTTTGGCGCCGAACACCATGAAGAACGGTGTAAAGCTGGTCGCCCGAGTTGGTGTGGTCCGCAGGCTCCAAAGGACGGAGGGTAGCTCGGCCACCCATCGTCCTGCGAAATGCTTTAGTCGACTGAAGATCCGCGGCTTGAGCCCTTGGAGGATCATGCCATTCGCGCGCTCGACCTGGCCGTTGGTCCGCGGATGGGCCACGGCTGCCCAATCGACGCGGATGTTGAAGTAGTCGCAGAACTCGAGGAACTCCTTCCCCGTGAACTGCGTTCCGTTGTCGGTGATGATAGAGTTCGGGACTCCGAACCGAAAGACGATGTCGCGGAAGAAGATGGCCGCTTGTACCGACGTGACGCTCACGACCGGCTTGGCCTCTATCCATTTGGTGAACTTGTCCACCGCGACGAGTAGGTGGGTGAAGCCCCCGGGCGCTTTCTTGAAGGGCCCGACCAGATCGAGTCCCCAGACTGCAAACGGCCATGTGATGGGGTTCGTCTGTAGGGCTTGAGCCGGCAGATGTGTCTGTCAGGCGAAGAACTGGCATCCTTCACAGGTGCGTACAATCTGCTCGGCGTCGGACACGGCGGTCGGCCAGTAAAAACCTTGTCGAAAGGCCTTTCCTACGAGGGATCGGGGTGCAGCATGGTGACCGCAGACCCCGCCATGGATATCGGCAAGTTGCTTCCTTGGTCGCCGAACGCACTCGGAGGACTCCAGAGGGACTCCTTTTGTAAAGGTCTGGGCCGACCAGGACGAAAGATTTTGCGCGCTGAGCGAGGCACCGGGCCTCGGTCGGGTCGGTGGGAAGCGATCCGTCTGTCAAACGGTCGATGAAGGGCTTCCTCGGTCGGACTCGCCATTAGCACACCGTGGCTCGACTCGCCAGTCTCACGCCGACCGCACGGCGGCCGGGGCGACCGTGCTAGGCAGGTCGGGAGACCGCTCGGCCACCGAGTCCAGCTGGACGGAAGGCTGCAGGAGGTCGCAGACGAAGATCCCGGGTGGGACTGGCCCTCTGCTGGAGGCAAGATTGGCTAGGTAATCGGCCTCACCATTGTAGCGTCTGTAGCTGTGGTGGAGCTCGAAACCCTTGAACCGCTCCTCGAGCTTGCGCACTTCCCGACAGTACGCAGCCATGCGGGCGTCTCGGGGCTCCGAAGCCTTCATGACCTGGTCGACAACAAGCTTGGAGTCCCCGTGGACGTAGAGTCGGCGAACGCCAAGGTCGGCAACGATCCGGAGACCGTTGACGAGAGCCTCGTACTCGGCGATGTTGTTGGTCGCGTCGAAGAGCAACCTGATGGCATATTGAAGTTTGTTCCCGGGCGGGGAAACGATGACGACTCCCGCGCCCGCGCCGTTCTTGGTGTAGGACCCATCGAAGTACATTGTCCAGTACTCGGGGTCTTCGAGCGCTGGTGGCGCCTGGGCTTCGGTCCACTCGGCGACAAAGTCGGCCAGGGCCTGCGACTTGATCGCCGTCCGAGGGACGTACGATATGCCGTGGCCACTAAGCTCGAGTGCCCACTTGGCTATCCTTCCTGAGGCGTCGCGGTTGTGGACGATCTCGCCGAGCGGGGACGTGGTCACCACGGTGATGGCGTGCTGGTCGAAGTAATGGACGAGCTTCCTCTTGGCGATGAGCACCGCGTAGAGCAGCTTCTGCACCTGCGGGTACCGAGCCTTGGACTCGAAAAGCACCTCGCTGATGAAGTAGACTGGCCGTTGTACCTTGAGTTCACGGCCTTCTTCCGCCCGTTCCACCACAAGGGCCGCACTGACGACTTGGGTAGTGGCGGCGATGTAGAGGAGCAGCGGTTCGCCTGGTGCCGGAGCCACCAGGATCGGAGGCGAGGACAAGAAGACCTTCAGGCGGGTGAGGGCTTCCTGAGCCTCCTGGGTCCAGCTGAAGCGGTCGGATTTCTTAAGAAGCCGGTAGAGCGGCATTCCGCGCTCGCCGAGGTGGGATACGAAACAGCTCAAGGCCGCAAGGCATCCAGTTAGCCTCTGGACCCCTTTGAGGTTGCCAACCGGGCCCATCCTTGCGATTACCGAGATCTTCTCCGGATTGGCCTTGATTCCACGACGTTGCGGCCGATCTGGTCGTTGAAACACGTTTGCATACATCGCTGGTATGTAGCGCCCGCGTTCTTTAGGCCGAACGGCATTGTAACGTAGCAGAACGAGCCAAACGGAGTGATGAAGGAAGTCGCGAGCTGGTCGGACTCCTTCAGCGCTATCTGGTGGTAGCCCGAAAAGGCATCCAGAAAAGAAAGAGACTCGCACCCCGCGGTGGAGTCGATGACTTGGTCGATGCGGGGCAAGGGGAACGGGTCCTTGGGACACGCTTTGTTGAGACTTGTATAGTCAACACACATTCTCCATTGCCCATTCTTCTTTTTTACAAGTACAGGGTTGGCTAGCCACTCGGGGTGACGCACCTCTTTTACAAACCCTGCAGCCAAAAGCTTGGTGATCTCCTCCCCTATGATCCTGCGCCTCTCTTCGTCGAAGCGGCGCAGGCGTTGGGCGACCAGCTTTGAGCCTGGTCGGATGCTCAAGGAGTGCTCGGTGACTTCCCTTGGGATTCCTGGCATGTCGGAGGACCTCCATGCGAAGACGTCATTGTTAGCGCGGAGGAAGTCGACGAGCGCGCTTTCCTATTTGGCGGGGAGCATGGCTCCAACCCGCACGGTCTTGGTCGGATCGCAGGGATCGACCGCAACCTTCTTCGTGTCCTCGACGGACTTGAAGGATCCTGCCCCCGACTTGCTGGACTCGGGGGCGGACTCGGAGGCTTCCCTCTGGAGGTCGGCGAGCTCGACGGACGCGATGACCGCGGATGCCAGCTCACAACTGCTCCGCTCGCAGTTGTAGGCAAGCTGGAAAGATGATGCCACGATGATGACTCCTCGTGGCCCGGCATCTTCAGCTTGAGGTAGGCGTAGCTGGGGACCGCCATGAACTTGGCGTAGCACGGCCTCCCCAGGATAGCGTGATAGGAGACGGGGAAATCCACAACCTCAAAAGTGAGGGTTTCGGTGCGGAAATTTCCCGGCTCTCCGAAGGTGACGGGCAGGTCGACCTGCCCGAGCGGGTGGGCCTGCTGGCCAGGGATGACGTCGTGGAAAGGCGCTTTGCTCGGTCGGAGACTCGAGCGAGGGACCCCCATGGCGTCGAGCGTCTCAACGTAAAGGATGTTGAGGCCGCTGCCGCCGTCCATGAGCACCTTGGTGAGGCGCTTCTTCCCCACGATGGGGTCGACTACCAGCGGGTATCTTCCCGGCTGTGGGATGTGGTCGGGGTGATCAGTCCGATCGTAGGTGATCGGAGACTCTGACCAACAAAGGTATTGAGGGGCGGCCGGTGAGGCGGTGTGGACCTCGCGGTAGGCGAGTTTGAGCCGACGCTTGTCGGCGTAGCACGCTGGTCCGCCAAAGATCATGAGGCAGCTGTCAGGTTCGGGGAACTCGTCGTCCGCCTTGTTCTCCACGGCCCGTGGGGCCGTGGTCGGCTTCTTTCCTTTGCCCTGCGGCGTCGTGGGGGCGCCGGAGAGGAAACGTCTCAGGACTTCGCAGTCCCGGTACTTATGTTTGACGGGGAACCCGTGGTTCGGGCACGGGCTGTCCATCAATTTTTTGAAGTGGTCGGGCGCGACGGTCGGTCGCACCTGCTGCTTGGCAGGGCGGTCGACAGTGGCGACCACTTGGGCCTCGCAGATCTGCTTTCCATGCCGCTTCCGCTTGTCGGAGCGGTCGGAAGGGGATCCGACTCGGACGCCGGGCTCTTGCTGGGCCTTTCCTCCTTCGAAGATGGCCCCCACAGCCTCCTCGCCGGAGGCGTGGTTGGTGGCGATATCCAAAAGCTCCTTGGTGGTCCTAGGCTTAACGGCCCGCTTTGTGCACCAGGGCCTTGCAGGAGGTGCCGTAGATGAATGCTCCCACGACATCGGCGTCGGAGATGTCGGGGAGCTCGTTGCATTGGCGGGAAAACCGCCGGATGTAATCCCGGAGAGTTTCCCCTGGCTGCTGCTTGCAGCCCTTCAGGTCCCAGGAGTTACCAGGGCGCTTGTAAGTGCCCTGGAAGTTGCCGACGAAGAGGGTCTTCAAGTCAGCCCAGTTCCTGATAGTTTTCGCGAGCAAGTACTCGAGCCAGGCTCGGGCCGAGTCCGCAAGATAGATGGGGAGGTATTGGATGATAAAAAGGTCATCCGTTGCTCCCCCCGCCCGGCATGCGAGCCGGTAGTCTTCAAGCCAGACACCTGGGTTCGTGGCTCCAGTGTACTTGGCGATGTTGGTGGGCGCCCGAAATCTGGCAGGGAAGTCCGCCTGACGAATCCCGTGGCAAAAAGCCCGTGGTCCGGGACCATCGGGGCTTGGGCAACGGCGGTGGCGTCCGCCGTCCACAATACGTGAGTGGGCGGCCTCCTCGCCGCCTTTCTCCGCGCCTCGAGGGTGGCGCGAATGTCGTAGGTGTCGCCGAGGCGCTGGTGCACCGGGGTGCGCGAGGCCTAGGGTTGTTCGTGGTGTGGCGCCGCCTTTGCCGGACCCAGCCGACTTCGCGCGGCGGTGCGGGCCCGGCGCCCAGAGGTGGCGCCCGAGTGATAGGAGCCGGAGGCCTGCATGTGCTGCACGGCCGCACGCTCCACCAGCCCCCGGAGGTTCTGGTACGTGGCTTTGGCCTCCGGGTCAGCCGGCTCCGGAAGGCCTCGAAGCAGCATCGCAGCCGCAGCCACGTTTCGGCTCGCGTGAGGGAAGAACTGAGGGCCGTCGGATTCTTCCACCAGCTTGTGGTGTACCTGACGTGCGCGGCCGCGCGCGTCGCCAGGCATCTGCTGGGGCTTGAAAGGACAGGGGATGTCGCCTAGAGGGGGGGTGAATAGGCGAATTAAAATATTTAACACTAAATGCAGCGGAATAAAAAATTTGCAGCTAAATAAAATCTCCCGAGGGTCTAAGTCCGGAGTGTCCGGGATTTTTATCCGGATACTCCGAAATATCCGGACTGTCCGGGTTCTGGAGTCCGGATACTCCGGATTGGATCCGAGGGACTCAGGCCGGAGTGTCCGGGACTTATCTCCGGATACTCCGAAATGTCCGGACTATCCGGGTTCAGAAGTCCGGATACTCCGAATTTAAGACCTCGAAATGTGATTTTAAATCCCTGCAATTTTTCAACAATCTACTTGAATAGAAAAGATCTAAAAGCTATCAGGTACCTGAGGAAATTGTAGATCTGGAGCCAAACACAACAAAAGAGTAGATCGGGCAATTTCAAGATTCAAAATCAAATACTAAAGCATGAGTAAGAAGCAAACTTGGAGACGATGATTTTTCACCCGAAGTTCGGATCCTTGAGGGGATCCTACGTCTCCGTTGAGGCGGCTCGATCACACTTGAGCCGGGGTCTCTTTCAACCCTCTTCCTCCCGGTGTTGCACAAATGCACTCGCCGGTCTTCACTCCTTTGATTCCTTCCCTTACGGAGGCGGAACCGGCCTTCACAAACTTCCCACGGCCAACCACACAA
The DNA here is from genome assembly GCA_036346275.1 of Otatea glauca. Taxonomy (NCBI): domain Eukaryota; kingdom Viridiplantae; phylum Streptophyta; class Magnoliopsida; order Poales; family Poaceae; genus Otatea; species Otatea glauca. The sequence continues at coordinate 124,068 of JAYEVK010000134.1, forward strand.
AGCTCCGGTGGCTCGTAGGAGACCTCCTAGCCGTCTAGGAGTCCTCAACCTCCAAGAGTAACAAATGCTCACGAAGAACAAGCTTGGAGATGAAATCAAGTGCTCAAACAACTCAAATCTCACTCAACCTAGCACCTCACTCCTCAAACTCTTCCCAACCCTTCTCACCAAGGGGATCACTTAGATCTAAGGGTAAAGAGGTGTTTTGGGGGCTCAAGAACAAGGGTATAGCACCTCTAATCAATGGGAACACAACCTCTTTGAAGTGGGGAAGAAGGGGGCTTTAAATAGAGGTCCCAAAAAAACTAGCCGTTGGAAACAGCTGCCCACAACCCGGAGACTCCGGAAAAAACCCCGGATACTCCGGATTGACTGAGAGCAGCCACCGAGGGTGTCAACCCGGAATGTCCGGATTGAATATCCGGATACTCCGGATTGCACCGCCAGCCCGATTTAAAACGAGCATAACTTTTCACTCCGGACTCCGATTTCAGTGATTTTGGACTCTATTGAAAGCTAAGAACGAGGGCTACACAACTAACAAGGTCTCACTACCCAAAACTCAAAGGATAAATACAGATTTCACAAAGAAATCAAGAGAGACCTACAACCCTCACTTTCCGGCACTACCAACACCACTCTCTTTCTAAGATTCACAAGGATGGATCACTTGAGCACTTGACACATCTAAAAGTCATTCGACATCGCATCCCTCTTAATAGTACGGCAATCCTTAGACTCAAAATAAATCAAAGATAATATAAGTCTAGAAATAGTCACTTGCCGTCTTCTTTCTTGATGTCGATGCATGAAGACCTTCACCATATAATTGATGACATCTTCGCCTTGTCCAACTCGACTCGATTCACCTCATGAGACTCTCGTCCTATCAACCTTGACTTGATCATCCTCTCTCGACGATCTCCACGCCAAGTCGCTCTTGACTTAGTCCTCAACTCTTGGTGACACCGCCGCCTTGTTGACCTCACTTAATGATCATCCTCCAAGATACCTTGGTCATCATACACAGACGGGACCTAATTCTTTCCAAACTACTCATGAAACACATTAGTCCCAAAAGCTCAATAGATATGAACAAGTTGATATTTGTGAGCAATTGATTACAACAAGTGTTTCATAAAAGAAGCACAACATAACTGGAAACACTTGACATAAGAAATGTTCTCTACTAAGTACATCATGATGAATATGTAATTGATCTATATGCACTAGAGAGATAATTGCCAATATGATGAATCAATTAAATCATGGCAAGGATCACAGTCTTTACTTAAATGAAGCACATGATAGAATGTACACGAATTGTACATGTGCAAATAATATTTGGAATAAGAGTAAATATGTGATCCAACTCTAGATTAAACTTCACCAAGAGAAGTGCATGAGAAGATACACAACTAAGACATGCATGCACCAAGTCAATCTATAGCAATATGAAGTTTAACTCTAGTTAATACATGCATACTAAAAACAAAGCACATAATGAACTCAAATGAATATATATGCACAAATAAATATGACATGAACCAATGTGCATATATATAATCAATATGCTACTTGGAGTTCACTATGCATTTGCACAAAAGGAATGCAATAACAAATATAGAATAGATATCAAAATTGCATACCTTATCTTTGCTTAACCATCCTACTTGATTTTCCTCTAAATAGATGAGACTGATACTCAACTAGGCAATAACAAGTTAGTCTCATAGCAATATAACCATATTAGAGGTTTGTCATTTGTTAAGCACTAAGTTAAGCATTTACTTAATTGCATAGATTGTCATTATGAGTGTTTGTCATTAATCACCAAAATAACATAAGTGACTAGATGCACTTTCAGGGCTCAGACTCATCCCGCTTGAGTTGGCTCGAGCTGGTCGAGCTCAGCCCTTCGCTCCTCTAGCTCTTCGCGCTGTCGCTGGAGTTCGACGCGGCGAGCTTGAGCTGCTTCAAGACTTGGCACATTGTATTCCTCCTCCTACGCCTTAGTGCGCGGATGGGGCCCCCAGCATGGGATTATGGTTAAGTCGACCGTTCGCCATGTTGCACTCACGAGAGTGCTCATGCAGTATACTCGTGTCGGAGCTAGAGTCGTGGCTGGAAGAGTCTTCCAGCAGCTCGTGGATGGAGGCCGGCATGTAGCCAGCCATCGCCACAAGTTGTGAGCTCTGGGTGACACGGTCACCGCAGCCCACGGAGCTTCGCGAAGTGGCGGAGCTCCTCGGACCGGCCGGGCTGTGTAGGTGCCCCAAGCCAGAGTTTGGCGAGGTCGCCGGAGATGGCACCAGCTTGAGCAGCGCTAGCCTCGAGGCGGCAGGACGAGCGCAAGCCCCCGCCGAGGTGATGCAAAGTTGAGGAGCCAAGCGGATCGGCTCCCGGCCATGATCATGCCGTCATGGTGAAAGATGCTACTTGGAGTTCACTATGCATTTGCACAAAAGGAATGCAATAACAAATATAGAATAGATATCAAAATTGCATACCTTATCTTTGCTTAACCATCCTACTTGATTTTCCTCTAAATAGATGAGACTGATACTCAACTAGGCAATAACAAGTTAGTCTCATAGCAATATAATCATATTAGAGGTTTGTCATTTGTTAAGCACTAAGTTAAGCATTTACTTAATTGCATAGATTGTCATTATGAGTGTTTGTCATTAATCACCAAAATAACATAAGTAACTAGATGCACTTTCAATCTCCCCCTTTTTGGTGATTTATGACAAACTTATTATCAATTGCACCAAATAACAATATTAAGATATTTTAGCATTAAAACAAGCATGAAGAAACAGAAGAGATCATACTTACAAATCATCCCTTTTGTCAATCGATTAGGGAACAATTGATAAATCCATAAATTCTCCCCTTTGTCATTAATCACAAAAGGTGCTTAAAAGATTCTTATTGCTTATTTAATAAAATCTGTTCTCCCCTTTGATTGCATACTCAATAAAAAGATTAGGGAGAAAATAAAATAAAGATAAGGAGCTAGTAATAGGACAATAATATTAAGCTCCCCCTAAATCTAGGTAAGATATGATACCAATTATTTCCAAGATTTAGGTAATAGATTTCTCTAGTTATACCAAATTAAAGAAGTCATGATTCACAGGATATAAGTGATGCTTAAACATGACACACCAATATGATTTCACATGGAGAAGATTTATTCTTTAAACATCAAGATCATATAGCAAATTTATATAATTTAAGTACATGCTCATGATCAAATTAAATTCTAACAATTAAGATCATATAAAGAAGATTACACAAGAAGAAATTGCTTATATGATCACAAGATGTATACAAGATCATGAATCAAAATTGTATAAGTAAGATGCACTTTCATGATCAAGAATTTGATAAACTTATCAAGGGTATACCTCTTTGCAATGTGTCACCCATATGTACCTTTTACTTCTTGATAATACCAAATGCAAGTTAGATGACACTTCAAAACAATTTAGGATTAGAGGATACCTCTTGAAAGATACCAATTAATCATACCAATTGAAAGATACAACACCATTTAGAATAACACAATTTACCATAATGGTGTGCACAGACATTATTGAATATGGTCAGAAAAGAAACACGTCCCTTTGCCGATTCTTGTCCACCGCATGTTCGAATTGGTCATGATCACCGCGCCGGTCTTAGATCCTCGTACTATGGAGCTCCTCTCCATTTCCTTCATCCCACCGTCGAAGATGACCCTTTTCCAATACCTTGAACATCAATAGACAAGCACACGATTTTGGGAACAAATATCTTTTAATTTGACCCAAGTTAGTTTGATAATGTCTAAGTACAACATGCATGATATATATGATATACAAGACAATACTCTTTGCATGCAATTTAAAACAATTCAAGATATCAATTAAAGATTTTATTACATCACCTTATAATGAAAATATTTGAAACTCATTCAAATTTAATCTTGACATCCACTTGTAAGAGAGACAATGGGTGAAACACATTCAAACTCACTCTTGAGCTTACGAGGGAAATTTTCTCTTTTCCATAATAAACTCCGAGTTATGCAAGAGAGGAAACATTTTGAGGCTAAGATACAATTAAATCCAATTTCCAAAAGAACTTAGCCAAAAGATGCACTTTCATTGGAATGAAAACTTAAATAGATATGCTCCACTTTGAATCTTGGAGCAATGAATAAGTTCACTTAGTTTTCATCTTGAAAGGCTTGCCAAGATTCCAATTTAAAACTCTTAAAATCTCAAAAAGATGCAAATAGCAGCACAAAATCGATTATAGCTTTTAAACCATTGCTCAAATGCAAAAATCATCAACACGGAACAGATCCGTCTCAAAATTCTCTTCGAGGGCTATGAAGACCAAACATTCATTTGAGCAAAGGAAAAACCCAAAGAATGGGATGAACAAGAGATTGCAATTTAAGAATTTGGGCCGAGCAATACAACCCGGATACTCCGGTGTTTTTGATCCGGAGTGTCCGGATAATCCGGATACTCCGGATAGATCACCCGGATACTCCGGGTTGTTCAGTTTCATCCCTAAAACTGAACATTTTGAATTTGGATCAAATCTTGATCAAATAAAGTCCAATAGCCATAAGATTTTGCGGAAATGATCCATGAACATCCAAGAGACTTTTTCCAAAAGGATTTTCTCAAATATCACTCTCCAATCAAAAATAGGTCATTAGAAGCATTGGAGGTTTAGTTTTGACACTAAGTCAAATAAAGTCAACAATCTTGCAAATGAGTTCAAATAAATTTGAGAATTTTCAGATATGAACTCCATATGTGAGAGAAGGTTTTCCAACAAGGATTTTCAATAAATAAATTTCATTTCGAGAAATATGATGAAAGATGCATATGAAACACATAAAAGATTAAGATTTTCACCAAATCCTCAAAATGGAACCAAATGAGTTTTGATTGGTAATATGCACTTATATGGCTTTATATGATTTAGAGAGATGTTTATAAGCCTATTTGCATAATCAAATCCATTCAAATCGTAAAATCCAACTTAATGCAAGAGTATGCCTAATAAGATCGAAAGAGAGAAAAAGGCATAACTATTTCAAATTAAGTTGAAATTACTTGAAATTGTTCATAAACATTCTTTAGACTCCTAAGAAACTTTTACAAAAATAATTTTCCAAAAAGGAGTCTCCAATCAAAAGATATGCCAAATTTTGCTTTGAAGGCATGATTTTTACTCAAAGAAAAGAAAAGTCAAAACTTTTTCAAATTGAGTCCAAATGATTTGAAACTTTTCAGAAATAAACATTGGACTCTTTAGAAGGTTTCCCAAAAAGAATTTCATTAAAAGGATTTTTCGTTCAAAACATATGGCAAAATGCGCTTTGTAAGTTTGAAAAGAAATTGAATTTTCACCAAATGCTCAAAATGAATTCCGGATTGAAATTTATGGAGATTTGAACTTTCATAGCTTTGTATGAGTTAGAAATACTATTTCAATCCAAGATATACAAAGAAATCAAATTCAAATAGCGAAATCCACAAAATGCAACAACGGGTCATTTTGGGTCAAATGGATGATTTTGGCCAAATTCAAATGGCTATAACTTTTGAACGGTTGGTCATTTGGAAAAACTTTGAACTAAAGAAATGCTTAAAATGACCAACCCTATGAGTTTTGTATTGACCACTTTTCAAACTCCAAATAGATATTGCTTTAGAAAAAATTGAAGTTAAATGCAAAAGCAAGATCACAAAGATCCTTTTTAGACCAAAGTTTGACTTTTAGCTTCTAACCAAGGGTTAGATACTTGAAAACATTTGAAATACATTTGAAAACATTTTAGAAGACTATTTTCATAAGATTTTGCATTTCAAACAAATATTTTGCTTTTAACCCTTTTTGAAGCAAGTTAAATAGGAAATAGTTTTTCATAAAAAGCCTCAAAATACAACTCAATTCGGATTTCATGCAATTTCAATTTCCATGGCTTAGAATTGATTATCGAGATGGTTTCTAGCAAAGATTTGTAATGAAATCCAACTTGAATGCTAAGATTTGAGCAATATGCTTAAACAAGCTATTTTAATTCAAACCAAAACTTTTCGGGCTAAATTGATTTCAATATATTTTTATTTTGAGAGCTTGTAAAACATTGAGATACATAATAGAATACTTTTATAAAGCTCTTCACAAATTTGGGCCTTTTAAATATGAATTTTGACTTTTGACCTAAATGGTCCTTTTGAAATACCTATTTGTAAAACAAAGTCAAATATTTCAACACAAGATTCAAATGAAGAATAAGATGAGATATAGAGATTTGAATTTTGTGTATGAGTCTTAAATATCATTTTGAACTGAGATACTATACAAGATCTAGTCCAAATGAAGAAACTCACAAAGTGCAATAGTATGACCATTTTGGGTCAAGTATAGTTTTTGGGTGAGTTTCAAAATCAAATAACTTTTGATTAGTTGGTCTTTTGAAAATCATTTGAACACGAAAGTTGTTAAGAATGACCAACACTAGCTTTTTCCTTTTGGAATTATTTTCAAAATCCTTTTACATTTAATTCTATGAAAATTATAAGTTTAAATCCAAAACAAGATACTAGAAACTTGATTTTGGGCATGAAACTCATTTTCTTTGTAAAATAGATTTTTTGAAGCCAAAACCCTTTGAAAAACGTTTCAAGTGCATTTGTATACATTTTGCAATTAGTTTTTCACAAGAATACTAATAGTATACAAAATTTTGACTTTTGGCTAAATGGCTTGATTTTGAAAATATATGTTAGCACTTATATAAATATGGGCACATGTAGGGATGCAATATACATGGATATGAATTAACACTCCCCCTTAATGTGCCACTATCCCAAACTTACTCAAGATTGCAATTAAAACAACTAATAAGCATGAGCAAGCATATAACAAGCAATCTAAATTGATTTTCATGAATAATGCAATATAACCTACACAAGGCTATAAGCTAACTAGTAATCAAATTAGATACTTGTTACCCGAGATGACATTGGCTCAAGATTGAAGTGATCATCCTCATGCTTGGCTCCATTTTGCAAATGATTAAGTCATCTTCTCCTTTTGAACAAGCCAAACGTCCAATCCATCTCATATTGCCTAAAAATCTTTTAGGCGGTTTTTGGTACCCAATCCTTGTTGGGTCCAACAATGTTAGTCACAATAGATTTTGGAACCCAAATGGTCCTAATTTGGATATTATTGAATTGACTAACATAATTAGAAATAAGTTTGCAATAATTATTCCTCCTAGGCAAATGATTGGCATTTTTATGAAAAGGCTTAGGAGGGCAATGATAGTTTGCAAAACCATTTCTAGTTTGATCTCTTCTAAGCATATGATAATTGAAATTATGCATTGGCTTAGAGGATCTAGCACATCTAGCAAATGCTTTGCTATCGTTATTTTTCCTAAGCACATGATCAACATGATTTTTCTTGGTCTTAGGAAATCTAGCATTTTGAGCAAACACATTTCTAGATTTATATCTCCTAAGCAATTGATTGTCATTATTTTGCATGGTATTAGGAGAATTGACAAACTTGGTAAACACATTACCATATTTGTCCTTCCTAAGTGAATGATGATCATTGACAATAATAGGCTTAGAATGATACCTTTGGGACAATCCTTACCGATGTGTCCTTTTTCCGACAATTGTAGCAAGTAGGCTTTGAGCGCTCTTTTTCTTGACTTGCTCTTTGCCGGTTTGCCTCATTGTTGATGGTTGTGGCTTGATCTCCACTTTATTAGGGCACACGGAAGCGACGTGTCCCTTCTTGTTGCAAGCAAAGCACTTGATAGTTTTCGTGTGACTTGCATTGTGCCTCATCTTGCTAGTCTCCTCTTGGAGATGTAGCCGAGTCCTCGCTTATCTTGAGGCGCCCTTGGCTTGCTCAAGATCTCGTCGAGAACGGCTTTTCCCTTTACGCACTTCTTCAAGTCATTTTCTAATCTAATGACTTGGGCCTTGAGCTTCTTATTTTCCTCTGCAAGGTTAGTCTCAATATGCATAGAGGAAGTGGAAACATTTGAATTTGAGCAACAAGGTAAATCATTGCAAGAGGTGGATATGTCAAATTTTGATGAAATATTAGGATTAACATTTAAGCAAGACATTTCATCAATTAAATCACATGAGATGCCTATATCCACCTTAGGCTTATGAATTTCTTTGAGAAGGAGGGATTCATGATTTTCTTGAAGCATATTATAATCATTTTGAAGTGATTCATGTTCAAGCTTCAAAATTTTATATTTCTTTTTCTCCTTTCCAAGACATTTATTGAGCTCCTCAAGCAAATTCATAAGTTCATTATAAGTGAGCTCATCATCGTCATCATCGTCACTTACCTCATTCTTACCTTTCGCCATGAAGCAACGGATTTGTGATGGAAGAGCATCTTCATCGTCACTTGAGGCGGAGGTTGAGGTTGATGGAGATGTCGGTTCTTCATCACTTGAGCTTGAGGTGGAGCTTGATGTTTCATCCCCCGACATCTCTTCCTTAATGCAATCCTCAATAGAAGTGGATGATTCAAATAGTTCTTGAAGCTTTATCCACATTTCATGAGCGCTCTTGAGATTGCATATTCTATCAAAGATTTCATTGCTCACAACACAAAATAAAACATTAGTAGCTTGAGCGTCGAGATGTAGGCATTTCCTCTCTCCTTCAGTTGGAGTAACTTCATTCAATGGAGAGGAAAAGCCGACATCTACGATCCACCATATTTGGGGGCTCATGGATTTAAAATGAGAAGTCATAATTAATTTCCATGAAGCATAATTTGTGCCATCTAGCACAAGTGGATTATGTGAGTGCACTAATCCTCTAGTCGACATCCTTTACTCTCTAGACGGTTAAGTCTAATAAAGGAGAGACCTTGCTCTGATACCAATTGAAAGGACAGGGGATGTCGCCTAGAGGGGGGGTGAATAGGCGAATTAAAATATTTAACACTAAATGCAGCGGAATAAAAAATTTGCAGCTAAATAAAATCTCCCGAGGGTCTAAGTCCGGAGTGTCCGGGATTTTTATCCGGATACTCCGAAATATCCGGACTGTCGGGTTCGAGTCCGGATACTCGGATTGATCCGAGGACTCAGCCGAGTGTCCGGACTTATCTCGGATACTCAAATATCCGGACTATCCGGGTTGAAGTCCGGATACTCGGATTTAAGACCTCAAATGAGATTTTAAATCCTGCAATTTTTCAACAATCTACTTGAATACAAAAGATCTAAAAGCTATCAGTGCACTGGGAAATTGTAGATCTGGAGCCAAACACAACAAAAGAGTAGATCGGGCAATTTCAAGATTCAAAATCAAATACTAAAGCATGAGTAAGAAGCAAACTTGAGACGATGATTTTTCACCCAAGTTCGGATCCTTGAGGGGATCCTACGTCTCCGCTGAGGCGGCTCGATCACACTTGAGCCGGGTCTCTTTCAACCCTCTTCCTCCCGGTGTTGCACAAATGCACTCGCCGGTCTTCACTCCTTTGATTCCTTCCCTTACGGAGGCGGAACTGCCTTCACAAACTTCCCACGGCCAACCACACAAAGCTCGGTGGCTCGAGGCGACCTCCTAGCCGCCTAGGAGTCCTCAACCTCCAAGAGTAACAAATGCTCACGAAGAACAAGCTTGGAGATGAAATCAAGTGCTCAAACAACTCAAATCTCACTCAACCTAGCACCTCACTCCTCAAACTCTTCCCAACCCTTCTCACCAAGGGGATCACTTAGATCTAAGGGTAAAGAGGTGTTTTGGGGGCTCAAGAACAAGGGTATAGCACCTCTAATCAATGGGAACACAGCCTCTTTGAAGTGGGAAAGAAGGGGGCTTTAAATAGAGGTCCCAAAAAAACTAGCCGTTGGAAACAGCTGCCCACAACCCGGAGACTCCGGAAAAAACCCCGGATACTCCGGATTGACTGAGAGCAGCCACCGAGGGTGTCAACCCGGAATGTCCGGATACTCCGGATTGCACTGGCCAGCCCGACGAAAACGAGCATAACTTTTCACTCCGGACTCCGATTTCAGTGATTTTGGACTCTATTGAAAGCTAAGAACGAGGGCTACACAACTAACAAGGTCTCACTACCCAAAACTCAAAGGATAAATACAGATTTCACAAAGAAATCAAGAGAGACCTACAACCCTCACTTTCCGGCACTACCAACACCACTCTCTTTCTAAGATTCACAAGGATGGATCACTTGAGCACTTGACACATCTAAAAGTCATTCGACATCGCATCCCTCTTAATAGTACGGCAATCCTTAGACTCAAAATAAATCAAAGATAATATAAGTCTAGAAATAGTCACTTGCCGTCTTCTTTCTTGATGTCGATGCATGAAGACCTTCACCATATAATTGATGACATCTTCGCCTTGTCCAACTCGACTCGATTCACCTCATGAGACTCTCGTCCTATCAACCTTGACTTGATCATCCTCTCTCGACGATCTCCACGCCAAGTCGCTCTTGACTTAGTCCTCAACTCTTGGTGACACCGCCGCCTTGTTGACCTCACTTAATGATCATCCTCCAAGATACCTTGGTCATCATACAGACGGGACCTAATTCTTTCCAAACTACTCATGAAACACATTAGTCCCAAAAGCTCAATAGATATGAACAAGTTGATATTTGTGAGCAATTGATTACAACAAGTGTTTCATAAAAGAAGCACAACATAACTGGAAACACTTGACATAAGAAATGTTCTCTACTAAGTACATCATGATGAATATGTAATTGATCTATATGCACTAGAGAGATAATTGCCAATATGATGAATCAATTAAATCATGGCAAGGATCACAGTCTTTACTTAAATGAAGCACATGATAGAATGTACACGAATTGTACATGTGCAAATAATATTTGGAATAAGAGTAAATATGTGATCCAACTCTAGATTAAACTTCACCAAGAGAAGTGCATGAGAAGATACACAACTAAGACATGCATGCACCAAGTCAATCTATAGCAATACTGAAGTTTAACTCTAGTTAATACATGCATACTAAAAACAAAGCACATAATGAACTCAAATGAATATATATGCACAAATAAATATGACATGAACCAATGTGCATATATATAATCAATATGCTACTTGGAGTTCACTATGCATTTGCACAAAAGGAATGCAATAACAAATATAGAATAGATATCAAAATTGCATACCTTATCTTTGCTTAACCATCCTACTTGATTTTCCTCTAAATAGATGAGACTGATACTCAACTAGGCAATAACAAGTTAGTCTCATAGCAATATAACCATATTAGAGGTTTGTCATTTGTTAAGCACTAAGTTAAGCATTTACTTAATTGCATAGATTGTCATTATGAGTGTTTGTCATTAATCACCAAAATAACATAAGTGACTAGATGCACTTTCAGGGCTCAGACTCATCCTGCTTCAGGTTGGCCTGGAGCTGGTCGAGCTCAGCCCTTCGCTCCTCTAGCTCTTCGCGCTGTCGCTGGAGTTCGACGCGGCGAGCTTGAGCGCGTTCAGCACGCTCGCGCTGGTATTCCTCCTCCTACGCCTTAGTGCGCCGGATGGGGGCCCCTGTAGCCGCGGGGGTTATGGTTAAGTCGACCGTGCCCGCCATGTTGCACTCACGAGAGTGCCGCCTGCGGGCAGGGTACTCCGTGTCGGAGCTAGAGTCGTGGCTGGAAGAGTCTTCCAGCAGCTCGTGGATGGAGGCCGGCATGTAGCCAGCCATCGCCACAAGTTGTGAGCCTGCGGGGGGTGACACGGTCACCTGCCCGGGCCCACGGGAGCTTTCGCCAGAAGTGGCGGAGCGCTCCTCAGACTTCGGCTTCGGGGCCTGTAGGGGTGCCCCAAGCCAGAGTTTGGCGAGGTCGCCGGAGATGGCACCCAGGCTTTGAGCAGGCGCCTGGCCTCCGGAGGCGGCAGGGACGAGCGCAAGCCCTCCCGCCGAGGTGACGGCAAAGTTGAGGGAGCCGAAGCGGATCTGGCTCCCCGGCGCAGTCATGCCGTCGCGGGTGAAAGATGCCATCAGGGAGGCAAGCGGGATCCGGAGATGGTGATGAAAACGCGCGAAGGCCCCTACCTGGCGCGCCAACTGTCGGCGTTTCGAGCACCGGCAAGTAAATTTGTAAGTCTAAGGGGCCGCGCGTCCCTCTCCCTGAATGGTTAGACTCGGAAGCCCAAGGTGTATACTGGTTCGGACCGAAAGTCCCTACTCCAGTTCGTGTGGCGGTATTGTATTGCCTTCGATGCAGGGTGACTGCACAGAGTTTACAAGCGAGAGTTGGGAGCCTTAGCGCTAGAGTGCTAAAGAACTTAGCGAGAAGAGAGTTCTCTCTGAAGTGTCCTCCCCTTCCCCGGGTTCCTGCCTCCCTTTATACAGTAGGAAGGGGCAGGTGTAACATCCCAAAATTTGAGTTTTGGAATGTTTGAATTCAAAAATAAACCATTTGCATTTTCTTGAATTAACTCTAGCTTAATTTGAATTTTCCATAAATGAAAGGATTTAATTTGACTAAACTATTCATCAAAATCAGGAATTTCAGTTTTAGTTGGGTTCCTTGTGCTCCAAGGAATTTTTCTGTATTTTGGGGATTTTTCTGAATTTATTTGCTATTTATTTGATTTTATTTGATTTTATTTGAATTTCGGATTTTTCTTAAATCGGAAAATGTTTTAATTTCTAAAAGCCCTTCGGCCGAAACCTCTGTGGCTCAACCCATTTTCCCGGCCGCTTCGCCGCCTCCCTTCGCTCTGCCCGCCACCGGCCGCCGCCTCGCCGCTTCGCGCGCCTCGGCCACCGTGGCCCGTGCCCATGAAACCCTAGCCGCCGCCGACTCGGAGTCCTGCCGCCGCACGCCGCCCTCTCGGTTTCCTCGTCGGCCACGCCTCCCTAGGCTATAAAAGCCCGTGCCGCGCGTCTCCCGAGGATCCCCTCGCGCCGCCGCTCCGTTTGCCCTCTCTCTCACCTCCCGAGGCCTCGCCGTCGCGCCGCGCGAGCTCGCCGTTGATCTCCGCCGTGCCCGAGCCCTTCCGCCGTCTTTTCCGTTGTCACCGGTGCCTCTCCGCCGCCGCCGTCGGTCTCTCCGCATTGCCCGCGTCGTCCTCTCCTCGTTCCGCCTTGCCCCGCGCCCGATCCGGCTCTCCTCCGCCGCCGGCCTCGTCTTCTTCCCCGTGTCCAGTAAAACCTCGCCGCCGTTCTTCTTCGCCCAACCCCAGCCGTCCGATCGCCTGCGTGCGTCTCAGATGCGGCCACGTCTCTGTCGGCCGAGCTCTTGCGTCCCCGCCGTCCGATCGCCAGTCGACGCACCGGATCGTGCCGCGTCACCTCCGGCCGCTGCGCCACTCCTCGGCCGTCCGATCTGGCCCTCTCTCCAGATGCGCGCCGCGTGGCCGCTTGCGTCAGCCGCTGCGTCAGCTGAGCCCGCGTCAGCGCTGACGTCAGCCGTGCGCCGGTGCACGGTGAACCGGCGCAGCACCGTGGACCCAGTCCACCATGAACCCCGATGACGTCAGTGATTGCGCAATAAATTCTTTTTCCGTACAAAAATAAATCCAGAAATTCTGATTTTCTGTATTTTCTCTGAATTTAATCTTTCGGAGGCCCGTTCTCGCTCGTACGAACTCCGATTGAGGCGATTCAAGTTTCTAAATTTTTGTAAAATCAAGATCTATCTTCCAGAGCCATTTATTTTCAGTTTTGAGCTTGTTTGAGTCTCTGTTTTGTATTTATTTGGTTTCGTTGCTTCTTTTCCGGTAGACGCTAATTCCGAGGGAGCGAACGAAGACTTCGAAGACCAAGATTCAGCACTAGATCAGCAAGGCAAGTCGTAACCTTTGATCATATTGATCCTATGTTTGCAAAATAATTTGTTTTATACAATTGCATGCTACTTTGTGTATCAATGCTTATTTAATGGGAGTAGATGTATACCTAGCTTGACATTATGCCACCTTGATTAATTGTATGCCATGTATCCATTGTTAGACCTAGGTTGGGACATATTTATTACGCCAACATTGGGTTATCGTAGCTATGTTTAGACATGCTCAGATATACATTGGGATTCATATCACCTGTTGAATAATGTTAATCTTGACTTAATGAGATATTGAATCGTGGCCGTTAGCCACTGTTGTAAAATTTGTTGTACCATGGCGGGGTTTGCCATTGGTCTTGGTTGAACGAATTGTTTTCCCTCGGGCAAGTGATCGTGAAGTAAAGGGGGTGCTTTCTAGCACATTGGGATGTGGATGTCTTGCCTGAGACAATTAAGGACTTAATCTTGTGCGCCATTGAACTGGGCCTAACCGTACTACCACATGTCTGGTATGGGACAGACCTAGTTGATTATTTTGCAATGTCTAACCTTGAGTACTGGCAATGGTGGTGTGGGTTCCGGGATGGACGGGTAGACTCACAAGGCGCAAGAGGGGGCCCTATGGGGCGAAACCTTAGCAGGCAGTACCGAGTTTAGACAGTGCATTGTAAAGGCTTTGTCATGATATCTCTGCGACACACCAAAGGCAGTGTGTTATTATCGATTGCGCAAAGAGATGTTCATGTCTTGTGGGTAAAGTTGTACAACCTCTACAGAGTGTAAAACTATTCGAATAGCCGCGTCCGCGGTCATGGACAAGCCCGGGAATTTCACACGGGGTATAGAGTGTTTCATAAAATGTGGAATGTGGAATTGTTGGGATGTGAACGGGGAGTTCACTGTTGTTTTGTTGTATATCATTGATCTATCAGTTATTTATTTATCTTTTCATAAATATGCTTTCAATCTATTTATCAGATTTCAATTCAAGTTATTGCTTTCTGCAAATGAACTATATAGCCATCCTTGTCAAGCCGTGCATAAATATATTGCATCATTCCCTACGGCTTGCTGAGTACCTTTGTACTCACGGCTTTATGCCCTTGTTGATCAGCTACTGAGGGAGATAATGAATATCATGAGGAGGAATTCTATGAAGACTACGTGGATTAGGAAGGCGTTCCCCAGACGATTGCCTGTGGCATGTCGAATGGCTCAAGTTATCTTTTCCGCTGCAATAGTATTTGTTTCTTAAGCCCTTAAGGCATAATGGTGTAAACATTGACCATAAGGTCGTTTGCTTTATTCAATAATAAATTGCTTCTTCTTAGTTAATTCGTTGTATGGAATGATATTTCATCTATGTTTCCACTGTGTGCACTAGCGTGATCTTGGACTAGTGCAGTATACACAGAGGGTTTCGGATTTGCAAATCCGGGTCCCGACAGCAGGTTACATCGAGAACTGGGGAAGGGCGAGGTGACCTATGCTAAGAGCTTCGGTCCTTTGTTCTGTCGATTGGTCGCCGCTCGTCTTGCCCACGCTGGGTCGGTAGTCTCGTTGGTCAGGGTGGTTAGGTATTTTACCGGGAAACGACGTACCTGCCCTCTGTGAACCTTACGAGTGCTGACATTGCTGTGCATGACGTGGGTGCTGCCTCGGGAGGGAGCGTGTCTTCGTACTGTACGTGACCGGTTCGATGGGACCGGAAGCTTGACTTCGGCCGCCATTAAACCATCTTGGAAAGGGGCCACCTGCTTTCGTACAGTCACTTCGATTGACCCCATTCGTAGGGCACGTGGCTGCAGACCGGTGGGGGCTTCGACACGCAGCCCTTGGCGGAGGTCACCTTGGTCTGATCGGAGTGGGGGATCCCGTCCCGCTGCGGGGGTCGGGAGCCCTGCCTAGTCGGGGTCGGGAGCCCTGCCTAGTCGGAGTCGGGGTCCTGGCCCCGCCGGGGGTCGGGAGCCCGCCCGGTCGGAGTCGGGGTCCCGCCCCGCCATGGGTCGGGAGCCCGGCCAGTCGGAGATACCTCCCCCGATCGGTCGGGAAAGGGTGTCTTGTGTGGCCTTGCAGGTACTTTGGTCGGTAGCTGGCCGGGAGCGGCCTGTTGGGCTTGAATTATGCTTGAGGCCGCCTGCTCGTCACTTCGGGCCGTTGGGGTACCCCTGTTATAAGTATTCGTCAGTATCAGACAAGCTTCTTTTTGTGAACATTACTCTTTTGTCTCGTGTATTGAACCTAAAACAGTGGAAGAAGCTCTAGAAGATGCTGATTGGATAATTGCTATGGAAGAAGAACTTAACAATTTTGAAAGAAACAAAGTCTGGAGCTTAACAAATCGCCCAAAGGATCACAATGTTATTGGTACAAAATGGGTGTTCAGAAATAAGCAAGATGAAAATGGAGTGGTAATAAGGAATAAAGCCAGACTTGTTGCTCAATGATTTACTCAAGTAGAAGGACTGGACTATGGAGAGACTTATGCCCAGTGGCACGTCTTGAAGCTATTCGGTTTCTTCTTGCCTTTGCTACTCATTTTAATATCACTTTGTTTCAAATGTATGTAAACAGTGCATTTCTAAATGGATTCATTGATGACACTGTTTATGTTGAACAAACACCTGGTTTTGAAGACCCAAACTTGCCAAATCATGTGTATAAATTATCTAAGGCACTCTATGGTCTAAAACAAGCTCCCAGAGCTTGGTATGAGCGTCTTAGAGATTTTCTACTCAATAAGAACTTCAAAACTGGAAAAGTTGATCCAACATTGTTTTTAAAAGACATCAATGGAACATTAATGATTTGTCAAATATATGTAGATGATATTATCTTTGGCTGTACTAATATTTCTCTTTGTAAAGAATTTGGTGACATGATGGCCAAAGAATTCGAGATGTCTATGATTGGGGAACTGTCATTCTTTGGATTTCAAATCAAGCAATTGAAGGAAGGAACTTTTATCTCACAAGAAAAATATACTAAGGATCTCCTCAAACGCTTCAAAATGGAAGAATGCAAGATTATAAAGACTCCCATGGCTACTAATACACATCTTGACCAAGATGTGGGAGGTAAGTCTGTTGATCAAAAGCTTTTTAGATCCATGATATGCTCTTTACTATACTTGACAAAGATCTAGGCACGATATCATGTTTAGTGTGTGTATGTGTGCTAGATTTCAAGTGCTCCTAAAGAAATTCACTTAAGTGCTGTGAAAAGAATATTTAGATATCTTAAGTTTACTCCTGATATAGGTTTATGGTACCCTAAAGGTGCTCCTTTTGAGCTTCTTGGCTATTCAGATTCTGATTATGCCGGATGCAAGATTGACCGTAAGAGCACCTCAGGGGGATGTCATTTGCTTGGAAGATCTTTAGTTTCTTGGTGTTCTAAAAAGCAAAATTCAGTAGCACTTTCCACTGCCGAAGCCGAATATGTGGCTGCAGGAAGTTGTTGTGCTCAAATTTTATTCATCAAACAAACATTTTTAGATTTTGGTATAAAATTTGATAATGTGCCTCTGCTATGCGATAATGAAAGTGCAGTGAAAATAGCAAACAATCCGGTCCAACATTCCAGAACTAAGAATATTGAAATTCGACATCACTTTATTCGTGATCATGTTGCTAAAGGAAATATTATGCTTAGTTATGTAAGGCGAGGACCAATTGGCTGATATTTTCACCAAACCGCTTGATGAGGCCAAATTTTCAAAATTAAGAAATGAACTCAATATTATTTCTTGTTCAAATATTGCTCGATAATATCTGATTCAAGGAGAGCAAGTTTGCTCGCTATATGTTCATAGCCCTTGATTTCTTACCCCATCTTTGTGTGATTTTCTGTGAAAACCTCTTCGATCTCTGTAACTCCCTATTTTTCGAAACTTCTCTGATTTCGAAACCCTCTCGGATTCCGATGCTTTTACTGCATCTTATTTGCAACTGCTATAAAAACTGAACTTGGTTTCTGAAAATGATATCCCTCTGGTTTAGTTTTTCTCTTAAAGGCTCCCAACAGTGATCTTCCTCATGCCAAAGAGATCTTAGGAGGAAGAGTGGGACAGCCCAGAGCTTGCAGAGCTCTGGAAGGACTATGTTCGCGCATTGGCAGAAGTAGAAGAGGAGAGGGCTGTCGCCCGCGATCATGCCGCCGTAGACGCCTTTCTTGAAGCCTTCCCCGTTCTCTCCAAGGCTAGGGAAGCGCTCATAGAGGCTCTAGGGCGCGTGCGTAGGGGCGAAACTTAAGTTCTTGTCTTGTTCTGCCCTTCCCAAACATGATGACTGGGATGTTATATATAAATAAAGATATGATGTTCTGAGATGCTCGTTGAATTTTTTCCTTTTTCTCTCATGTTTTCTAAATTGAATGATTATTCATATCCGTACATCGCAAAATACAGCTTCGTCTAGTCGCACAACACTTCGTGTTAATATCATACGCTGCTCTTGTACGATAGCTCACTGATTCGACTAACGGTGTGGATAAATTCAAAAGTGATGATTTCAAGTTAAAATGACTCTTTGAATAAGTTTTTTTAATAAAAATGCTGCTATAAAACTTACCTTTCTATGCTCATTCTTATCCAATCAAAAATAAAGAAATTAAGTCATCATCTGACTTCTTCAGCAAAATGTCCACATTAAAGTGCTTGAGCTTTTCAGGTGAGCTTAGTTTGAGAAAATACTTAAGCTCATTTGGATATCAAACTCAAACTTTCCTTGAAAGCTTAATTTTTGTGTTGTATGGTTTTGGTTGCTAATCTTAGATATATCTCTTATTTTCAAAATCTTCAGAAACATAGGTGTTGTGCAGACTGAGAACAACTTAAATAAAGTTACAGGTTCCTACTTGTATCGGACCAATCTCAAGCAAATTATCAATGCCCGCCGGACTAAATTTTTGGTCCGTCGCTAATGGAAGTTTTTGGTCTTAACACCATGCAAGACCAAAACTCCTCTACAACGGACTAAAACTGGTCCGGGCTGAGTCTAAATCAACTTGGTCCGACCCAATTAGTAAACTGTCTAACTCTGTTTAAATCAAGTCTGCCACATGATCAAATGTTTCTAAATCTGATTCTTATCTAAATACAAATGAATTATATCAGTTTAAATAAAATTCCTTCTTATTCTCTCAAGATTTCAAAATATGTTCAATATCTTATCTATTGCTTTAGGTCTTACCCATTGCTAACCTGACCTTGCTTGTGGGACTCTCTGTGCTTGCTCAAACTGATTTCAAAAGGAGGTCCCACTACCCTTGCCAGAACGTTGTTCCTTTTCAACTACCCTGGTTAAAGGTATCAGTTTCCAAGGCCCATTTACTCTAGCATATGTATTCATTGCGGTAACTTCTTCCTTCAAGTTACTCTCGCACATCCCTTGTTACATCCTTGCTAGCGCAAACCTTTCTAAGCCAGAAATTTCTCCTCTGCACCGAAGCAAATCCGAAACGGATCTTGGCAACGGTGTTTATCCATCTTTGTTGCGCAAGGATCTCTCCCAAAGACCAGTAAGTTTCTTGAAACTTTCCTGTTATCTTCAAGTCTCAACCATAGACCTAGTTTTAGACTTTAGATCTTTCTGTGTTGTTTAGGATCGGTCTTGTGATGGAAAAGAATTTGGTCCTAAGTCTGAGCAAAGAATCAGTGTTTAGTCTGAAATAAAAATGAGGTCTAAGAACCCAGAAAAGAGAGGATTGATTAGAAAGATCATTGATAAAGTCAAAAGCAAGAAACAGAAAGTATCTAAGTCATCTCCTGAAACAAATCCTCCTGTACAGCCTCAAGGACCAATATTAATTCAAGATATTCACAATGCTGCCAGAACAAACAGAAAAGTAGTCACCTCACACCCTAGAAAAGGAAAGCAAGTAATTGACTCTGAATCAACCTCTGAGGACAGTACATATGAGCCAAACAGCGAATCATCCTCAGAAGATACTGAGGTAGTTTCAGAAGTTGATGTTTTAGCTGTGAGGAATTAACTGGTCTGAGCACCAAGAAACTAAGAGCAGTTAGATTGGTAAATGAGAAAATTTGGTTTCCTGAGTCCAGACCTGCTCTTGGTGAAAACTTTGTGTCCCTATTACACAAAAATATATACTATGCTTACCTGCTTAGAAAGGATGGAAAAGGAAAGTCGATTCGCCTATCATCTCATCAAGATATAGCGGGATCAAGTAAAAAGATAATTGGCTCAATGGACTATATGATCGCATAAACTCAACTCTGGACCGAGTGACATAATGTCAAACAAGACTATACTGGAATGTCTCAAGAACTCGAATTTATGCTTCCTTACTAGTGAACAAACAAAGGAAGTATATCATGTTCACTATAAATGGAAAAATCGAAAAATCAGATCATCTCGGTTTGAGTCGCAATTGGAGCCACAAGTCCTTTGACAAATCGAACAAGAATTTTTGAAAAGATGTTCCTCACCAAAGATGGAGACTGAGTGGTGATATGCCAGATCTTCAAATATCTGGGCACATTTATAAGAATACTTCTAGTGCAGACTTCAATCCCAACAGGGTCTCATGTCTAACTGAGGAAGCTAAAGTGCCTCTGCTTCTACTCAGGCACACTATATACCCTAAATCTGGTTACAAGGAAGGTGTGACCTCATACAAGCTTGGCTACTTCATCTAATCCTGTCAAGACAACCAATTGATTTGGCTGATTATTTTTGGGACAAATGGAAGAAGCCATTTACATGAAGTTTGAAGTTCTCGCCTTTTGCTCAACTAATCACCACAGCTTTGTTGGCACAGGATAATTTCACAAGATGAGTGAATAGGAATTCAAATGTTTTCCCAAGAAATACAACATGCATATCTCTACTGGACAAAACCTGAGAATCACTGGTTTCCTTCAAAAATCACAAGCCAATCAACCAGAGGAACCAGTATTGGCTGAGGAAGGAACTGGATTAAGTACTGAAGCTGAAGATAACTTTGACAGAAACAGCTTCAGAGAATATTCACAAGCACAAGGCAGTGACTCCTGGCATCAATCCTTTGGAAGTCATATCCCCTCCTATGACAGTCACCATCATGTTTATGAGAGTCCTCATGAGCCTGCCAGGAGTGGACATTACAAAGAGCCTAGTGCTCAAAGTAGTGATGGGGGTAAAGCTGTAAGCCATCATGAATTTGCTTCAGAAGAAACAGAAGCAGTCCTTGGAAGAGGATCATTGAATATGGATGAGGTTGCAACTCAAGTTCTTTCAGGTTTAGTTGATAGAACTTTAAATGAAGAACAACAGTTATATAACCTTCAACAGCTTAGCGGTCGTGATCAAGATTCATGGATGAACAAGCCTTGCACAAAGAGCCCATGAGCATGAGGCAAGGGATCTCGCATGCCCCATGAATATGAGGAAGGAGGATCTAGGATACCTCAACAGTTTGAAACCTATTATCCCCCATCATCAGTTCACCTTGAACATGATCAGAGGGATACTATTCCTGGATGGCAGAGTCTCTTTGAGTATCCACATCCTATTTCATCTCCTCAAAAGCATACTGAGCAAGAACAAGAAGATATTTTTCAGTCTTCTGACTCTCAACCTTCTTGGTTTTCAACCTTTGAGCAACAATATCATGCTGATCAAAGAGGATTCCAAACAAGATACTTAGAAGATCAAGCTACAGCTGCTCTAAGATATGAGGAACAAATGAAATTTCAAAATGAAGTTATGTCAAGGTTTGATCATCTGAGTAGCAACCAAGACAACCTAAGACAACATGTCCAACACTTGACACCACCCAAAATCGATAAAGGATGATCAGTATGATATGAATAAGAAAATGGATGATCATTACACAAGACTGAGAAATCAAGTTGAGGCTGCAAGAACATCACATACAAGTGATCAGTTATGGATGAGACATCAGTTAGACCATCTTTCGGAATTCACTAAGGATGCCTTGCTTGACTACACTCGTTTGGCACATGATTGCATATATGTTGTGGGTGAAGTACTTATTGAAACTCGTACTATGAATGAGTCTTTGGATCAAATTCAGTCAGATCTTCAACTTTTGACGATTCAGCCAGGTGACCCAAACTATCCAAGTTGGCATGATCAAGCTATGTCTCAAGAGTCAGAAGATCAAGCTCAAGAAACTGCTGCTGATAAACCAGTCTCTCCTCCAAGGAAAAGCTCAGCTCAGGCAAGTTCAAAAGAGTCTTTTCCAGGCGCAAGTAGGAACCCTTTTTGGCTATTGATGCCAAAGGGGGAGAAAATCTTCTTTACCATAGAACTTTCTAGCTATAGTCTCTCAAGTTCTATTCTGTAGGCTGGACTATATAAAAACAAGTAGTTAAGTATTTAAGACTTGTTTGTATCTGACTTATGTGTGATACTTTTGTATCTCTGTTTAAGTTACTTTTAGTTTGTTTATGCTCCGATACACTCTTTGTTTTATAACATTTCTCTGATAATTATGCTTTGACATCTTGCTCTGATGATTTAATTCTGTTGACACTTACCTATATCGTGCTCTGATACTTATTTCACTCTGCTCTGATATTTACTTCATATTCTGACAAATATTATGAGTATTGTTATGTCATTTTTGTCAAAATTCAGTGCGTGCATTCATTAAGGGGGAGCACATTCATTCATAAATTTTGCAGTCAGTTCTTTTGGCTAACTTTGTTTTATAGAATAAATGAGATATTATTAACTATAAAGGTATGTTGTCATCAATTACCAAAAAGGGGGAGATTGATAGCATCTAGGCCCCCCTCAATCTTATTATTATATTTTTATAGTTTTGGTATTGATGACTAAGTTAATAATTCTCAAAGCTTTGAAGAACATATGCTAGATTCAAAGATGAAGCAGGTTGAACAAGCAAGAATAAGGTGTTGTTTTTCCGGTTCTTGGCTTAGGAGATGGTTCAAGACAAATAGCTAGGTTCTTTTCTTTTTTGGTTGTCTAAAAGAGGGACTTTGCACAAGGAAATAGTTTGGTTTGTAAAGCAAAAACAAAACTAGATCTCTCGGAGCAAAAGACACTTAGTCAATATCTTTTTCCAAATTATATCTCTTAGTACAATGGACCAAATTTTAGCTATCCATTTCTTGATTCGTTGCATACCTTGAAACTATTCTCACAAAACTCCATTTGAATATCCGATCATTGGACTAAAATATATTTGTTTTCATATTCACATATCCTTGATAAAACCTCCTTTGAAAATCATCGATAGCCAAAGGTTTGCCTATGTATGACGGACCAAATATATTTAGTCCAAGATACATGCAAAAAGTCACTCCTCCGTGATTTGACCAAAATGTCTTGGTTTCCCATCTACGCAGACCAAATATTTGGTCAAGCACTCTTTAGTTTGTAAGCTTTTGGCCGCACTAAATCTTTGATGTCCTTTTATTGAAACCTAAAATAAATATTCTCTAACTTCAAAAGAATTTTACTTAGAATCGGACCAAACATTCGTGCTTAAATATTTCATCCTTCGCTAAAATAAAAGCCGGATAAAAATTCTTTGGTAAAAAGGTCTTTTGGCATCAATCTTCTGAAAAGTCCATGTATGACGGACCAAAAATTTGGTCCGACGTACATGTGTCTCTATGCCAGACCAATCTTCTGAAAAGTTCATGTATGACGGATCAAAAATTTGGTCCGACGTACATGTGTCTTTATGCCGCACCAATCTTCGAAAAGTCCATTTATGACTGACCAAAAATTTGGTCCGACGTACATGTGTCTTTATACCTGACAAAACTTCTGATTTATCCATGTATGACGGACCAAATATTTGGTCCGACACACATGTACATCTCTCAGTTGTATGCCGAACCGATCTCCATGAAAATCCCATGTACAACGGACCAAAATTTTTGGTCCGTCGTGCATGCTCAAAACTGGTCCATCATACACATGTCCAGTATCGCTAGGCACTGTTGCTTAGTCCATTGTACGTGTATATTTTTGTTGTTTCTGACATCTGACACGTCCAACGGCTACTGTAGCAGGTGTAACGGCTACTTTCTCTCCAAATGGCTATATAAGCATTTCCTGAGCCATCTACCGTGACATAGATGAACTCCTTACAATTTGGTATTGAAATTAGCTCTCATTCATAAAAGGAGTTTGTGCTTCAACTTCACATTCAATTTTCTCAAACATCCCCGAGTGTGTTAGCTCCAAGTCAGTGTCTAGTTGTGTGAATTGCCAAGTGAACCAAGAGACAGAACTTGTGCAAAGTTTATTACTCTTGGATCTTCGTGGTCCTAGACAGCTTGGAGGAAGTGAACAGTGTGACCTGTCCAAAAGTGTTTGTGGAAGGCAATTGTATTTGTGAGAGGTTTGGAACTCACCTCACTGGAGTAGTGAAAGAGTTACCTGAGTGATCGCCAGAGCTACTGCGACTAGCTTTGGAGAAGCTGAACTTCGAAAGAAGTGCTTCAACGTGGATTAGGAGTGCGGCTCTGAACCACGGGATAAATCTTTGTCTCTCTTGTGTCATTTCGTTTATTGCTTTCGTTGTTATCATTATTTGCTTTAACTCTGTTTTATACTTTGCTGTGAGTTGCTCTCTGTTAAAATTAGTAAGTTGTTTAAAACAGTTAGAACTTGTTAAAATTGCCTATTCACCCCCCTCTAGGCCATCTTGATCCTTCAGCCGCATGAGCTAAACTATCCTACTCTTGATCTCGAGTTAGCAGCCGTTGTTCACGCTCAAAATCCGAGATATTATTATCTTATTGGCAATCGATTTGAAATCTATACAGATCATAAAATCCTGAAATATTTCTTCACCCAACCAATCTAAATCTCAGGCAAAGGAGATGGCTAGAGTTAATTAAAGACTATAATATTGGCATTCATTACTATCCTGGTAAGGCTAATGTTGTAGCCGATGCTCTCAACCGAAAACTCCATTGTCTTTTGCATCTCCGACCAATTCGATTTGCAAAATGAATTCTAGAAACTCAATTTGGGTTTAGTTGAGGAAGGCCATGTTGTTGCTCTTGAATTGCAACCAACTTTCGAAACTCATATAAAAGCCGCTCAACTCAAGGATGAAGCCATTGTCGGAATCAGGAAACAATTGAAAGAAGGCATTGAATCTGAATTCTCTAAAAGCTCAGATGAAGTAATTATGCAAGGAAATCATATATATGTTCCAGATGATTCTGAACTCAAGAAGCTGATTTTAAAAGAGGCTCATGAATCACCTCTTTCTATCCACCCTGGGAGCACAAAGATGTACCAAGACCTCAAAAAGGAATATTGGTGGCCCGGTATGAAAAAGGAAATTGTGGCATATGTCGCAGAATATGACATATGCCAGCGAGTCAAAGCCGAACATTAACGTCTTGCTAGTCTCCTTCAACCCCTATAAATTCCCGAGTGGAAATGGGAAGACATCTGTATGGATTTCATTACTGGCTTGCCAAAGACCCGGAAAGGAAGTGATTCTATATGGGTCATTATTGATCAGTTAACAAAAGTGGCTCATTTCATACCAGTCAAAACCACATACAAAGGGGACAAACCTGCAGAACTATACATGGATAATATTGTGCGTTTGCACGGTGTTCTAAAAACTATTGTATATGATCGAGGCTCACTATTTACTTCTCGTTTCTGGGAAAGTTTGCACAGTATGCTAGAAACTAAGCTAAACTTCAGTACAGCTTATCATCCTCAGGCAGATGAGCAAACAGAAAGAATAAATCGAATATTGGAAGGCATGCTCAGAGCCTGTGTGCTATCATTAGGGATGAAAACGGGTCAGATATCTCTCGCCCGATCCGGGACCGGATTTTACTATCCGGTCGGATCCGGGACCAGATCTGGATACTTGAATCCGGATTCGGGATCGGATCCGGAGCATCCAATATCCGGTAAATACGGGACAAGATCCGGATATTCGAATTTTTTCTATTCGGATATCCGGATTTTTCCTATTCAGATATCGGATCGGATATTCGGATTTTGCTATTCGGATATCAACAAGGCCAACCCCATTTTCATCATTTTTTTTCCATATCATCCCATTTATATTAACAATTAGTTGGTCATGTACTCTTATGGTTCGGATATCCTCATCTCCAAGAAGAATGCAAGGGCTATATTTTCTACAATATTTGTTGAATTTAATTGATATATAATCTGTTACTATAGTCATGTACTCATATGGTTTTAATTCAATATATATTACTCTATATATGCGTGCATTATCCGTATATTTTTATCCGTTTTCGGCCCGAATCCGTCACATATCCGTCCCGTATCTGTATCCCGAATAACCCGAATCCGTATCCGGTTAGCCCGTATCTGGTTCCGAATTCGGAAAAAAAATATGGGTTATGATACGGGAAGAGCAATAACCGCCCGTATCCGACCTGTTTTCACCCCTAGCTATCATATAACACTAATTGGGAGAGGAGTCTTGCATTCGTTGAATTCTCCTATAAAATCAGCTTCCAAGCCAGTCTTCAAATGTTGCCATTTAAAGCACTTTATGAAAGGAAATGCAGAACTCCTCTTTTCTTAATCTACAGCCTAATATATCCTATCGGGAATGTCCAATCCGCATTCTAGAAGAAGTAGAATGCCACACAAGGAAAAAGTCTCACAAAATGCTAAAAATCGAATGGAGCAACCGCATAGAAGACGAAGCCACTTGGAAGCATGAAGATCATCTGCAGAAAGAATTCCATGACTTCTTCTAACCCTCGCCAAATCTCAAGGACGAAATTTCTATAAGGGGATAGATTTGTAACTTTCTGAAAATTAAAATAAAGTAAGAAATTAAATTTTAGAATTTAATTATATTTATTGATGCTATTTCTGCTTTTTTTGAACTTTTCTGGATTTTATTGATTTTTGCTCTAACGGAGAATTCCTTTTAATATAAACCTAAATAATAGAGAAAAGAAAAGACTAAAAGTTTATGATAAAAAATAAATAAAAATTCTATTTAACTCAAGAAAACTCTAGAAACCCAATTCTGAATTTTAAAAGTCATATCAATATAAATAAATTTGAAGTGAAAGGCAAATTAATGGTTTTTGACTAACAATAATAATATTGTGAGAATTTAATAAAAATATTCCCACATAAGTTGCGATACATGGAAGACATCGTGAACTTCGGATTAATATCTTGTAGATTGGTGAGCTCAGAAGGAACACAAAGGCACTTCTTAAGTTGCGATACATGGAAGACATCGTGAACTTTGGATAGTTGTGGTGGCAACTCTAACTTATACGTCATCTCACCCATCTTTTCCAAAATTCGATAATGTCTAATGTATCGAGGAGCTAGCTTTCCATGGATTTGAAAGCAATGAACTCCGCGAAGTGGTGAGACTTTTAGATATACATGATCACCAACTTCGAAGCTGAGTTCACGTCGATGATTATTGGCGTAACTCTTTTGACGAGACTGGGCTTCCTTCAATCAGCTTCTGATCATATCTACTTGCTCTTGGGCTTCTTGGATAAGATTTGGGCCAAAAAAATTTCTTTCACCAACCTCAGACCAAAAAAGAGTTCTACATTTCCTTTCATAAAGTGCTTCAAGTGGCGACATTTGAAGACCGGCTTGAAGTCGATTTTATAGGGGAATTCGGTGAATGCAAGACTCCTCTCCCAATTAGTGCTATATGATAGCACAGTGCTCTGAGCATGCCTTCCAAAGATGTGATTTATTCTTTCTGCTTGCCCATCCGTCTAAGGATGATAAGTTGTACTAAAGTTTAGCTTAGTTTCTAGCAAATTGTACAAACTTCCCGTAAACGAAGTAAATAGGAGCCTCGGTTAGATACAATAGTTTTTGGAACACCGTGCAGACGCACAATATTATCCATGTATAGTTCCGCAAGTTTGTCCCATTTATGATCTGTATATATTTCACATCGATTGCCAATAAGATAATAATATCTCCAGATTTTCAGAGCGTGAACAACGACTGCTAACTCTAGATTAAGAGTAGGATAGTTTTGCTCATGCGGCCGAAGTTAACGTGAAGCATATGCGATAACTTTTCCTTCTTGCAACAGCAGACATCCATGACCATGTCGTGATGCATCGCAATATACCTTGAAACTTTTGTGAATATCAGGTATGATGAGAGTTGAGAGTTGGAGCTATGGTTAATCTTTTTTTATGCTCTTAGAAACTAGCTTCACATTCTGGGGTCCACTCAAATTTCTTTTCCTTTTTCATAAGTTGAGTCATTGGTAGAGAAATTTTGGAGAAGTTTTCGATAAAGCGGCGATAGTATCCCACTAAACTGAGAAAACTTCGGACTTTAAGAACAGATTGAGGCGATTCCCACTCTGTGATAGCTTGGATCAACTGCAATTCCACCTTCAGATAGGATATGCCCAAGAAATGCGATTTTCTTTAGCCAAAATTCACACTTCTCGAATTTGGTATAGAGTTTATGCTCACGAAGTTTTTCAAGCACCATACGCAAATGCTGAGCATGCCCTTCTTCGATTTTGGAATAAATGATAATGTCATCAATGAATACCACTACGAACTTGTCTAAATACTCCATAAAAAAATAATTCATAAGGCACATGAAACTGGCAGAAGCATTTGTAAGTTCGAATGACAATACGGTATATTCATATAATCGGTAACGAGTGGTGAAAGCAGTTTTTGGAACATCCACAGGTTTAATTTTCAATTGATAGTACCCATGTTTCAGATCAATCTTCGAAAACACTTGAGCATCATTTAATTGATCAAAAAGGTCATCAATATAAGGGAGAGGATACTTGTTTTTTTTATTATAACATCATTTAAAGCACGATAATCTATACACATGCGTAGACCACCGTCCTTTTTAGGAACAAATAGCACAAGATTACCCCAAGGGGATAAGCTAGGACGAATGAATCCCATGCTTAGTTGATCTTCGAGTTGTTTCTTCAATTCAACCAACTCATCTGGAGGCAAGCGATAAGGGCGCTTAGCTATGAAATTGATGGGGATGAGCTCGGCCAGGCATGAACTCGGCGTAGCTCGGGCTCGGTTGAAATAGAACAGGGCGATGGTAAGCTTGCACAGCGCGAATTAAGGCGAAGCGCACCGTGTGGCGGAGCTGTGGCGGGCATTGATAGCTCGGGCGGTGCTGGTTTGCAAATATGGTGTTGCTACAGGAGAACCGTGTTTGGCTCGGGGCCGCCAGAGGCCAGAGGAAGAAGAAGGATGGGAGAGGTGGCTCCGCGTGGGCCTGCACAGAGAAGTGGCCCCAACATCCAGTGATAGAAAATAAACTCATGAAGTTCTAGCGCGGCAGAGCTGAATTGGATTCAATGAATCGGTTACTAGTCGTGTCAACAAATTTTTGATAATTTTTATATGGAACGTCTAGATAATGATCTTCATAATGTAGAAATTTCAGATGGAAATACCCTGTACAGAATTTATAAAAATTCTGATAAGGTACTGTGTTGAGAATTTCGTTTTCTGTTTTTTAATTTTCTGGGAATTTATAACTCATTAAAAATTTCTGAAACTTTCTGTGAGAGTTCCTTTGGGCCATATAATTCATCGGTAAAAATTTCAACTCTAAATCTTTTGTATTTAATTTGCATTGTGTTTATTAAAATGTTTCATGCAAGCGTTTATTTTCTGTAAATTCGCTATTTTATGGTGCTGGTAGTTATACCTGTTGTCTCATGAAACTTCCTTAATAAGTATGAATATGTGAACCTTGATAACCATAGATTAAGCTTAGACAATTACTTAATGTCACCATGGGTATATGCGATTACAATTTATCCATGCTCAGCCATGCTTTAGAATCAAAGAAGTTGATGATCAGATCAAAATTTGTTTCTTGAGAAATGGAAAATGTTGGAATTAGAGCTGTTGGTTATGGGTATGTTCATTAAAAACCCAAAACAAAACTATGGTTTTGATGCGGCGATTATTGGCAATAGCCGGATGTGCGAGAGGATTTGCACGTAGTGTAGGGTGGAGTATCGTCAGTGTCGGATTAAGGACCGAACTTCGGTGTTGTATGATCCAAGATAATCCGCATGACCACAAGTGTTGTCTATGGAAGTTCCAACATTTCTATGCTCGAGTTCTTACCGCATAGCATGGGTTTTATCGTCCGGTCTTTGGTGCAAAGTTAACTTAGATAATGTAAAGGTTTTCGTCATGAACATTCTGGCCACACGCCGAAGGTGCGTGAAACATGCGGCAAAAAGAAAAGGTCATGACTTGTGGGTAAAGTTGTACACCTCTGCAGAGTATAAATCTAATCGATTAGCCGTCCCCTCGGTCATGGTTAACTTGGTGAACTTGCGCTAGTTAAATGTTTTGTATTTTTCTAAAATGGGTATGGTGTGGAACCTATTTTAGCAGCTGTGGTTTATGTCAAAGGATCGACATTGTTGGATTCCATTTCTGGATTATTCGATATTCACGAAGGGTTGTGAGTATTACTTATGCTTTACTTATTTCATATCAGTCAAATATGCTCTTACAAATTCCGTTTACAAATAACTTGATTTTACAATATCAATTTTGCTTTATGCAAAATAACTGTAGTAGCGTTCTTTGAAATGGCCTGCATATATGATAGGTATTGCTCAAGTCTTGCGGAGTACGAAAGTACTCACCCTTGTTTATATATTGTTTTTTAGGTGGATAAGTTAGCGAAGCTTCAAGGTTCCTTTAAATCGCAGTTGCGGGATTTTCTTCATCGTGATCTTTCTAGGGATTATGCCTTGTCAGATGCCTGCGGGTTTTGGATGGGCACACTACAAGACTTTGCTTCTTTGCTGCTATAATCTCTGATTTGTAAAGTTTTCTTTATATAATAGCTTCTGCTTAATAATATGTTGTATGGTTGTGATTCCAATTGGCGTGTATGTGCGTACTAGCTACTGATCATGGGACTAGTACGGAATGCACATTAGATTTCCATTTTTCTAGGTATGCGAAGATGGGGGTCGTCTCAGTTGGTATCAGAGCTATGCTGACTATAGGATAAACTCTAGATAGAATGGTCGTTAGCATTAGAATCAGCAAATTCAAAATCTTATTTCCAAAAGCTACCATATTTGCAAAATGTAGATTTTGCTACTCTTCCCTCTCTCTTAAGATTAACCCCTTACCCAAACATGTTGTATCATTCTCTAATTTCCGACAGTATTTTGTACTGTATTCAAAAATTTCCAAATTAATGCATGTAGGTCGTATATACATCCTCTGGTCATCATCTTACCAAATACATATTGGTCAGATCATTTGCATTAAAAAGATATACCGATCACACCACCTTTCTTCTCCACCTGAAATCACTTCTCCCTTTTACTGGACAAAGTGTTCCAGGTCGCGCGCGGGGGTACATAACCACATAATCTTCTAACAACCACATGATTACATGTATAAAAACAGACAAGAAAATATAATGCAAAATGCATACATTTCTAAACCAAAAATATTTACAACTGTTTTTACAAGTTTACCCATATCAAATCATCAGGTTTTCATTATAAGTATATCTATCTAATTTTCTCTAGCTTCAGCCTGGCTGGATGATTGACTGGGTGCTAAAAATTCTAAAAAAAAAGATCTCTATTTGGTGGACCTCTATGGAATAGAGGGATTAAGAGGGTGATACATCGATATGTGTTCAGTCAGCTATATCGTTATAAGCAATGTGATGTGTTTTAAAAGAAGTACCGAAAGAAGGAGACAAGCATTACAATAATGAAATTAAGAGATGATGATATAAATAGAAAATGTTATATTATGCTATGTTTACTACTTTGCTATGCAAGTACTTGGAGAATAAAGTTTTGGTTGCATGTGATAAGCACAACTAAAAAAACACAACAAAAAATAACATATTGCATTTCAGCTAAGGCTCATGTGTGGGCATGCGAACCACTTACTCGAGATGGATGGCTTGCGCGTTCCACGCTAGGGCAGCGATACATGATCCGTCGATACTCGATGGCGGGAACTACATTTGGCGTCGTCACTGTTCCATTTTGTGGGCATTTTGCTGGACCGATAGGCGACACCAGCGAGGCTGCGAGACGGAAACCCTCCCATAGCGACTCCGCCAAAACCCTCCCATAGCGACTCCGCCACCTACCCTCCTCCACGAAAACCCTACTTCCGAGGATCATGAGTGGCAACGGGAGCTCCCGGCAACCGCCGCCACGGGGATCGGGGCCACCGCCTCCTCCATTGAAGGCCTATACTGATTGTTGTACACCTGGGGGCCCTTGATTTTTGGGGGCGGGCGCGCCCACCCCCCCTCTCAGACCGGCCTGGCCTCCATGTCGAGCCACGGCCGCGGAGCCGGAACCGGGCGGGCCGCGCTCCATGTCGTGCCACGTTAGCCGGAATCGAGCGGGCCGCTCGCCACCGCCGCACAGCCATCCCCATGGCGGCCGCAGCACCATCCCCTCTTACACTCCGACGCCGACGCAATCGGGAGTTCCCACGCACTCCACCTACCACCTCCGCGCCGACGCCACGGGATCGTGGCCGCGCATCCATGGCGGTCGCGGGAGTCGGAGCGGGGCTAGCCTCTGGACACACCATCCCCATGGTGGCCACCACAGTGATAGCACCCTCTTACACTCCGACGCAGACGCAGTGGGAGTTCCCACGCACTCCACCTACCATCCTCCGCGCCGACGCCACGGGATCGGGGCCGCCGCATCCATGGCGGTCGCGGGAGTCGGAGCAGGCAAGCCTCCCGACACGCCATCCCCATGGCGGCCACCACAAAGACCACCACCCTCGTGACGCTCCGGCCGACGCAGACGCAGATGGGACCTTCCCCTCGCCTTACAACACCAATTTCTCTCAGCGACGACACCCCTTGGCCTCACCAGATCCATGCGCTACGCACAAAGACCCGGTATGCTTTATTTCTCTTGTATCGATGTCCCTGTGTTGGGAAAATTGTCGTACCTAATTTCCTTCTTAAATGTGAATGAGAACTTTGTCATGTTTTATCACTTCTATAGTGATGAAAATATTCTCATTATTTTTATGATACTACCATCCACACGAATCGCATTAATTGCACAATTTCATTTCAAAATTACACAACTGGAATAAAAGTATTGAATATATTTATCTGGAAAAATTGAAAACAACGGAACATTAAAGTATATAGTTTTTGTAGGAACAATGGACTCGGCAGAAACATAGAAACTTCTCTTGTAATATATATCTCGAGAATATGACAAATAAACATAGAAACTTTTGCTCTATTACATTCTGAAGGGTAGTCCAACATGCACCTCCACTTTGTTTCCGAGATCCTCCGGGTTCCTTGCGGTGACATCCGACACAAGTAATCCCTCCTTTGAGCAAATCATTCAACACTAATATCGCCTAGGATGGTCTCAAGTCGGTTAGAAAAGTGAAATTGTAGGAGCACCACGTAATAAGAAGATATATCATAAAAATACTTGGGCCTAGTACTGAATAGAACAACGTTACAACATAATGCTACATAAATCAATGTGCAATAATCCAGCACAACGCAAAATCAACGGAAAAACTGAGCAAGCAGGACAGCCTAAAACAAATTATAAGTGTAAAATGCAGAACTCAGATATTCTATTTCGGTGTCTCCATCTTATTCGCTTGCCTACAATATCAACAGAAGACCACCTAATAAGCCCATTTAGCGGCTGCACAAATTATTGAATCCCAACCGCAAAAAAATTGATCCTTAAAAATAATTCAGGAATTAAAACACAACCTAGTTTCTACTCTTGGGAAATCCAAGCCACGTGAATCATTTGGTCAAGTAATGAAGAACATGAAAAGCTTTTTAATAAAGTAAGTGGGAAATTAGTCTGAATATACATCCTCGGTAAAGCTATCTCTTACGCCACATCGTGGAAAAATCAACCAATTCAGGAACATAACAAATCAAATAAATCGACCACATCGATACCAAAACACATGCAAGAACCCAAAGGAGGCTCAGAGACCGAATGTAACCAATGAATAAGATTAATTTGGTAAATTGCTTAGCTAAGCATTACATTTTTAATACAATTAGCGAAACATACCACCGGTACTAAAATAGGGCAAGCAAACACAGTAACAAAATTTTTAGTAACTAAGGAAAACATCTAATTAAATTATTGATAAAGGGACCCAACTGCATTCTGCATTGTCATGATCACACAAAAATCTAAATAAATCGGTACAAACCTGTGCAGTTGTTGTATGTTTGAGTATAAAGGCGAGTACCCGGCCGTTGACCGGCACGAGTAGAAGTGGACGTCGAGGCCGTGGCGGCGACTCGACGGATAACTAGCGAACGGAGCTACCGCCCTGTTAATCGGAAGGCACCGCCGAGAGGAATTTTGTGGCAAAATACTTCTTGCCCTTTTCATTGATTTTCTTCATACTTATAGATGTAAGTTTTCCTAAATCCTAACAAAGGAATCTAAACTAATACTTGGAAAGCAATAACTAGTACATAGAAAGCAATAACCAAAGCGCTAATAGCTATTCTCTGATTGGCAAACCGCCGAGCCTAATGACCTTCCGAGCGCTACGCACCCGCCCATCCTTCCCTTGCTTGCTATTTGATTTCTTCCTATAATACACATTATCGTATCCCATAACAAGACTCCCCCTCAAGAAGCAGCTTGTCCGCAAGTGAAAAGTAGGAAAAGTATCTCGCAGAATGGCGTACTCCCAAGTTGCATCACGATCCGATGAATCGGTCCATTGGACGAGGCTGTCGCCGACCCCGAGAATGCGGTGGGCAAGAATCTTTGTGCGGTGTCGGTGAGGATGGCTTGGATGGTAGCGACATCTCGGGAGGAAGGAGGAGCTACGGTGGAGGTTGTCCCTTGAATGGCTTCAACAACGATCGTGGAAGACATTGTGGAGGCGAGCTTTGGTGGCAATTGAGGCGATAAGCACCGCCCAATACGTTCAAGAATTTGATATGGCCCGTAAAAGCGCGGTGATAACTTGTGTTGAGACTGGTCCCTCATAGAATTCTGACGATGGCGTTGAAGACGGAGCCAGACCCAATCGCCTAGCGCAAAGGAAACCTCTCGGTGATGCTTGTCATAATATAACTTCATGCGATTTTGAGCTTGCAGAAGATTGTCCCGTGCTTGGCGAAGAATTTCATCCCGGTCCGTAAGTTGACAATCGACCGCTTGAAGCCGTATGAAAAGGGAAGCAAAATTCAACCCTTGAAGCAGGCGGGGAAGCCCGCTAATTGTATGGAACGAACAATGGTATCGAAAAACAAAGTGGCAACAACTGAAGCTGTTGACTGCCGGACCATCGGCACAAAATGTGCATATTTGGATAAGCGATCCACGACCACCAACAATCTTTGTTTTGCTCGGGACTTTGGAAGACCCACAATGAAGTCCATAGAAATATCAGCCCATATTTGGTGAGGAATCTAAGAGGTTGAAGTAGGCCACCGGCGATAAGGAGCTTGTCTTGTGTCGTTGGCAAGTAGCACGATTGGCGATATCTTGTTCCACCGCCCGTCATTTGGTGTGGCCAAAAAATTACATCGGAGACGATACAATGTCTTATTTACTCCTCGTGCGTTAAGTCATGAGCGGCAGCCACTATTTCCGAAAGAAGAGGTGATGTCGTAGGGACGACCAGGCAGTCGTTGCGGAATAAAAGGCCATCGAAGCGCGCCATACGGGTCGTGACTTGCGAGGCGTAGGGCGTCCGAGAAGTTGTCGCCGGTGGCCGGGGCCGGACGATCTTGCTCGGATGGTTCGCTGGTCGGTTGAGCCGGAGAATCACCGGATCTGTCAAGAAGGGCGCATCTTCGTTGTATTTCGGATCGGCGCGTAATGCTGCCCGCCATTGGTCGCCTATCATTTGGGCGTGAAAGGGTCAGAGCCGCACAGACGAAACCTCCGGATCACGGCGAGATAATGCATCGGCCGCTTGATTAGAGCGTCCTGGCTTATATTCCACCTGAAAATCGAAGCCCATTAACTTGCTAAGCCAATGTTGCTGAGGAGGTGTAATGAGTGCTTGTTCTAGCAAAAACTTGAGACTCGCATGATCTGTTCGGACAATAAATGGGCGACCCCAAAGGTACGGTCGCCAGTGACGGACCGCTTTAGATAAGCCGATAAGCTCGCGCTCATATGCGGCAAGTTTGGTGTGCCTGTCTGCTAATTTCCGGATGAAGAAAGCCACGGGGTGACTAGCCTGTTGTAGAACCGCGCCTATGCCGCGGCCGGAAGCATCACACTCCACGATAAAAGGTGATGAGAAGTCCGGAAGAGTGAGAACGGTGCGGACATCGAGCCCCTTGAGGTATTTGGAAGGCGCAATCACCGCCGGGACCATTTGAAATTGTCGCGGCGAAGCATTGCGGTGAGTGGTTCCGCGATATCCGCATATAGCCGAATAAAACGGCGATAGTAGCCGGTCAGCCCGAGAAACCCCCGTAATGCAGTGATAGTAGTGGGGCGCGGCCAGGCAGAAACGGCTTGAAGCTTGTTGGTGTCGGCACCACACCGAGCCGAGATAACGTGCCCGGATAAGCGCTTTGGCGTTGGTTGAAAACGCACATCGACTGTTTGAGGAATAGCTGATGGGCGCGCAACCTGGCCAAGACCTGATGCAAATGCGCCATATGTGCGTCGGCTGACTGGCTATAAATGAGTATGTCGTCAAAAAAACCAGGACGAATTTCCGCAAAAAATCATGGAGAACTTCATTCATGAGAGCTTGGAAGGTCGATGGCGCATTGGAGAGGCCAAAGGGCATGACAAGAAATTCATAGTGCCCATGATGAGTGCGAAACGCAGTCTTGGCGATGTCTTCCTCACACATGCGTACCTGATGGTAACCGGAGCGAAGATCAAGTTTGGAGAAGAACGTGGCACCATGCAATTCATCGAACAACTCTTCCGCCACCGGAATCGGAAACTTGTCCTTTATCGTGTGAATATTGAGTTCGCGGTAGTCGACGCAAAATCTCCAGGTGCCATCGCCCTTTTTGACCAACAAGACGGGTGACGAAAATGGAGAACGGATCGACGAATCAGTCCTTGCTGCAACATGGCCGCACATTGGCGTTCAATTTCATCTTTTTGGCGATACGGGTACCGATACGGCCGGACGACCACCGGATTAGTGCCTGCCTTGAGACAAATGCGATGGTCACAGGAATGTGACGGAGGCAGGCCGCAGGGTTCCGCGAAGATGTCTGCAAAAGAGTCCAAGAGGGGTGGAAGCGCTGGACTCTGAGCCATCTGAAGAGACAGCAGGTGTGGGTGCTTGGCGCGTGACAATCCTTCTAGCGTGATGTGGAAGCCCTGGAGCGCAAAGGACATTGTCAGGTTGCGGAAATTCCATTGGATATCACCCAAGGTTTGGAGCCACTGCACCCCCAAAATGATATCAAAGCTATCCAGAGGAATGACGAGAAACGGCGCCGTGAAGGAATGCTCGCCGATGGTAAATGTTGTTGCTGGAATACGTCCCAAGCATGGTAATTGACACCCATTAGCCACCTGCACCTGTTGGGAGGTCGTGTGACACTGATCCAATTCCATGTATCTGGCGGTGTGGCTACTGAGGAAATTATGCGTGCTTCCACTGTCAATGAGACACAAGAGGTTGTGCCCTTGAAGCAACACCGGTATCTGCATCGTTCCGCCGGATTTGGGCCCCAGAATGGCCAACAGAGAGAGAGATGGAGCCGGTTGGACGCCATCCTCGTTGTCGTGACCGTCCGCCTCATCCGTTGCTGCAGGATCGGTTGGTCCATCCTCGCAGATTTCAATCAAGAATAGACGCTTGCAGCGATGGCCACGGCTATAAAATTCATCACAATGATAGCAGAGGCCCTTGGCGCGCCTCTCTGCTAGCTGATCAGCACTGAGTCGCAGCCTGGAAGGTGGGGTTGCTACTGATGCCGAGCTAGACGACATGGTCGGCACTGGCCGATTGTTGGTGTTAGCCGAAGAAGAAGGTCCGGAAGGTCGTACCCCGGTGCATAGCCCCGATCGTCTGACCGATGGTGCGCCCTTCTTTGAAAGCCGAGCGGCCCCGCGTGAGCGGCGTAAGGCCTGCAATGCTTGGCGACCCATAAGTTTTTCTTTCCTCAGCCCCACGCGCTAGGCTGACCGCCGGCGAGATCCCGTGGGCGCTCCCGACGGACATCGGCCGCCAAAGCCTTGGCGAGCCCAGCAGTGAACATCTCCACTTGGTCGGCACGCGCCATGCGAGGGGCCCTTGCGAGTAGCCGCTGAAAGTCACGAGCATAATCGTCGACGCAGCAAGCACCTTGTTTGAGGTTCACCAGGTCGCCGAGGGGTCCTGCCCCAGGCCGCGAGAAACGCTGCAAGAAGGTGTCAAAGAAATCTTCCCAGGAAATCCATTCCTCGTCAAGCATCCAATTATCCAACACTTCCTGAGCTTCACCGCGGAGATGTAACCCAACAAGGTCGACATGTTCGCGTGGAGGAATTTGATGCAACCGGAAAAAACGTTCGCACTGCCGCAACCATAAGAGTGGATCACCCGTACCGTCGTACTCCGGAAGATCGAGGCGAGGAGTGCGTGGTGTCCAGCGGCGTGGGAATCGATCGTCGGCATCGCCCAAAAATGGTGCTGTTCAACTGACGTGCGAAGATAGCCTCCTGCGTCCCAGGGCTGGCGTTCTCGTCGCCTCGTTCGCTCTTGGCGTGGCACGGCGCCGCACGAGTGGACCCGTGAAAACCAACGCCCTGGTGATCGGTGCCTTGGCCGCGCATGCGAGGATCACCCGGTGGATCCTGCCGACGGCCCGTATTTTCTTCCGCCGGCTGCGGCGGCGGTTTCGCCGCAAGCCCCGCCCGCGTCATGGCGGAAGGTCCCGAGGATGTTTTGATCTCCTCCAAAGACAGCTCAAGGTGGCGACACGATCTTCGATAGATGGTTGAGCCATAGCGGAGGATCGATGAATCGATACCAATTTGTTGTATGTTTGAGTATAAAGCGAGTACCGGCCGTTGACCGCACGCAGTAGAAGTGGACGTCGAGGCCGTGGCGGCGACTCGACGGATAACTAGCGAACAGAGCTACGCCCTGTTAATCGGAAGGCACCGCCGAGAGGAATTTTGTGGCAAAATACTTCTTGCCCTTTTCATTGATTTTCTTCATACTTATAGATGTAAGTTTTCCTAAATCCTAACAAAGGAATCTAAACTAATACTTGGAAAGCAATAACTAGTACATAGAAAGCAATAACCAAAGCGCTAATAGCTATTCTCTGATTGGCAAACCGCCGAGCCTAATGACCTTCGAAGCGTTCGCACCCGCCCATCCTTCCCTTGCTTGCTATTTGATTTCTTCCTATAATACACATTATCGTATCCCATAACAAAGATGTTCTTTATTATCGCTTTCATTTTTCAAGTGCAAGTGACATCTTGACTAAAGAGGAGTTCATCAAGAAGGAACTGTACATGCATAACCATGTAGTTGACCAACTTGGCAGGCGCTCACAAGGAAACAACCAGAGAGAAGAGATCGAAGCATCAGTTTGACATTAGCATCAGTGATTCAAGAGTTGTGTTTTGTATAGTCCTTTTAATGGGACAATACAACAGGTTGAATCACATGGATTCTTGACATGTCATAAGCACAAACCAATAAAGAATAATCAAATCGGTCGTGAATATATCCGACTAATTACACCACGGTATTTTACATCGACATGGCATAAGCACATCCTATGGTTCCAAAATAATGACATGACACATGTGGATGGGTGCTTATCTTCGCCTTGTATGCATCCGTCCATAAGAAATTGGCCCTCCACAGCACCCACAAATCAATACAAATAGAAAACATAAATTTCCTCTTAATAAAAGCTTGTCCCCACCTTTCTCTTCGCAGGATCATAAAAGATCTATAAATGCTAATCACGGAAAAAAAACTATAGCAGTGATAGGAAGGATGAGATTTTAGTATCTCGCAAGCACAAAAAATGCTTTAACAAAAGCCAAACCGCTAACAAGATGACAATATGTTCACCTTCAACAGAAATTCCATGACTAAACAACCCGTAACAAAGTTATCTAGCCACAAATCTCCTACCCTTGCTATGTACCAAGGAAAATATGGTGAATTAACCTTTACCTCCTCTTTTTTAGAGACATCGTCAAAGCAAAAACAAAAGATGAATAATTAAATTACATAATAAAGATATCTACGATCCACCATGGTCAATATAACTGAGTGCAAAAAAAAGATGTGCAGCTAATTCTCTCGGGGTCCATGCTTGAAATTGTCCTACAATTGGAAGGGCCTAACAACATAAACATAAAAAAGGGCTTGCAGATCACGGTAAAAATATGGGCATGAAAGGCTTGCATTCCGAAATTATTTTCCCTAAATCATTTATTGTAAATACTAAATAGGTGACGTGCTTAGGACTTTCCTGTAGGCTTATTTAGCTAACAAAAATCTTTATGTACTTACAATCGACAATGAATAGTAGCTGAATTCATAGAGTTTTTTCATACACGTAATTGGAAAACCATTAAAAATAGTCCTAGATAGATCAATTATTTAGATAGACCACACGATGAATAAAAAGGGATGGCTAGTATACAATGATGCATCCATAGAACTCTTAGCACAAAAGCGCAAGACGCCAATTAATTAGTGTACAAAGTGAGAAAGCGTGCACTTCTATTTTCAAAGATTTTGTTTTGTGTAGCTATGGCAAGCACCAAATAACATAATACATTCCATTTTGGTTGGAGCTATACCTCGGATAACTAATCAATCGGTTCCTACCTTCAATGAAATTCCATGTTTCATGAAGCAATAATTTTTAAAAAATCCAGAGCACTATTTTTATCTAAGGTGGAGTCCCACACGAAGCTATTTTTACCCAACTACTAAGCGCAATGATTTGCCTGTGCAGAGAATGGCAATCTATAATTCTAACAATTCTGCCAAGTTTGCGTCACAAACAGATAATAAGAAGAGAAAGCAATTATTTCATTCCGAATACTGCACAATAGGCAGACAAGTCTGTAAAAGCAATAATTACGTGCATTGGCACGCCCCAAAATCGAAGGAATGGCACCTCAAGTGGTAATGCATGCCACACTAACTGAATTAACATAGATTGTACACCCATAAATCTGTTAAGTCATACATGTTGACATTTGCATGCTATAAATTTGTTGAAGGCTTCTGCGCCGTCCAAGGGCAAGGCGATCGTGGACGATGTTGATGAGGCGGTGTCTTCAGTTCAAACTGGTGTTTCGCGTGATCTGTGGGTACGTGTTTCATACCAATTTACACATATTAGCTTGTTGCTGTTCCACTCGAAATTTACCGAATGTTTTGCTGCTATGGAGAATTCAGCCTTGATGTCATGTCCCTACTGTTCAATGTTTTTAATAGATGTTACCTGTCTGTATTGTCTATTGATAATGTGCTAATCATTTTGACAGTGTGTATTGGCAGAGTAACCTACTGCTAGATGTTATGTCTTGTTAACGGATGTACTTTACCTGTTTGGTTGCAATGAAGCTTGTTCATGCGATTTGAATTTTTCTATTCCATGTTAGTTAATCCATTACTCATAATTTGATTCTTTTTGGTTGGCTATAGTTTGCGTTCGTTTTTTTAATGTCATAGCGGCCTGTTGCTATATGGCATTTGCAAAACATGCATGCTATCTTTACATATCTTTCATCCTATTATGTTACCTTCTATCTGTCTATTTTGATAATAAGGAATGGCATGTTTATGGACCAACACATTCCATTTTTCGAAAAAAAAACTCATATAAAGTCCATTTGTTATTTGTCAACAATTGCTTAATAAGAAATGGCATGGTTATGGACCAGCACATTCCATTTCGCAAACCAAACACACTTAGAGTTTACCTATTATTTCTCAACTATTTCTGCACTCTCACATATTGGTTATAACCACGCGCTGCTGGGGAGGGGGGGTTGGTGTTGTACGTTTACATAATTAATTAATCGCATTACTTCCTTTATCCTCATTAACAACCTCCATCTTTTCTCCCCACATTGTTTGTTGTTTTTGACAACCTCTACCTTTATGTTTGTTAAAAGTGAGTATCTGTTGGAAGACAGTGAGAATGGTAATCGAAGGGGCACCAAAGAGGATCATCATCATCGATTGAGACTAGTGCTGTCTTATGGATTGGTCGAACCTTTGATGGATTTCTTGAGCGCCAAGAGAATGCTCTTCAAAGGTCATTCCATTTTAGTCTTCGCCACCTTGTCGGTAGCATCGACCGGACCGTTGAGATATTACCTTTCACGCATTAATCGCCGAATGATTGTTGGCTCCCTTCTGCAAACATCTCGTTAGAGCCCACTTAAGAGACGCCACCGGGAGGCGATTGGTATATTCGGATGTATTCGTGGTCGATGGGCCTTTGTTGTGTAATCAATAAAAAGCCCTATATGCCCAGCACAAGGGGAAATATTGAGATGGATTTCAATCGTGCTCTACTGGTGATGGTGCCTTTTCTCATACGCCATGGCGGCTTCCCTCCTTATTTCAATAATCTGAAAACACTAATGGGGAACCCCCCTGAGGATATTGATATGGATATGGCTTCCAAGTTTAAGTATCTGGAAAAAGTAAGGAATCATGTCACGTTTGCCTCACTTGGGGGGAAATTATCTCTCCTGGTTCAATTTGGCCAGTTCTATAAGATGCTAGATGAACATCAAAAGACTATCTTCGACGGCAAATTCGACGACAGGATCAAAGTCTTTGGTAGAGTGGTGTGGAATATGATCGCCAAAGGAGACAGATTGTTGGAGCAAATCTATACAAATAAAAGAAAGCCAAAGAGAAATCTGGATGGGACCATGAAAGAGCCTTATGAGAAAACCCCATTCGGGTTATCCATCTTTTTAAGGCACTATTATGTGCATTCTCCGGAAAATATGGTGGTAGGTGCTTTCGCAATATATCTTTTACCAGTGACTGTTTGTTCTGATGGTTAACAATTTTGTTTGCAGGATGGTAATGGGATGCTTGTTATGCACGATTATGAGGAGATGGATATGATTATAGCATATTATTTTAGGGAC
Source organism: Otatea glauca (assembly GCA_036346275.1). Taxonomy (NCBI): domain Eukaryota; kingdom Viridiplantae; phylum Streptophyta; class Magnoliopsida; order Poales; family Poaceae; genus Otatea; species Otatea glauca. The sequence goes on from JAYEVK010000134.1 coordinate 167,060, forward strand.
TTTCTAGCTGAACTCGTCTCTCTTCTTCTGGACATAAAGGATCAACACCCCCTGTATGGCCATTTGTATTTTGAGTTTAATATTCAGTATGCCTTGATACTGTGGTTATAGTTATATTTTGTTTGTTGCATTGTAGGCTTGAGTTTGCCTATAGATCTTACTCGAGGAGGTGATCATATTTATGGCTTTATGCCAATTCGAGCTCACCATATCGTAAATAGGTACCATGCTGCTGCTTCATGATGCAGTAGTATATTAACATGAATGCTTCATTTGGTGAATTTTTTGTTCTTCATCTCAGATCTGTGACCATTTACCCATTTAGCATGCGAGTTCCATAATTTTTTTTTGCAGATACACAAAAAGAGAAGTCCATAATCTTGCAAGATTCATCTCTGTTATTAAGCCTATCCCATTGAGTTGGAGAATGACACATCCTTATTTGTTAGTTGATAGATTTGAAGATGTAACCCCTCCAGTTGCATGGTTACCTTCGTGGCTGTCACATGAAAAGAGGGACCAAGGTAACATTTAATCATTTGTTTTTCCTTTCATCATTGGTGGAATTAGATGTTGATTATGGCCTTACTTCTTTGTGCCAATGAACAACATCATTTCAACTTGTTTTAAGTTAGTCCATGATTCTATTCCGGATTACTGGATGGACATATTCAAATAACTCTAGTTGAATAGCCCAAAATCGAAGGTGTTCAGGTACAAAAACGACCTCCTATTTTGCATTAAACATGAATTCTGTTTTGGTGAACCTACTGAGTTTTCATAAATTATTGTTCAGTTCAAAAATGAGTAGATGTAATGCATAGCACTATGTTAATTGTGCTTTATATTGCTCAATCATTCGACACATTTTTTTACAAAAGTACAAATGTTTGTGGCTGATATGTTGATGAGTTTAATTCAACTTAGCAATAAGTACCTGCTCAATGGTCAATCAGTTTTCACAAGGACTGGCCATATGAAACTATGAATAGTTGTTTAAAAAAAATTTAAGATTCTCTCCGTTGGCCTAATCCGGTGGAGCTTTGTGTTTTCACAATCTGCATGCGATGCAGATCGTATTGAACCCACGACCCCAAAGACACCTAGCCTTTTCCTCGGCCATATGCTGTAAGCAAAATACTTCGGTGCATTCTTATACAGTAGAAACCAGTATCCCAAAAGTAAACTATCTCTTTTGACTTTGATGATTCAATTGGGAGGTGGAGCATTCTACGAAGTAGTTATAGCGGAAAATAACACATTAGGTAGTTGGGATACCCATATGACATCTTGCACAACCACCAAGGAGTATGAGTGCATGGTGACTGGATTGTCGATGATCGGGGTAAAGATGGAAGCATTCTATGAAGGGACAAATAGCGAAGAACCAAATGTTATGTGCTAGGGTTGGAAAGTGAAAATTTCCTGAATTATGTGCCAAATATATGTATGAAACTGCCAGGACTTTGGAGGATGATAGTATGGGAAAGCGAGAAATTGATTTGAACACGAACAATTTGGATGTGCATTGTAATCAGTCCTTAACACTTTAAAAGAAACTGGACTTGATTTTACCTCGCATAGAAGGATAAGCGTGCATGTTTGTAACATTTGTTATTCCTGTTCTTAGAACTTCTTACTTTTCATCTTCATGTGTCTTATTTGCCAAAAACTGGACCTTCTCATGGGAGTGCTTAAGTTCTTTCTTGTCTAATTTTAGTCTACATTTTTTTTATATTAAGATATGCAATAATCTATGGAGGTGCATATCACAGGCGCAGGTGATTTCAGCTTGTCTGCGTTGGCTGATCTTGCCCTTTGCCATCAGCTGCAAAGAAGAGAGGGCTACGTGACAAGGAAAAGCTGTTCTATGCACCAATGTCTGGTCTTGGGGATCTTCTTTATGACAAGGATGCGGTTTATATCAATATCAACGATCATGTTGTTCAGTTTTTAAAGACTGATGACAATGATGCATCTAAAAAGCAAGGTACTGAGAGTGTAAACTATCCATACCCGGCACCGGGCCCCTCATTCATTCATTGTTTGTGGTGCTTGCGTCTGGAGTTTCTTGAAGTGTGCTTGTTGAGGATAATAGTGTATTGATGAATGTACAACGCATAAACATGATATGGTTAATAGGAATATTAGGATGCCAAACTGAATGTCAATTCACTTCCATCTAGTATACCGTTCAAAAGAATGGTTTGGCTTTGAAGTGTTTTGGCTGGATTGCAAAGTGAGATTGTCAGTTACATGGTTGCTGCATGTGCCTCGAAGAAATTGGAGTAGATAAGCTTTTGTTGGTGGACCAATTATTTGTCTAAATTGCCCCTATAGTATTTTTTTTTGTTTTCCAATAATTCCATTAATTGTTTATATGATTTATATAATTTTTCTTTTAGTTTTGCATATCGATGGAAATTGGAACATGTTTGCATGCATGTATCATATCTACCATATAACTATTACAGATATTCTAAAGCATGTTCTTAAATCTATAATTGTAAAGCATGCATCATATTTACTTAAGTATTGTTATCCAAGTTCCTGCCTCTAATTGTTTTCTCCTATAGTCATGCCTTTCTAAATTGTGTCTTGAATCGTTGATCTGCCACTCTACAGGAAAGGTAATGATGTTGGCGCAGTCTTTGCATATTCCCTTAATGAAAAGTTGGATCGAGTTTTATTAATTTCTTTGGTAGACAGCCTGGTCAATCAAAACAGTGATGTGGTAGGCAATATCAGTTCTGCAAGCCAGAATGACCAAGGAGATGCTGACATTTTAGAGCAAGTAGATGGTAATAAAATTAGTAATGCAGACACCTTGAGGAGCAACGGAAGTTCTTATTCTGAATGCTCTAGTGATAGTGAAGGCAACAATGATGATGACATTCAGCTAAGTGATCATGATATTGACTTGAGGGAACAAGTGGAATTTTGCAATGGAAGATCGAGGCGAAAAGCTGTATTAGCTAATTTTCAAGATGACGTTGCTGAAGTGGTTTGTCATTTTCCCTTAGTTCCTATCAATGAGCAGCTTTATTTCTCTTGTTTTGTGTTACATGCTTAGTTTATGATCCTCTTACTTTAGACCATGGCTTTATCTATGTAATATGTAACCCTGCCAGGAAAATAGCAAAAATGTGCAATGTTTTACATAAATTAGTTGCTTTAGTACTTATATGGTACTACAGATTTTCGATTTGAACCTTGTATTTCAACCTTGGTTTACCTTAAAGTGTCTTTGGTGAAGATGATGGTAGCAATGAAGATTCCGCGATGACCACTTGTGCGGAGGTTACAGTATCATCGGATGATAGTGGAGAAGCTCTTGATGCACGGTACTATTTTCACACACATTTGGACATCTCACCGCTATGTCCCCTCCCTGCATATAAAGAGATTATTTATGCTAATTTTTTTATGAACCAATTATCTTTTCAAATAAAGTGTTGTCAACATTTTGTTTCGACACATGAAATTATTCCTTTTCGTATTTTAGATGATGAAGTGAAAACACGTCGAAATGGAAACAATCCTTGCTGCTAGAACACCGTCTGCAGACAGTGCCAATCTAATGCAACTTGTGTATGGGCAACCTTCAGCACATCCAGATAGTACAGCATCAGAAGCAAATGACGGTAGCAAAAGTGACAGCTCAGATGAAGATTTTTTCATACCTAAAGGACAGAAGAAGGTAATTGTGTGTTTCATGTAGGGATATATCCAAGACAAGTTATCCTATCTTTTCTTCTATATATTATCACTCACCTCTTGTTTGACTGCCATATTAGTTATTTCATGCCATTTAATGTTAATTGGTTAAGAAAGAGATTCATAGAGGATGGAATTTAATAAACGCATGTTATCCCTAAGTATCTGTTCTCCTCTACTTCTTTGGTGGCAAAGAAAGTGCAAGTGGCTAAGTTTGTTGTTGGTTTTGAGCATTCTTTGTCCTTATAATTTCCTCGCCACAATTTAATAAAGGTGGGCAGGTGCCTATATGTTCCTCTGAACATTTTCCCTTATGTTTCATGTGAATTCCTATAGTGCACACAGTACTAATACAAGTTTTTAAAAGCTGAAATGAGAGATTGGTCTCGATGAAGATCTTACCAAAAGCACCGTGATCGTTTTATTCTTTGGAAATTGGTCAACAATTGCTCTTAGATGACAGGAAATTGATGAAAATGGAGAGGGTGATGAAGAAATCTATGGCGATTTTGAAGATCGAAACCGGTGAGATACACAAGAGCCAGTCTTTGAAAATGCAGTGAGAAATGGAGGTATTCACAGAAAAGATAACCTAGAAGATGAAGAACGAAGACTCATATGAAGCTTGCACTTAGAGCAAAATTTGATGCAGAATATCCTTAGAACATGATCATTTATTTTCCTTCCTCTTATATCCCAATCTCAAGTTTCTTTTTCATTCAAATTAAGCAGGGAAAGGTACTTTTACTGTTATGATATTTCTATTTTTATTTGTAGGTTGTGTTTGATGCTCTTTTCGTTGCCCCTTAGGCTGGAAGAGTTGTCTCTGAAAGAGTATGGCTGGGAAAATAGTAGATTGATTAAGGGAGGAGCCCAAGGCTCAAGTACATATAGGCAAGGATATTCCTAAGAATAGTAAAGATCTAATCTAGGAGATCCTTGCCAAACATAACCAACTAACCACCAGAGGGGGGGAGTACATTACTCTAACACGCCCCCGCAGTCGGAACGTCGGTGGTTAGCCACGGACATTCAGACTGGACCGAAACTCGGAGAACACTGAAGAAGGCAGCCCTTTCGTGAAGATGTCGGCGAACTGGGATGTCGTGGGAACGTGGAGAACCCGCACGGCACCCATGGCTACCTTCTCACGAACGAAGTGAAGATCGATCTCGATGTGCTTCGTCCGTTGATGTTGAACCGGGTTGGAGGACATGTAGACTGCACTGACGTTGTCGCAGTAGACAACGGTAGCACGGCGAAGCGGAATGTGGAGCTCATGAAGAAGCTGTCGAAGCCAAGAAGCCTCAGCAACACCATTGGCGACGGCGCGGTACTCGGCCTCAGTGCTGGAGCGGGACACGGTGTTCTGACGCTTGGAGGACCAGGAGACCAGGTTGTCACCAAGGAACACAGCATAGCCCGAGGTGGACTTGCGCGAATCGGGACAGCCAGCCCAGTCAGCATCAGAATAAACCACCAAGTCATCCTGGGTCGACGGTCGAAGATGAAGACCCAGGTGTAGAGTACCCCGAATGTAGCGAAGGATGCGCTTGAGGGCAGCCAGGTGGGGCTCTCGAGGGTCGTGCATGTAAAGGCAAACCTGCTGCACGGCGTAGGCGATGTCGGGCCGTGTGAAGGTCAGATACTGCAAGGCGCCGGCAAGACTCCGGTAGTCAGATGGGTCAGCAACCGGAGCTCCCGAGTCGGCAGAGACCTTGGGGCTGGTATCCACGGGCGTTGTGCATGGTTTGCACTCGGCCATCCCAAAGACGATCAAGATGTCAATCATGTCGCGCCGAGAGAGAACCATTTCGACGGCATCGCTACGAACACGCATCCCGAGGAAGTGATGGAGTTTGCCCAAATCCTTCATGGCAAACTCCTGCTGGAGGGCTGAGATGACCTGCCGCAGGAGGTGTGTCGAGGAGGCGGTGAGGACGATGTCATCAACGTAGAGGAGCAGGTAGGCCGTGTCAGTGCCACGGCGGTAGACAAACAGCGAAGTGTCCGACTTGGCTTCCACAAAACCAAGAGAGACCAGATGCGTGGCGAAGCGGCTGTACCAAGCACGGGGAGCCTATTTGAGACCGTAGAGCGACTTGTTCAGACGACAGACAAAGTTGGGCCTGGCAGGATCCTCGAATCCGGAGGGCTGAGCTGCAAACACGGTCTCGTCAAGGTGCCATGGAGGAAGGCGTTCTTGACATCGAAGTGGTGAATCGCCAGCCCTTTGGCGAGAGAGCGGAGAGAGCATCAGGCGAACCGTGGTGGGCTTGACGACCGGATGAATGTCTCGGCAAAGTCGATGCCCGGGACTGGTGAAGCCGCGAAGGACCCAACGTGCCTTGTAGCGCGCCAAAGAACCGTCGGCGTGGAACTTGTGTTTGAAGATCCACTTGCCCGTGACAATGTTGGTATGTCGCGGCGAGGAACCAACTCCCAAGTGCAGTTTCGAGAAGGGCAAGCATGTTCTTCCTCCATAGCAGCCCGCCAATTGGGATCGGCAAGGGCGCCACGGAAGGTCTTCGGAACCGGGGACAGTGGCGCAGCATGGTACAAGGATGGTACGCGAAACCGTCCTTGGCCCGAGTCGTCATCTTGTCTTTGGTTCACTATCGAGAACGGCAATGGCACCCCGAAGCACGGGGCGGTGCCGCAGGGCGATCAGTCTTTGTCGGAGGGACCGCACTGGTTTGGGCGCTGGAGTAGACGCGCAAGGCGAGGAGCGCGTGGTGCGCCGGAAGTTGGGTGGAGAAGCTGGTGCGCGCGCGGCGCGGGACCCTGCGTGGGAGTGCGGGAGAAGCCGTCGGTGCCGCGGGGATCGTGGCCGCGCGTGGCGCGGAGGACGGCTTGACGGACGGCGCGCCGGTTGGCGAGGACGGTGCACCACCCGTACGAGGGAGTGCGGGAAATCCTGGTGGTACTGGCGGCGCAGGAAGCGGCTGCACGTCGGCATGGGGCCGTATAGCAACAGTGGTGGCGCCGGGAGGACTGCAGAGACACAGGTTGGCACCCTATGGGAAGGGGCGCGGGTTAGGAATTCATTGAGGAAGGTGAAGTCCGCGGCGGTGGGAGGAGGTATGCTCGGCAAAGGGAAAAGCGGTCTCGTCAAAGAGAACATGACGGGAGATGATGATTCTATTTGTGGTAGGATCAAGGCATCGGTATCCCTTGTGGTGAGCAGAATAACCAAGGAAGATGCAGAGGGCAGAGCGTGGGGCAAGTTTGTGGGGAGCAGTGGCAGAAAGATTGGGGTAACATTTATAGCCAAAAACACGCAGATTATCGTACAACGGTGCACTGCCGAAGAGAGCAAAGTGCGGGGTTGAAAAATCCAGTGTCTTGGTCGGCAAGATGTTGAGGAGGAGAGTTGCAGTGTGCAACGTCTCAGCCCAATACGAAGGTGGCATGCTCGCCTGAAACAGAAGAGAGCGAATGACATCGTTAGTGGTACGAATAATCCGCTCAGCTCGACCGTTCTGCGAGGACGTGTAGGGACACGACATGCGAAACTGAACGCCATGTGTGAGGAAGAAGGTGCGCGCGCTGGAGTTGTCGAACTCCCGGCCGTTGTCACTCTGGACGGCCTTGACGCATGCGCCGAATTGGGTAGACACATAGGCGAAAAAGTTAGACAGGGTGGAAAACGTGTCAGATTTAAGCCGTAAAGGAAACGTCCACAGGTGATGTGAGCAGTCATCAAGAACAACTAAGTAATATTTGTAACCAGAGACACTAACAATGGGAGATGTCCATAAGTCACAATGAATAAGATCAAAGTTGTTTGACGCTCGAGATACTGAAGGATGAAAAGGAAGACGAACATGTCGTCCTAGCTGACACGCATGGCACAAGGATTCCAAACTTTTATTACAGCCAGGGATAGCCGAAGTGAGTTTGGAGAGGGCCTCGTGACCAGGGTGGCCGAGGCGATGGTGCCACAGGGAGGATGACGTGGAGTTGGCAACAAGGGAGTGAGCCACGGGCAGCTGCAGCGGGTAGAGCGGACCGGAGCTATTGCACCTGATGATCACGTTCCGCGAGAGAAGATCCTTCACAGAACAACCATACGGGTCAAACTCCACAGAACAATTGTTATCAGTAGTGAATTGACGAACAGAAATAAGATTCTTGATAAGCTGAGGCGAAACAAGAACATTATTTAGAACAAGAGAGCCAAGGTGCGTCGAGCCGGTGGCGGTGACAGGCAGGAGCGAACCATTACCGACAACAATGGAGGTGGGAGAGGGATACCGAGGGGTTGAGGAGTGAGAGAGGGTACCATCATGGGAGGTCATGTGGGAAGAGGCACCTGTATCAAGGTACCAGTCGTTGTTCGCCGGCGGAGTGAGGGTGACGGTGCTGAACGTGGAGGCCAGAGAATTCTGGTCCCAGAACGGAGACCCCACCATGGGCCGGCATGCTGCTGCGCATTCTTCTTCGCTGTTGGTCTGTGGCGCCGAGCGGGAAGGCTCTTTGTTGGGCGGGTCGCATTCTTTGGCCAATGGCCTCTTTGTTGGGATTCTTCTTTGTTGAGGGACGCTACCGGGAAGCTGGGCCAGAGGAGGCGCACGGGGACCGGGCCACATTTGGATGGACCCGTTCCACGGGTTGAAGAACGATGGCCAGCCGCTGCGCCAGCCGCTGCCAGGCGCAGCAGTCGTGCCGGGCGTAGAGGAGTAGCCGGAGGAGGAAGCGCCGCTGCCAGGTGCAGCAGTGCCGCCTGAGAAGGTGCGGTGGTCCTTCGGCTTCTTCTTCTTCTTCTTCTTGGGGGCGGCCGGACGAGGAGGACCGTTGCTGGTCGGTGCTGACTGGCGCGGCGAGGTAGAGCCAGTGGCGACGAGGGCAGTCGGAGGAGCAGAGGGAGTCTGCACCATGTTGATCTCCTCAAGGAGGAGTTCATTGCGGACGGCGGCGAAGGAAGGGAAGGGGCGACCGCGGCGGAGGTGGACCCCGATGTCCCTGTACCGCTCGTTGAGCCCGCGAATCACGTTGAGGACCAGAGTGCGGTCAGTCACGTGTTCGCCGAGGTCAGTGAGGTCGTCGGCCATCTTCTTGAAGTGTTTGCAATAGTCGGTGACGGAGAGGTCACCTTGGGCAAACGCGCGAAACTTGGCGTCAAGGTGGAGAGCACGGGTCTCCTGATTGCCAAGGAAGTGATCCTCGATGGCGATCCAGGCTTCGTAGGCGGTGGCGCGGTGGTCGATCACGGCGTCGGCAAGGTCGGCGGTGACCGTGCTGTACAGCCATGATTTGACGACGGCGTTCATCCGAGCCCAATCAGGAAGTGCCGAGGTGGCGGAGCTGCGGACGTGGTCCTGCAGCGAATACTTCGTGACGGCGAGTAGGAATTGCTCGCGCCAACGTGGGTAGTTGCGGAGGTGTCGAGGGCGAGGGGACCAGCCGCGGGCGTTCGCACGGAGCGGCTGGCGTGGAGGTTGAGAACGGCGGCGGCCTCGTGGAGGATCATGGCGCGGGAGATGTCCGTGTCATCCTCGTGGTCGTCGCCGGCCAGGTCGGCGGATCGCCGCAGCAGCCAGCGTCGGCCCGGCTTTGGCCGCCTTATGGCGATCTGGCGTGGCGCTTCGGCTGCTGCGTCGCGTCGCGCGTGCGCGTCATCTGGATGCAAAGAATGCCTCTGCTTCGCCGCCTGGGCTTCAGCGAGGGCGGCCTTGGCGAAGTCTCGGCGATTCGCCGCAGCGGCGGCGTCGCGCGCGAGCGAGCTCGCTCAGCGAGGTCGGCAGCGGAGGCGGCGAGGGTCCCGACCATCTTGCGGTAGCTAGAGCGCCGCAGGGAAGCGTGGAAGGGCGAGAGGGGAAGATCCCGGTCTCGTGATACCATGAAAGAGTATGGCTGGGAAAATAGTAGATTGATTAAGGGAGGAGCCCAAGGCTCAAGTACATATAGGCAAGGATATCCCTAAGAATAGTAAAGATCTAATCTAGGAGATCCTTGCCAAACATAACCAACTAACCACGAGAGGGGGGAGTACATTACGCTAACAGTCTCCATAGTCTGTTTACTTTGAAAGTTACTTGACCTTAATTGTTCTTTTATTTTTGAAAGTGCTTTACTATCTGTTTCCTCTTTGATTCCTTGACTGAAACCAACATATGATCGATCTGAGCCCTCTGACGAGGAAGTTGATGATGACAAGAAGAAATCCAAAATAATGATCTGATGGAGGGGGCTATTCTGACAAAGTATGCCATAAAATGCTCTTCTTGTTGCTTCTTTGAATCTCTTTGATTAGATCCTGAGTACTGATATTTTAGCTTTTGTACCTTTTCAGTTAAAGGAGGAAATGGAACTTCACAACCAAATGAATATATCCGAAATCAACAATCTAGATGAAGATACCCGAGTAGAAATTGAAGGGTTTAGGACCGGTACTTTCATCAGATTAGAGGTACATGGTGTGCCCATTGAGCTAGTTGAGCATTTTAATCCTTGCCACCCAATCCTTGTTGGAGGCATTGGCCTTAGTGAGGAGAATCTTGGATATATGCAAAGTCGGCTAATTTTAATTTATTGTCCTATTTTCTATATGAAAAGTTCGGTGTTGATAGTTCAAGGAATAACTAACACAATGGAACATACATGCATGATGTATTTGTGAAAATATAAATTGTTTACTTATTCTTACGATGGTATACATGGAGAATCTTGGATATATCAGTCGTAATTTTTAATTTATTGTCCTATTTTACGTATGAAAAGTTCGGTGTCCGATAGTTCAAGGAAATAATTGACACAATGGAACATACATGCATCATCCATTTATATGTGAAAAATATAAATTGTTTATTTATTCTTCTCATGGTATACATCCTGCGTTCACCATTACGGATTGGATTTTCTTTTCACTTCAAAGGTTCTTTGTTATAGTATGCGAGTGGTCCGACTTGAATAAAATGATGCATAATTACTTCTAGATTTTGGCTACCAATCTATTATGTAACTATAATGTTATGTTATTTGGAGCTTACGCATTTGATTTATGCTAGATATTTCCACCTCGTTTGGAAGGAAAAAACAAAAGAGGTCTAGACGGCTTATTTGGTGGGCCTAGATTAGAACTTTGCAAATTAATCAAATAAGGTACTAGAGTTATTGCAGCTGTATAACGAGTATTGCTGCAATTCCAATTATTACACATATAAGGAATACAACCCTATTTTCGAATATAAGGATGCGTTGTAGCATCTAGCCATGCGGTTGCATGGTATTTAAAGTTGGCATCGTTATCACGGCGCCCCGGCGAGACGAGTCGCCTCTGGGGCGCCTGGACGCCTAGGTGGGTGCCTTGATGAGGATTAGGCGACAAAAATTCCATTAATATCATTATATCACCAATGCGAACTAAGCATTACGATTTAGCAATCAGCTCTTCTCCTTCCACTTGGTAGAGCTTTCCTCTTCCCTCTTGATTCCTTCGGCACCACTTAATTACACCTAGCCGAGGCGGCCCAGTGAGCCCCTCTCTCCCTCCCCATCCATTCGGCGCGCCCCTCACTCCTTGTGTCGCGGCGCGCTCCCACTCGGGCGCTCCTCCCCGGCGCCGCCTCTCCAAGATCCAAACCTCCCTCTGCCTCGCGGCCGCGGCGCTGCTCCGCTTCGCCGCTCCCCATCCTCGGCGTTGCCTCTCCCAGATTTGGCAACGACGGTTGCGACGGCGGTGGTAGCAGCGACGTAGAGCCGCGGCGTCCCCATCCCCACCCCATATGCCTTCTCCCCGCGCCCTCCTTTCCCGGCTAGGCGAGGCAAGCGGCCATGGCAAGCGACCGCCCCGGGCGGCGGTGGTGACAGTGATAATCATGACAGTTGGTTTTAATGCAGGATTGCATTTCTGATTAGGCAAAAATATTATGATAATTCATGTGAACATTGCCATCATGTCATGTACCTTACTCACCCTTCATACAGGCTAGCTTGAAGTGCCAGAGGTGGCACAGAAAGTGCTGAAGACAAAAGACCCAATTATCGTCTCTATTGGTTGGAGATGTTTCAAACAACTCCTGTATATGCAAGTGAGGATCGAAATGGTGGCACCTCATGCTCAAGTACACACATGAGCATATGCATTGCTTTGCTATGTTTTGGGGGCCACTTGCTCCATCAAAAAGTGGTGTACTAGCAGCCCAGAATCGTTCCAACAATCAGGTACATTCAATGATCAGTTCACTTTAGTCAATAGATGATTAGTGGTGCAGTGGAAAACTTATAATTCCTAACCGGTAGCACTTCCTGAGACTAATTTATCAGGTAGAACTTATTCAAGTATTTTTATTTATTTAATGCCTTTTTCGGGTACTTTTATGTATTTAATGTCTTTGAATCTCAGTAACAACCAAAATCCTAGGTGATTGAAGCTGCAGAGAAGTGTAATTGCTCACATTCTAGTGCAGAGAAGTATAACTGGTCACAGCTAAATCAAATAGGTTATCCAATTGTTGTATTGCCATTAGACACTGACTCTGTGCCCCAGACCTCATTTTCTCTTTATATTTCATCCATCACAAAAGTTGAAATGGCTTTTTTATATTGGAACTGGCCAACTGGGAATCAAACCTAAAAAAACTTCAGACACTAGGAATGCTTATGGAAAGCTAGTGAAGAGTGGGCAGCGTTTTACTGGATGGATATGTTTGATGATGCATAATTTGACAATGAATGAGTTTGAGAAGCAGGCTGTCATTTCACACTACTTTATATCAATTCGTAGTTGTTATTTCTTTTTAGTACTCCCTCCGGTCACAAATAGTTGTCGTTTTGGACATCAATACGGTCTTCAAAACACATCTTTGATCACTAATTTCTATTACAATATATTTATAAAACCCAATAAAATTATAATATTATGAATGTATTTTTCGAGACAAATCTGGACATATGATTTTCATGTATCAAATGTAAATATTTAAAAAGATATTGTGATCATCCAAAACGACAACTATTTGTGCGGAGGCGATAATAGTTATGTTTAATGTATCCAGACCGATATGCTTTGTGACAATGCTTACATATTTGCCCGGTACCATTTAGAATAACGGCGAAAGGTGGATTCAAGAATTCAACAATCTTGCTGAATCGTGAAGATCAAACTCACAGCGTTACGTGCAAGATATTTAAGAAAAGCGCCTAATTAAAGGGATGTTCACATCTGATTTAGAGATTGCTAGGTTTGAAGGTGCGGCTATTCGGACGATGAAGTGGAATCAGAGGACAAGTTAAAAGGTCATACATTAATTTTTTGCTTGAATAATTTACCACAGCAACAATTGTAACTCAACATATTGTATTTATAGTATCTTAAGAGTTTTAAATTCTAACAATCCGAAATTATGCTGTTTAATTTCTTGACGTATTTATGTCATTGCAACTTCTTTGGTCTTCTTGGGACAAATCGGTATAAAAACTGGGTTTGCGAGTACATCTCTAAAATATATATAGAGAGAAGTTTTTTGCATCCCTGAACCGACAAGGCAAGTCTGAATTGATCATCCACACCCAGACCTTCCTCATGTCTCATTTTGATAAATTGACCACCTTGGACTAATGACCTTGGGGTTAAGTATTAATTCAAATTTGTAAGAAAATTAATAATAAACAAAAAAGGAGGGTCCATTATAACTTATAAGGACATGTGCCATTGTTGTATGTTTGAGTATAAAAGCGAGTACCCGCCGTTGACCGCACGCAGTAGAAGTGGACGTCGAGGCCGTGGCGGCGACTCGACGGATAACTAGCGACAGACTACCGCCCTGTTAATCGGAAGGCACCGCCGAGAGGAATTTTGTGGCAAAATACTTCTTCCCTTTTCATTGATTTTCTTCATACTTATAGATGTAAGTTTTCCTAAATCCTAACAAAGGAATCTAAACTAATACTTGGAAAGCAATAACTAGTACATAGAAAGCAATAACCGAAACTGCTAATAGCTATTCTCCTGATTGGCAAACCGGCCGAGCCTAATGACCTTCGAGCGTTACGCACCGGCCCATCCTTCCCTTGCTTGCTATTTGATTTCTTCCTATAATACACATTATCGTATCCCATAACGATACTCCCCCTCAAGAAGCAGCTTGTCCGCAAGTGAAAAGTAGGAAAAGTATCTCGCGAAGCGTGGCGTACTCCCAAGTTGCATCACGATCCGATGAATCAGTCCATTGGACGAGGAACTGTCGCCGACCCCGGAGAATGCGGTGGGCAAGAATGCTGTGCGGTGTCGGTGAGGATGGCTTGGATGGTAGCGACATCTCAGGAGGAAGCGGAGGAGCTACGGCTGGAGGTTGTCCCTTGAATGGCTTCAACAACGATACGTGGAAGACATTGTGGAGTATTTCTTGGTGGCAATTGGAGGCGATAAGCTACCGCCCAATATCGTTCAAGAATTTGATATGGCCCGTAAAGCGCGGTGATAACTTGTGTTGAGACTGGTCCCTCATAGAATTCTGACGATGGCGTTGAAGACGGAGCCAGACCCAATCGCCTAGCGCAAAGGAAACCTCTCGGTGATGCTTGTCATAATATAACTTCATGCGATTTTGAGCTTGCAGAAGATTGTCCCGTGCTTGGCGAAGAATTTCATCCCGGTCCGTAAGTTGGCAATCGACCGCTTGAACGGGGAAAGCTGATTGTATGGAATGGCGGTGGAGGCCGCGACCATAGACAAGCTCAAAAGGTGTCATGCGGATAGCCGTATGAAAAGAGGAGTTGTAACAAAATTCAGCCGGGGAAGCCAAGCGAACCCAAGTGCGAGGATTGTCATTTGGTAAAACAACGAAGATACATCTCAATGGTGCGATTAACCATACATGCGGCCGTGCATGCGGGGTGGTATGCCGTGGATAGGAGCGGTGTGGTGCCGCACCGTTTGAAAAGGTCTTGCCAAAATGGTGATGAAGATGGGATCTGTCACAAGCGATGGAGTCCGGCATGCCATGGAGACGAACAATGGTATCGAAAAACAAAGTGGCAACAACTGAAGATGTTGACTGCCGGACCATCGGCACAAAATGTGCATATTTGGATAAGCGATCCACGACCACCAACAATGCTGTTTTGCTCTGGGACTTTGGAAGACCCACAATGAAGTCCATAGAAATATCAGCCCATATTTGGTGAGGAATCGGAAGAGGTTGAAGTAGGCCAGCCGGCGATAAGGAGCTTGTCTTGTGTCGTTGGCAAGTAGCACAGTTGGCGATATACTGTTCCACCGCCCGTCGCTGGTGTGGCCAAAAAAAATTCTATCGGAGACGATACAATGTCTTATTTACTCCCTCGTGCGTTAAGTCATGAACGACAGCCACTATTTCCGAAAGAAGAGGTGATGTCGTAGGGACGACCGAGCGATCGTTGCGGAATAAAGGCCATCGTAAACGCGCCATACGGGTCGTGACTTGCGAGGCGTAAGGCGTCCGAGAAGTTGTCGCCGGTGGCCCGAGGACGGACGATCTTGCTCGGATGGTTCGCTGGTCGGTTGAGCCGGAGAATCACCGGATCTTGAAGAAGGCGCATCTTCGTTGTATTTACGGATCGCGCGTAATGCTGCCCGCCATTGGTCGCCTATCATTTGGGCGTGAAAGGGTCAGAGCCGCACAGGACGAAACCTCCGGATCACGGCGAGATAATGCATCGGCCGCTTGATTAGAGCGTCCTGGCTTATATTCCACCTGAAAATCGAAGCCCATTAACTTGCTAAGCCAATGTTGCTGAGGAGGTGTAATGAGTGCTTGTTCTAGCAAAAACTTGAGACTCGCATGATCTGTTCGGACAATAAATGGCGACCCCAAAGGTACGCGATCGCGATGACGGACCGCTTTAGATAAGCCGATAAGCTCGCGCTCATATGCGGCAAGTTTGGTGTGCCTGTCTGCTAATTTCCGGCTGAAGAAAGCCACGGGGTGACTAGCCTGTTGTAGAACCGCGCCTATGCCGCGGCCGGAAGCATCACACTCCACGATAAAAGGTGATGAGAAGTCCGGAAGAGTGAGAGCGGGTGCGGACATCGAGCCCCTTGAGTATTGGAAGGCGCAATCACCGCCGGGACCATTTGAAATTGTCGCGCGAAGCATTGCGGTGAGTGGTTCCGCGATATCCGCATATAGCCGAATAAAGCGGCGATAGTAGCCGGTCGCCCGAGAAACCCCGTAATGCGATGATAGTAGTGGGCGCGGCGGCGAAGCGGCTTGAAGCTTGTCGGTGTCGGCGACCACACCGGCCGGAGATAACGTGCCCGGATAGCGCACTGGCGTTGGTTGAAAGCGCTTCGATTGTTTGAGGAATAGGCGATGGGCGCAACTTGGCCAAGACGATGCAAATCGCCATATGTGCGCTTACCGATGGCTATAAATGAGTATGTCGTCAAAAAAACCGGGGCAATTTCCGCAAAAATCATGGAGAACTTCATTCATGAGAGCTTGGAAGGTCGATGGCGCATTGGAGAGGCCAAAGGGCATGACAAGAAATTCATAGTGCCCATGATGAGTGCGAAACGCAGTCTTGGCGATGTCTTCCTCACACATGCGTACCTGATGGTAACCGGAGCGAAGATCAAGTTTGGAGAAGAACGTGGCGCCATGCAATTCATCGAACAACTCTTCCGCCACCGGAATCGGAAACTTGTCCTTTATCGTGTGAATATTGAGTTCGCGGTAGTCGACGCAAAATCTCCAGGTGCCATCGCCCTTTTGACCAACAAGGCGGGTGGCGAAAATGGAGAACGGCGGGACGAATCAGTCCTTGCTGCAACATGGCCGCACATTGGCGTTCAATTTCATCTTTTTGGCGATACGGGTACCGATACGGCCGGACGACCACCGGATTAGTGCCTGCCTTGAGACAAATGCGATGGTCACAGGAACGTGACGGAGGCAGGCCGCAGGGTTCCGCGAAGATGTCTGCAAAAGAGTCCAAGAGGGGTGGAAGCGCTGGACTCTGAGCCATCTGAAGAGACAGCAGGTGTGGGTGCTTGGCGCGTGACAATCCTTCTAGCGTGATGTGGAAGCCCTGGAGCGCAAAGGACATTGTCAGGTTGCGGAAATTCCATTGGATATCACCCAAGGTTTGGAGCCACTGCACCCCCAAAATGATATCAAAGCTATCGAGAGGAATGACGAGAAACGGCGCCGTGAAGGAATGCTCGCCGATGGTAAATGTTGTTGCTGGAATACGTCCCAAGCATGGTAATTGACACCCATTAGCCACCTGCACCTGTTGGGAGGTCGTGTGACACTGATCCAATTCCATGTATCTGGCGGTGTGGCTATCGAGGAAATTATCGTGCTTCCACGTCAATGAGACACAAGAGGTTGTGCCCTTGAAGCAACACGGTATCTGCATCGTTCGCGGTTGGGCCCAGAATGGCCAACAGAGAGAGATGGAGCGGTTGGGCGCCATCCTCGTTGTCGTGACCGTCGCCTCATCCGTTCTTTGCGCAGGATCGGTTGGTCCATCCTCGCAGATTTCAATCAGAATAGGCGCTTGCGGCGATGGCCACGGCTATAAAATTCATCACAATGATAGCAGAGGCCCTTGGCGCGCCTCTCGCTGGTGATCGACAAGACCGAGTCGCGCACGGAAGGTGGGGTTGCTGCGATGCCGAGCTAGGCGACATGGTCGGCACCGCCGATTGTTGGTGTTAGCGAAGAAGAAGGTCGGAAGGTGTACCCCGGTGCATAGCCCCCGATCGTCTGTTGATGGTGCGCCCTTCTTTGAAAGCCGGCCCCCCGTGAGACGGCGTAAGGCCCCGCAATGCTTGGCGACCCATAAGTTTTTCTTTCCTCGACCCACGCGCTAGGTGACCGCTTGGCGAGATCCGTGGCGCTCCGACGGACATCGGCCGCCAAAGCCTTGGCGAGCCCAGCAGTGAACATCTCCACTTGGTCGGCACGCGCCATGCGAGGGGCCCTTGCGAGTAGCCGCTGAAAGTCACGAGCATAATCGTCGACGCAGCAAGCACCTTGTTTGAGGTTCACCGGTCGCGAGGGTCACGCTTGACGTCGCGCGAAACGCCGCAAGAAGGTGTCAAAGAAATCTTCCCAGGAAATCCATTCCTCGTCAAGCATCCAATTATCCAACACTTCCTGAGCTTCACCGCGGAGATGTAACCCAACAAGGTCGACATGTTCGCGTGGAGGAATTTGATGCAACCGAAAACGCGTTCGTGACCGCCGCAACCATAAGAGTGGATCACCCGCACGTCGTACTCGGAAGATCGAGGCGAGGAGTGCGTGGTGTCGGCGGCGTGGGAATCGATCGTCGGCATCGTCCAAAAATGGTCTTTGTTCAAGCGGCGTGCGAAGATAGCCTCCTGCGTCCCGGTGGCGTTCTCGTCGTCCTCGTTCGATCTTGGCGTGGCACGGCGCGCGAGTGGACCCGTGAAAACCAACATACGGTGATCGGTGCCTTGGCCGCGCATGCGAGGATCACCGATGGATCTGCCGACGGCCCGTATTTTCTTCCTTTGGCTGCGCTGGCGGTTTCGCCGCGAGCCCGTCCGCGTCATGGCGGAAGGTCCCGAGGATGTTTTGATCTCCTCCAAAGACAGCTCAAGGTGGCGACCACGATCTTCGATAGATGGTTGAGCCATAGCCGGAGGATCGACTGAATCTGATACCAATTTGTTGTATGTTTGAGTATAAAGGCGAGTACCCGGCCGTTGACCGGCACGAGTAGAAGTGGACGTCGAGGCCGTGGCGGCGACTCGACGGATAACTAGCGAACGGAGCTACCGGCCCTGTTAATCGGAAGGCACCGCCGAGAGGAATTTTGTGGCAAAATACTTCTTGCCCTTTTCATTGATTTTCTTCATACTTATAGATGTAAGTTTTCCTAAATCCTAACAAAGGAATCTAAACTAATACTTGGAAAGCAATAACTAGTACATAGAAAGCAATAACCGAAACTTGCTAATAGCTATTCTCCTGATTGGCAAACCGGCCGGAGCCTAATGACCTTCCGAACGTTCTGCACCCGGCCCATCCTTCCCTTGCTTGCTATTTGATTTCTTCCTATAATACACATTATCGTATCCCATAACAAAGCAGATGTTCTATTACGCTTTTCATTTTCTCAAGTGCGTGACATCTTGACTAAAGAGGAGTTCATCAAGAAGGGCTGTACATGCATAACCATGTAGTTGACCAACAGCGGCGCTCACAAGGAAACAACTAGAGAGAAGAGATCGAAGCATCGGTTTGACATTAGCATCGATGATTCAAGAGTTGTGTTTTGTATAGTCCTTTTAATGGGACAATACAATAGGTTGAATCACATGGATTACTGACATGTCATAAGCACAAACCAATAAAGAATAATCAAATCGGTCGTGAATATATCCGACGAATTACACCACGGTATTTTACACTGACATGGCATAAGCACATCCTATGGTTCCAAAATAATGACATGACACATGTGGATGGGCTGCTTATCTTCGCCTTGTATGCATCCGTCCATAAGAAATTGGCCCTCCACAGCACCCACAAATCAATACAAATAGAAAACATAAATTTCCTCTTAATAAAAGCTTGTCCCCACCTTTCTCTTCGCAGGATCATAAAAGATCTATAAATGCTAATCACGGAAAAAAAAAACTATAGCAGTGATAGGAAGGATGAGATTTTAGTATCTGCAAGCACAAAAAAATGCTTTAACAAAAGCCAAACCGCTAACAAGATGACAATATGTTCACCTTCAATGAAATTCCATGACTAAACAACCCGTAACAAAGTTATCTAGCCACAAATCTCCTACCCTTGCTATGTACCAAGGAAAATATGGTGAATTAACCTTTACCTCCTCTTTTTTAGAGACATCGTCAAAGCAAAAAACAAAAGATGAATAATTAAATTACATAATAAAGATATCTCTGATCCACCATGGTCAATATAGCAGTGCAGGAAAAAAAGATGTGCGACTAATTCTCTCGGGGTCCATGCTTCAAAAATTGTCCTACAATTGGAAGGGCCTAACAACATAAACATAAAAAAGGGCTTGCAGATCACAAGTAAAAATATGGGCATGAAAGGCTTGCATTCTAGAAATTATTTTCCCTAAATCATTTATTGTAAATACTAAATAGTGACGTGCTTAGGACTTTCCTGTAGGCTTATTTAGCTAACAAAAATCTTTATGTACTTATAATCGACAATGAATAGTAGCTGAATTCATAGAGTTTTTCATACACGAATTGGAAAACCATTAAAAATAGTCCTAGATAGATCAATTATTTAGATAGACCACACGATGAATAAAAGGGATGGCTAGTATACAATGATGCATCCATAGAACTCTTAGCACAAAGCGCAAAGATCGCCAATTAATTAGTGTACAAAGTGAGAAAACGTGCACTTCTATTTTCACATTTTGTTTTGTGTAGCTATGGCAAGCACCAAATAACATAATACATTCCATTTTGGTTGGAGCTATACCTCGGATAACTAATCAATCAGTTCCTACCTTCAATGAAATTCCATGTTTCATGAAGCAATAATTTTTAAAAAATCCAGAGCGACTATTTTTATCTAAGGTGGAGTCCCACACGAAGCTATTTTTACCCAACTACTAAAGCTGCAATGATTTGCTGCAGAGAATGGCAATCTATAATTCTAACAATTACGCCAAGTTTGCGTCACAAGCAGATAATAAGAAGAAAGCAATTATTTCATTCCGAATCTTGCACAATGAGCGGACAAGTCTGTAAAAGCAATAATTACGTGCATTGCACGCCCCAAAATCGAAGGAATGGCACCTCAAGTGGTAATGCATGCCACACTAACTGAATTAACATAGATTGTACACCCATAAATCTGTTAAGTCATACATGTTGACATTTGCATGCTATAAATTTGTTGAAGGCTTGCGCCGTCAAGGGCAAAGCGATCGTGGGCGATGTTGATGAGGCGGTGTCTTGATTCAAGCTGGTGTTTCGCGTGATCGTGGGTGCGTGTTTCATACCAATTTACACATATTAGCTTGTTCTTTGTTCCACTCGAAATTTACCGAATGTTTCTTTGCTATGGAGAATTGACCTTGATGTCATGTCCCTCTTGTTCAATGTTTTTAATAGATGTTACATCTGTATTGTCTATTGATAATGTGCTAATCATTTTGACAGTGTGTATTGGCAGAGTAACCTACTGCTAGATGTTATGTCTTGTTAACGGATGTACTTTACCTGTTTGGTTGCAATGAAGCTTGTTCATGCGATTTGAATTTTTCTATTCCATGTTAGTTAATCCATTACTCATAATTTGATTCTTTTTGGTTGGCTATAGTTTGCGTTCGTTTTTTTAATGTCATAGCGGCCTGTTGCTATATGGCATTTGCAAAACATGCATGCTATCTTTACATATCTTTCATCCTATTATGTTACCTTCTATCTGTCTATTTTGATAATAAGGAATGGCATGTTTATGGACCAACACATTCCATTTTTCGAAAAAAAAACTCATATAAAGTCCATTTGTTATTTGTCAACAATTGCTTAATAAGAAATGGCATGGTTATGGACCAGCACATTCCATTTCGCAAACCAAACACACTTAGAGTTTACCTATTATTTCTCAACTATTTCTGCACTCTCACATATTGGTTATAACCACACGCCTGCGCGCCGGGGAGGGGGGGTTGGTGTTGTACGTTTACATAATTAATTAATCGCATTACTTCCTTTATCCTCATTAACAACCTCCATCTTTTCTCCCCACATTGTTTGTTGTTTTTGACAACCTCTACCTTTATGTTTGTTAAGGTGAGTATCTGTTGGAAGGCGGTGAGAATGGTAATCGAAGGGGCACCAAAGAGGATCATCATCATCGATTGAGACTAGTGCTGTCTTATGGATTAGTGCGAACCTTTGATGGATTTCTTGAGCGCAAGAGAATGCTCTTCAAAGGTCATTCCATTTTAGTCTTGGCCACCTTGTCGGTAGCATCGACCGGACCGTTGAGATATTACCTTTCACGGACATCGGCGAATGATTGTTGGCTCCTTCGCTGACATCTCGTTAGAGCCCACTTAAGAGACGCCCACCGGGAGGCGATTGGTATATTCGGATGTATTCGTGGTCGATGGGCCTTTGTTGTGTAATCAATAAAAGCCCTATATGCCCGGCTGGGGAAATATTGAGATGGATTTCAATCGTGCTCTCTTGGTGATGGTGCCTTTTCTCATACGCCATGGCGGCTTCCTCCTTATTTCAATAATCTGAAAACACTAATGGGAACCCCCGAGGATATTGATATGGATATGGCTTCCAAGTTTAAGTATCCGGAAAAAGTAAGGAATCATGTCACGTTTGCCTCACTTGGGAAATTATCTCTCTGGTTCAATTTGGCCAGTTCTATAAGATGCTAGATGAACATCAAAAGACTATCTTGACGGCAAATTCGGCAGCAGGATCAAAGTCTTTGGTAGAGTGGTGTGGAATATGATCGCCAAAGGAGACAGATTGTTGGAGCAAATCTATACAAATAAAAGAAAGCCAAAGAGAAATCTGGATGGGACCATGAAAGAGCCTTATGAGAAAACCCCATTCGGGTTATCCATCTTTTTAAGGCACTATTATGTGCATTCTCCGGAAAATATGGTGGTAGGTGCTTTTGCAATATATCTTTTACTAGTGACTGTTTGTTCTGATGGTTAACAATTTTGTTTGCAGGATGGTAACGGGATGCTTGTTATGCACGATTATGAGGAGATGGATATGATTATAGCATATTATTTTAGGGACTTTCTAGCTGAACTCGTCTCTCTTCTTCTGGACATAAAGGATCAACACCCCCTGTATGGCCATTTGTATTTTGAGTTTAATATTGGTATGCCTTGATCTGTGGTTATAGTTATATTTTGTTTGTTGCATTGTAGGCTTGAGTTTGCCTATAGATCTTACTCGAGGAGGTGATCATATTTATGGCTTTATGCCAATTCGAGCTCACCATATCGTAAATAGGTACCATCTTTCTTTGCTTCATGATGCGATAGTATATTAACATGAATGCTTCATTTGGTGAATTTTTGTTCTTCATCTCAGATCTGTGACCATTTACCCATTTAGCATGCGAGTTCCATAATTTTTTTGCGGATACACAAAAAAGAAGTCCATAATCTTGCAAGATTCATCTCTGTTATTAAGCCTATCCCATTGAGTTGGAGAATGACACATCCTTATTTGTTAGTTGATAGATTTGAAGATGTAACCCCTCGGTTGCATGGTTACCTTCGTGGCTGTCACATGAAAAGAGGACCAAGGTAACATTTAATCATTTGTTTTTCCTTTCATCATTGGTGGAATTAGATGTTGATTATGGCCTTACTTCTTTGTGCCAATGAACAACATCATTTCAACTTGTTTTAAGTTAGTCCATGATTCTATTCCGGATTACTGGATGGACATATTCAAATAACTCTAGTTGAATAGCCCAAAATCGAAGGTGTTCAGGTACAAAAACGACCTCCTATTTTGCATTAAACATGAATTCTGTTTTGGTGAACCTACTGAGTTTTCATAAATTATTGTTCAGTTCAAAAATGAGTAGATGTAATGCATAGCACTATGTTAATTGTGCTTTATATTGCTCAATCTGTTCGACACATTTTTTTTACAAAAGTACAAATGTTTGTGGCTGATATGTTGATGAGTTTAATTCAACTTAGCAATAAGTACCTGCTCAATGGTCAATCAGTTTTCACAAGGACTGGCCATATGAAACTATGAATAGTTGTTTAAAAAAAATTTAAGATTCTCTCCGTTGGCCCTAATCCAGTGGAGCACTGTGTTTTCACAATCTGCATGCAATACCAGATGCGTATTGAACCCCTGACCCCCAGCACACCTAGCCTTTTCCTCGGCCATATGCTGTAAGCAAAATACTTCGGTGCATTCTTATACAGTAGAAACCAGTATCCCAAAAGTAAACTATCTCTTTTGACTTTGATGATTCAATTGGGAGGTGGAGCATTCTACGAAGTAGTTATAGCGGAAAATAACACATTAGGTAGTTGGGATACCCATATGACATCTTGCACAACCACCAAGGAGTATGGTGCATGGTATTTGGATTGTCGATGATCGGGGTAAAGATGGAAGCATTCTATGAAGGGACAAATAGCGAAGAACCAAATGTTATGTGCTAGGGTTGGAAAGTGAAAATTTCCTGAATTATGTGCCAAATATATGTATGAAACTGCCAGGACTTTGGAGGATGATAGTATGGGAAGCGAGAAATTGATTTGAACACGAACAATTTGGATGTGCATTGTAATCATCCTTAACACTTTAAAAGAAAGCTGGACTTGATTTTACCTCGCATAGAAGGATAAGCGTGCATGTTTGTAACATTTGTTATTCTGTTCTTAGAACTTCTTACTTTTCATCTTCATGTGTCTTATTTGCCAAAAGCTGGACCTTCTCATGGGAGTGCTTAAGTTCTTTCTTGTCTAATTTTAGTCTACATTTTTTTATATTAAGATATGCAATAATCTATGGAGGTGCATATCACGGTAGCGCAGTGATTTCAGCTTATGCTGCGTTGGTGATCTTGCCCTTTGCCATCGGTTGCAAAGAAGAGAGGGCTACGTGACAAGGAAAAGCTATTCTATGCACCAATGTCCGGTCTTGGGGATCTTCTTTATGACAAGGATGCGGTTTATATCAATATCAACGATCATGTTGTTCAGATTTTAAAGGCGATGACAATGATGCATCTAAAAGCAAGGTCTCGAGAGTGTAAACTATCCATACCCGGCACCGGGCCCCTCATTCATTCATTGTTTGTGGTGCTTGCGTCTGGAGTTTCTTGAAGTGTGCTTGTTGAGGATAATAGTGTATTGATGAATGTACAACGCATAAACATGATATGGTTAATAGGAATATTAGGATGCCAAACTGAATGTCAATTCACTTCCATCTAGTATACCGTTCAAAAGAATGGTTTGGCTTTGAAGTGTTTTGGCTGGATTGCAAAGTGAGATTATCGATTACATGGTTCTTTGCATGTGCCTCGAAGAAATTGGAGTAGATAAGCTTTTGTTGGTGGACCAATTATTTGTCTAAATTGCCCTATAGTATTTTTTTGTTTTCCAATAATTCCATTAATTGTTTATATGATTTATATAATTTTTCTTTTAGTTTTGCATATCGATGGAAATTGGAACATGTTTGCATGCATGTATCATATCTACCATATAACTATTACAGATATTCTAAAGCATGTTCTTAAATCTATAATTGTAAAGCATGCATCATATTTACTTAAGTATTGTTATCCAAGTTCCTGCCTCTAATTGTTTTCTCCTATAGTCATGCCTTTCTAAATTGTGTACTGAACTGTTGATCTGCCACTCTACAGGGAAAGGTAATGATGTTGGCGTGGTGCTGCATATTCCCTTAATGAAAAGTTGGATCAGAGTTTTATTAATTTCTTTGGTAGACAGCCTGGTCAATCAAAACAGTGATGTGGTAGGCAATATCAGTTCTGCAAGCCAGAATGACCAGGGAGATGCTGACATTTTAGAGCAAGTAGATGGTAATAAAATTAGTAATCTGAGACACCTTGAGGAGCAGCGGAAGTTCTTATTTCGAATGCTCTAGTGATAGTGAAGGCAACAATGATGATGACATTCAGCTAAGTGATCATGATATTGACTTGAGGAACAAGTGGAATTTTGCAATGGAAGATCGGCGAAAAGTCATGTCGACTAATTTTCAAGATAGCGTTCTTTGAAGTGGTTTGTCATTTTCCCTTAGTTCCTATCAATGAGCAGCTTTATTTCTCTTGTTTTGTGTTACATGCTTAGTTTATGATCCTCTTACTTTAGACCATGGCTTTATCTATGTAATATGTAACCCTGCCAGGAAAATAGCAAAAATGTGCAATGTTTTACATAAATTAGTTGCTTTAGTACTTATATGGTA
Source organism: Otatea glauca (assembly GCA_036346275.1). Lineage (NCBI taxonomy): Eukaryota > Viridiplantae > Streptophyta > Magnoliopsida > Poales > Poaceae > Otatea > Otatea glauca. The sequence continues at coordinate 192,702 of JAYEVK010000134.1, forward strand.
CTACAGATTTTCGATTTGAACCTTGTATTTCAACCTTGGTTTACCTTAAAGTGTGCTGGTGAAGATGATGGTAGCAATGAAGATTCTAGCGATGACCACTTGTCTGGAGGTTCTGTATCATCAGATGATAGTGGAGAAGCTCTTGATGCAGGTACTATTTTCACACACATTTGGACATCTCACCTGCTATGTCCCCCCTCCCTGCATATAAAGAGATTATTTATGCTAATTTTTTTTGCGGAACCAATTATCTTTTCAAATAAAGTGTTGTCAACATTTTGTTTCGACACATGAAATTATTCCCTTTTCGTATTTTAGATGATGAAGCTGAAAACACGTCGAAATGGAAACAATCCTTGCCTGCTAGAACACTGTCCAGACAGAGTGCCAATCTAATGCAACTTGTGTATGGGCAACCTTGACACATCCAGATAGTCTGACATCGAAGCAAATGGCGGTAGCAAAGTGGCGGCTCGGATGAAGATTTTTTCATACCTAAAGGACAGAAGAAGGTAATTGTGTGTTTCATGTAGGGATATATCCAAGACAAGTTATCCTATCTTTTCTTCTATATATTATCACTCACCTCTTGTTTGACTGCCATATTAGTTATTTCATGCCATTTAATGTTAATTGGTTAAGAAAGAGATTCATAGAGGATGGAATTTAATAAACGCATGTTATCCCTAAGTATACTGTTCTCCCTCTACTTGCTGGTGGCAAAGAAAGTGCAAGTGGCTAAGTTTGTTGTTGGTTTTCAGAGCATTCTTTGTCCTTATAATTTCCCTCGCCACAATTTAATAAAGGTGGGCAGGTGCCTATATGTTCCTCTGAACATTTTCCCTTATGTTTCATGTGAATTCCTATAGTGCACACAGTACTAATACAAGTTTTTAAAAGCTGAGCTGAGAGATTGGTCTGATGAAGATCTTACCAAAAGCACCCGTGATCGTTTTATTCTTGGAAATTGGTCAACAATTGCTCTTAGATGACAGGAAATTGATGAAAATGGAGAGGGTGATGAAGAAATCTATGGCGATTTTGAAGATCTGAGGCGGTGAGATACACAAGAGCAGACTCTTGAAAATCTGCGAGAAATGGAGGTATTCACAGAAAAGATAACCTAGAAGATGAAGAACGAAGACTCATATGAAGCTTGCACTTAGAGCAAAATTTGATGCAGAATATCCTTAGAACATGATCATTTATTTTCCTTCCTCTTATATCCCAATCTCAAGTTTCTTTTCATTCAAATTAAGCGGGGAAAGGTACTTTTCTTGTTATGATATTTCTATTTTTATTTGTAGGTTGTGTTTGATGCTCTTTTCGTTGCCTTAAATTTGGAAGAGTTGTCTCCATAGTCTGTTTACTTTGAAAGTTACTTGACCTTAATTGTTCTTTTATTTTTGAAAGTGCTTTACTATCTGTTTCCTCTTTGATTCCTTATTTGAAACCTACATATGATCAATCTGAGCCCTCGGCGAGGAAGTTGATGATGACAAGAAGAAATCCAAAATAATGATCGATGGAGGGCTATTACGACAAAGTATGCCATAAAATGCTCTTCTTGTTGCTTCTTTGAATCTCTTTGATTAGATCTGAGTCTTGATATTTTAGCTTTTGTACCTTTTAGGTTAAAGGAGGAAATGGAACTTCACAACCAAATGAATATATCAGAACTCAACAATCTAGATGAAGATACCGAGTAGAAATTGAAGGGTTTAGGACCGTACTTTCATCAGATTAGAGGTACATGGTGTGCCCATTGAGCTAGTTGAGCATTTTAATCCTTGCCACCCAATCCTTGTTGGAGGCATTGGCCTTAGTGAGGAGAATCTTGGATATATGCAGTCGACTAATTTTTAATTTATTGTCCTATTTTCTATATGAAAAAGTTCGGTGTTGATAGTTCAAGGAATAAGCGACACAATGGAACATACATGCATGATGTATTTGTGAAAAATATAAATTGTTTACTTATTCTTACGATGGTATACATGGAGAATCTTGGATATATCTTGGTCGGGTAATTTTTAATTTATTGTCCTATTTTACGTATGAAAAGTTCGGTGTCCGATGAGTTCAAGGAAATAATTGACACAATGGAACATACATGCATCATCCATTTATATGTGAAAAATATAAATTGTTTATTTATTCTTCTCATGGTATACATCCTGCGTTCACCATTACGGATTGGATTTTCTTTTTCACTTCAAAGGTTCTTTGTTATAGTATGTGAGTGGTCCGACTTGAATAAAATGATGCATAATTACTTCTAGATTTTGGCTACCAATCTATTATGTAACTATAATGTTATGTTATTTGGAGCTTACGCATTTGATTTATGCTAGATATTTCCACCTCGTTTGGAAGGAAAAAACAAAAGAGGTCTAGACGGCTTATTTGGTGGGCCTAGATTAGAACTTTGCAAATTAATCAAATAAGGTACTAGAGTTATTGCGGTTGTATAACGAGTATTCTGCAATTCCAATTATTACGTATAAGGAATACAACCCTATTTTCGAATATAAGGATGCGTTGTAGCATCTAGCCATGCGGTTGCATGGTATTTAAAGTTGGCATGGTTATCACGGCGCCCCGGCGAGACGAGTCGCCTCTGGGGCGCCTGGACGCCTAGGTGGGTGCCTTGATGAGGATTAGGCGACCAAAAATTCCATTAATATCAGTATATCACCAATGCAGAACTAAGCATTACGATTTGCAATCAGCTCTTCTCCTTCCACTTGGTAGAGCTTTCCTCTTCCCCTCTTGATTCCTTCCAGCACCACTTAATTACACCTAGCCGAGCGGCCCGGCGGCCCAGCCAGACCCTCTCTCTCCTCCCCATCCATTGGCGCCGCCCCTCACTCCTTGTGTCGGCGGCGCTCCCCTCGGGCGCTCCTCCCCCAGCGCGCCTCTCCAAGATCCAAACCTCCCTCTGCCTCGCGGCGCCGGCGCCTGCTCCCGTTCGCGCCGCTCCCCCATCCCCCGAGCGTTGCCTCTCCCAGATTTGGCAACGACGGTTGCGACGGTGGTGGCAGCAGCGACGTAGAGCCGCGGCGTCCCCATCCCCACCCCATATGCCTTCTCCCCGCGCCCTCCTTTCCCGGCTAGGCGAGGCAAGCGGCCATGGCAGCGATCGCCCGATGTGGGCCAGCGGTGACAGTGATAATCATGACAGTTGGTTTTAATGCAGTATTGCATTTCTGATTAGGCAAAAATATTATGATAATTCATGTGAACATTGCCATCATGTCATGTACCTTACTCACCCTTCATACAGGCTAGCTTGAAGTGCCAGAGGTGGCACAGGAAAGTGCTGAAGACAAAAGACCCAATTATCGTCTCTATTGGTTGGAGATGTTTCCAAACAACTCCTGTATATGCAAGTGAGGATCGAAATGGTCGGCACCTCATGCTCAAGTACACACATGAGCATATGCATTGCTTTGCTATGTTTTGGGGGCCACTTGCTCCATCAAAAAGTGGTGTACTAGCAGCCCAGAATCGTTCCAACAATCAGGTACATTCAATGATCAGTTCACTTTAGTCAATAGATGATTAGTGGTGCAGTGGAAAACTTATAATTCCTAACCGGTAGCACTTCCTGAGACTAATTTATCAGGTAGAACTTATTCAAGTATTTTTATTTATTTAATGCCTTTTTCGGGTACTTTTATGTATTTAATGTCTTTGAATCTCAGTAACAACCAAAATCCTAGGTGATTGAAGCTGCAGAGAAGTGTAATTGCTCACATTCTAGTGCGAGAGAAGTGTAGCTGGTCACAGACTAAATCAAATAGGTTATCCAATTGTTGTATTGCCATTAGACAACGACTCTGTGCCCCAGACCTCATTTTCTCTTTATATTTCATCCATCACAAAAGTTGAAATGGCTTTTTTATATTGGAACTGGCCAACTGGGAATCAAACCTAAAAAAACTTCAGACACTAGGAATGCTTATGGAAAGCTAGTGAAGAGTGGGCAGCGTTTTTTGGATGGATATGTTTGATGATGCATAATTTGACAATGAATGAGTTTGAGAAGCGGTGTCATTTCACACTACTTTATATCAATTCGTAGTTGTTATTTCTTTTTAGTACTCCTCGGTCACAAATAGTTGTCGTTTTGGACATCAATACGGTCTTCAAAACACATCTTTGATCACTAATTTCTATTACAATATATTTATAAAACCCAATAAAATTATAATATTATGAATGTATTTTTGAGACAAATCGGACATATGATTTTCATGTATCAAATGTAAATATTTAAAAGATATTGTGATCATCCAAAGCGACAACTATTTGTGCGGAGGCGATAATAGTTATGTTTAATGTCTGCAGACCGATATGCTTTGTGACAATGCTTACATATTTGCCCGGTACCATTTAGAATAACGGCGAAAGGTGGATTCAAGAATTCAACAATCTTGCTGAATCGTGAAGATCAAACTCACAGCGTTCTACGTGCAAGATATTTAAGAAAAGCGCCTAATTAAAGGGATGTTCACATCTGATTTAGAGATTGCTAGGTTTGAAGGTGCGGCTATTCGGACGAAGAAGTGGAATCAGAGGACAAGTTAAAAGGTCATACATTAATTTTTTGCTTGAATAATTTACCACAGCAGACAATTGTAACTCAACATATTGTATTTATAGTATCTTAAGAGTTTTAAATTCTAACAATCCGAAATTATACTGTTTAATTTCTTGGCGTATTTATGTCATTGCAACTTCTTTGGTCTTCTTGGGACAAATCGGTATAAAAAGCGGGTTTGCGAGTACATCTCTAAAATATATAGAGAGAAGTTTTTGCATCCACTGAACCGACAAGGCAAGTCTGAATTGATCATCCACACTGGACCTTCCTCATGTCTCATTTTGATAAATTGACCACCTTGGACTAATGACCTTGGGGTTAAGTATTAATTCAAATTTGTAAGAAAATTAATAATAAACAAAAAGGAGGGTCCATTATAACTTATAAGGACATGTGCCATTGTTGTATGTTTGAGTATAAAGCGAGTACCGCCGTTGACCGGCACGAGTAGAAGTGGACGTCGAGGCCGTGGCGGCGACTCGACGGATAACTAGCGACAGAGCTACTGGCCTGTTAATCGGAAGGCACCGCGAGAGGAATTTTGTGGCAAAATACTTCTTCCCTTTTCATTGATTTTCTTCATACTTATAGATGTAAGTTTTCCTAAATCCTAACAAAGGAATCTAAACTAATACTTGGAAAGCAATAACTAGTACATAGAAAGCAATAACCAAAGCGCTAATAGCTATTCTCTGATTGGCAAACCGTAGGAGCCTAATGACCTTCGAGCGTTACGCACCGGCCCATCCTTCCCTTGCTTGCTATTTGATTTCTTCCTATAATACACATTATCGTATCCCATAATACTCCCCCTCAAGAAGCGGCTTGTCCGCAGGTGAAAAGTAGGAAAAGTATCTCGCATGAGCGTGGCGTACTCCCAAGTTGCATCACGATCCGATGAATCGATCCATTGGACGAGGAACCGCCGCCGACCGGAGAATGCGGTGGGCAAGAATCTTGTCTTGGTGTCGGTGAGGATGGCTTGGATGGTAGCGACATCTCGGGAGGAAGCGGAGGAGCTACGGTGGAGGTTGTCCTTGAATGGCTTCAACAACGATCGTGGAAGACATTGTGGAAGCGATTGCTTGGTGGCAATTGGAGGCGATAAGCCTCGCCCAATCGTTCAAGAATTTGATATGGCCCGTAAAAGCGCGGTGATAACTTGTGTTGAGACTGGTCCCTCATAGAATTACGACGATGGCGTTGAAGGCGGGCGGACCAATCGCCTAAGCGCAAAAACCTCTCGGTGATGCTTGTCATAATATAACTTCATGCGATTTTGAGCTTGCGAAGATTGTCCGTGCTTGGCGAAGAATTTCATCGGTCCGTAAGTTGGCAATCGACCGCTTGAGCGGAAGCCGTGATTGTATGGAATGGCGGTGGAGGCCGTGACCATAGACAAGCTCAAAAGGTGTCATGCGGATAGCCGTATGAAAAGAGGAGTTGTAACAAAATTCAGCCCGTGGAAGCCAAGCGAACCCAAGTGCGAGGATTGTCATTTGGTAAAACAACGAAGATACATCTCAATGGTGCGATTAACCATACATGCGGCGTGCATGCGGGGTGGTATGCCGTGGATAGGAGCGATGTGGTGCCGCACCGTTTGAAAAGGTCTTGCCAAAATGGTGATGAAGATGGGATCTGTCACAAGCGATGGAGTCGGCATGCCATGGAGGCGAACAATGGTATCGAAAAACAAAGTGGCAACAACTGAAGCTGTTGACTGCCGGACCATCGGCACAAAATGTGCATATTTGGATAAGCGATCCACGACCACCAACAATGCTGTTTTGCTCTGGGACTTTGGAAGACCCACAATGAAGTCCATAGAAATATCAGCCCATATTTGGTGAGGAATCGGAAGAGGTTGAAGTAGGCCAGCCGGCGATAAGGAGCTTGTCTTGTGTCATTGGCAAGTAGCACAGTTGGCGATATACTGTTCCACCGCCCGTCGCTGGTGTGGCCAAAAAAAATTCTGTCGGAGACGATACAATGTCTTATTTACTCCCTCGTGCGTTAAGTCATGAGCAGCGGCCACTATTTCGAAAGAAGAGGTGATGTCGTAGGGGCGACGAGCGATCGTTGCGGAATAAAGGCCATCGAAGCGCGCCATACGGTGCGTGACTTGCGGCGAGAAGGCGTCGGAGAAGTTATCGCCGGTGGCGAGGGCCGGACGATCTTGCTCGGATGGTTCGCTGGTCGGTTGAGCGGAGAATCACCGGATCTTTGAAGAAGCGCATCTTCGTTGTATTTACGGATCGGGCGCGTAATCTGCCGCCATTGGTCGCCTATCGTTGGGCGTGAAAGGGTCGAGCCGCCGCAGGCGAAACCTCCGGATCACGGCGAGATAA
>JAYEVK010000397.1:0-191520 GCA_036346275.1 Otatea glauca
TGTTAGTGTTATGCCCTTGAGGCAATCATTTAGATGATTGTAACATGACTATGTTTATGAATAATAATATGATTATTGGTCCAATGAATGTATATCATTGTATTGATCAACAAGTATGTGACTTGCTTATGAAGCTCTTTACTTAATGATGTAATTCGATAAATATCTACGATCGGATATCATCGTATAGGACAACGATGAATAGATCGGCACATGTAGTGATCGATGATCATGCTTCATAGATCATGGGATATGGAGATATCATCTATACATTGTGGGCGCATGTTGAAGAACATGGGTTAGATAGACCCATAATGGGACAACTGCGAGAATGTTTCATTCTTATGTGTCATCAGTGTATCTCATACCTAGTAGATGTATGATCCTTAGACTGAGATTGTCATATTCCCTACATGTGTAATAGTTTTCCTTGGGGCTATCAAACACTACTTCCTAACGGATAGTTATAAAGGTAGCTTTCATGTTTACTATGAAGCGTGCGAGAGGAAATGCGATCAAGATGGAATTTGCCACTCCAATGAAGCGGAGATATATGACAAGGCCACTCGTGTGATATGATTAAGGAAGTGCATGGCCATGCCGTGATTGAGAGTCAATCACAACTTATTAATATATCACGGATCGAGAGATGGATTGAATCATCAAAGGATGACATGCTTCGCCTTGAGATCAATCTTCATATACTTGGCAAAGGATTATTACATGAGTACTTTTGATAGGTTACATCGATTTGATCATAGTATGTTTGGGAGTTGGCATACTTTGCAAAAGCCACTACCAACTATTGGATTGAAAAGGAGTTTTCGAATCCATGTCCAAGCGTATGTGAACCTGCAGGTCACACACTTAATGGTGGGGCGCATTAATTTGGATTGGATCCGTAATTAATGAACCTCGTGGGCTTAGCATGATGGGCCCTAGTTTAGGGTTTCATCTCGTGGCTATATAAGGAGGAGGAGGAGGGTGCGGTGTGCTTTCCCACGGTTTAGGAGTGATTCACTCGAAACCCTAGCCTACTCCTCTCGCTGCCTATTTGGCGACAGTGCTTGCACACGCCGACGCGGCGTTCCATCTCGGGCGTGTGGACTCTGCGGTGGTGGCTGCTGCGGCTGCGGCGTGGGAGGGCGATCCACGGCAAGGCGAGGCGATCCACTACATCGGCGCAGCGGCTGCGGCGAGGCGATCCACTACATCGGCGCGCGAAGGATTCCGCAGCTGCGGCGTCTAGTGGTAATCTTATCTATGATCCCCTTCTTGCGAGTAGCTTTACGGTTTCGCGGTAGAATTTTTTTTTGCTAGCGTAGCATACGCGTTCCTCTTTAGTGGTATCGAGCCATCTCGTATAGTTTTGTGATCGGATGTTGCACATATGATGTGTAAGGTTAGTAGATTGGATCTATTACATGTTCGGCCGAGTTCATGTGATGAATTGGTGGTGGCGACCATCGATGAGATCGATCGATTTAGGGTTTGAGAAAGTGCAAACCGACTCAATCTTGATTTGGGTGAGTCCGTTCATGATGCAGCGTTACCCTTACGGTCGGGTTACCGCCATCGGGGTTTCGAAGCGTATCCATATGGGACCAAGCCAATCAGTTGAGTTGGATTGGGTCAATCTGGTTGATCCATGGTAGCGCAAGCAGATTCAATATTGATTTGGGTGAGTCCGTTCATGATGCGGCGTTACCCTTACCGGTCGGGTTACCGCCATCGGGGTTTACGAAGCGTATCCATATGGGACCAAGCCAATCATATTAGATCGGATTGGGTCAATCATTTGCCCCTCGGACCCGGTCGTAGGGTTGCTTTTGTTTAACTCGTTTTGCGAGGAATTATGTGAAATGGTATGGCCTATGTGTATGTGATGCATGTAATTTCCACATGGCTGCGTGCGTGTCAAGCCATAAGGCTATTTAAATTGTATAACGACTGCGTGTCGACTTGTGATGCTTCAAACCCTCATGTAAAATTCATTATCAAAAGTTGTAAGGAGTTGCATCCATAATGATGAAGACGATGGTATCAAGCAAGATGGCTAGGTGAACAAATCAAGCAAGGTGGCTAGGTGAACAAACAAGCATGATGATGGAGATCTTAATGCTAAGGGCCATGCTATTTCACGACTTATTTTGATTTTACGTGGATGTGTGTTTAATCCTTGCTATTTTCTTTATGCTCATTGCATGTGATGCCATGTTCATAGTAATCTTTGTTCATCCCTATAGTTAAAAATTTTAAATCAAATTGTCCATCCAATTGTTGCACCTATCAAGAATTTAGATCGTTATTGATATGACTGCCAAAGTAGTATATCAATGGCTATCTCAATAGATGATAGGGATGTGTTGGACACATCACGCATAACAATGGTAGATTTAATCAAGCTATCAAAGCGGTTTTGGGCTTGAGGACATAAGTGGTTGGGATTTGATTTGATAATGAAGGAACCTATACAAGACAAGTGGTGTCTAGGAAAACACACATGAGGCGGGTTTCTTAATTGGCACCCGTATATCGGAAGTGCTCCCTCCCTCATGTGAGCCCTTGGGGCAGGTTGACCTGGCCATGAGTCAAGTTGATGGAGGCATTCATTACTTGTTTTCATACTCAACAAACAAGAGTTACATATGATGTAATTAGCAAAGGTGTTGCTTACCTATGTCATTAAATTTCTAGCGGTGATGCCAAAGCTCACTAGTGTTTGATGAATATGGATCTTGAATACTCACTATGTGTCTATAAAGGGACATAAAATAGAAGTGTCTTTAATTAAAAGTTTAATAAAGTTTTACATAAACATAGTGCTTAGAATCTTTGCATGTTTTTGTTGTAGTTCAATGGCACCTTCTCCTACTCTGCTACACTGGTTTTGCTTTGAGATCGGTTTTGGAAAGGAAAAACTGAATGGAACTAATTTTGTTGATTGGTATCGCAACTTTGAGAATTGTTCTCAAGCATGAAAAGAAGGACTATGTTCTAGAGAATCCAATTCTGATGAACCAGTAGAAAATCTTTGCTCGCAATTTGAAGGTTGAATATGAAAAGCATGTTAATGTACATAGAAGTCGGTGTCTCATGCTAGTCACCATGGACTCTGAGCTCCAAAAGCAATATGAGGACAGGATGCTTACAATATGATTGTAGGCTTGAAGGGCATGTTTGGGAATCAAGCAAGAGCTGAGAGGTATGGTATCTCAAAGCTTTTATTTGCTATGTAAGTGGTGAAGGCGGTCAGGTCGATCCTCATGTGATCAAGATGATTGGTTACATTGGGAGATTGGAAAAACTTGAGTTTCCCTTAGCCTCGGTTTGGCCACGGATGTTATTCTCCGGTCTACGCCTCGAGCTTTGAGCCATTCATTATGAATTTTCATATGAATAGCATGGAGAAGAGCCTAACAGAGCTACATGGGATGCTCAAGGCTGCGAGAAAGCATTAAGAAAAACCCAATCATGTGATGATGGTTGAAAACAAGCGCTTTCAAAAGAGGAAGGCTAAGGTGGGGCAGGGAAAGAGCAAGGGCAAGGGCAAGGGCAAGGCTCAAGATGAGATCGCAAGCCTCAAAACTAAGCTTGAAGCTTAAAGTTGGCCCTCAACACGATACCCAATGCTTCTATTGCAAGAAATCGGGGCATTGGAAGCAGGCTGCAAAAAGTACAGCGGATAAGAAGAATGGAAATGTGGTTTCCACTTGGTATTAATGTTATAGAAATTAATCTTGCTACTTCTTCACTCAGCTCATGGGTATATGATCGGTTCGGTTGCTCACATTTGCAATTCGTTGCGGTGATAAAGTAGAGACTTGGCAAAGGAGAAGTGGATCTTGGCGTGGGAATAAAGCAAGAGTTCTTTGGTCTTGCCGTTGGCACATACCCATTGCATTTGCCTTGAGTTAGTTTTAGAACTTAATAATTGTTATTTTGTTCCATCTTTGAGTAGAAACATTATTTCATCTTCTTGTTTGGAACATGAAGGTTATGATTTGAGAATAAAGAACTTTGTTTGTTCGATATTTTTGAATGATATGTATTATGGTCGTTGCCCCATGGTGGATGGGTTATCGTCCTTGAACTCGAAGAAAAACACATCTATAATATTAATGTAAAAGGCATCGGCCTAATGATTTGAACCCTACCTTTTTGTGGCATTGTCGCTTAGGTCATATAAATGAGAAGCGCATGAAGAAGCTCCATGGTGATGGACTTCTAACCTCATTTGATTTTGAATCATTTGAAACATGTGAATCTTGTTTACTTGGCAAGATGACAAAAGCCCCTTTCACGAGTTTTAGTGAGAGAGCAAGTGAATTATTGGCCCTAGTACATACGGATGTATGTGGACCAATGAGCTCATTGCTAGGGGTGGGTTTGATGCTTTGTAACTTTTCTTGATGACTTGAGTAGATATGGATATATCTATTTAATGAGGCATAAATCTGAAACTTTTGAAAGGTTCAAAGAGTTTCAGAACGAAGTACAAAATCAACTTGGCAAAACAATAAAACACTTACGATCCGATCGTGGTGGCGAATACTTGAGCCAAGAGTTTGGTGATCATCTAAAGCAATGTGGAATCGTTCGCAACTTACTCCATGAGAGCGCCTCAATGGAATGGCGTGTCGAACAGCGTAACGAACTTTATTAGATATGGTTCGGTCAATGATCGATAAGCAGATCTGCCATTATCCTTTTGGGGTTTCGCTCTAGAAGCATTGCGTTCACTTTGAATAGGGTCCCATCAAAATCCGTTGAGAAGGCGCCATATGAGATATGGGTGGAGAAGACCCATGTTGTCATTTCTCAAGATATGGGGATGTGAGGCTTATGTAAAGCGTTTACAATCGGATAAACTACGCACCTAAATCAGAAAAATGCTTTTTGTGGGGTATCCTAAAGAAACAAAAGGATATTACTTTTACAAAGAAACGAGAACAAAGTTTTGTTGCTCGAAATGGTGTCTTTTGGAGAAAGAGTTTCTTTCAAAAGAAATCAGTAGGAGTGATGTGTATCTTGATGAAGTTAGAGAATCACATGAATATGTTCAAGCTACCATCTGAACCTTCACAAGATGTACAAAGTGTTGTACAACTTTGTGGAAGAGACTCGACCCACGTAGGTCGGGAGGCCACGTCATGTACCTATAAGATATGGGGTGACATATTATTGTTGGACAATGATGAGCCACGACTTATGAAGAAGCAATGATGGACCCAAACTCGAAAAATGGCTTGAAGCCATGAGATCGAAATTCAATCCATGCATGACAATCAAGTTTGGAACTTGGTCGACTCTCACGATGGTGTAAAAACCATTGAGTGCAAATGGATTTTCAAGAAAAGATAGGCGTAGATGGAAATGTTCGGATCTATAAGGCACGGTTGGTGGCAAAGGGTTTCAAACAAGTTCAAGGAGTTGACTATGATGAAACTTTCTCACGGTAGCCATGCTCAAATGCTGTAGGATCATTTTAGCTATTCTTGCATATTTTGATTATGAAATATGGCGGATGGATGTCAAAACAGCATTCCTTAATGGGAATCTTTAGAGGATGTATACATGATACAACTGAAGGTTTTGTTGATCCTAAATATGCTAAAAGGGTATGCAAGCTTCAAAGATCCATTTATGGGTTAAAGCAAGCATCTCGGAGTTGGAACATTCGTTTTGATGAAGTAGTCAAAGGTTTTGACTTTATCAAAAATGAAGAAGAGCCTTGTGTTTACAAGAAGGCTAGTGGGAGCGCACTTGTATTTACGATTTTGTATGTGGATGACATATTATTGATCGGGAATGACATTCCTATGCTTGAAGATGTTAAGACTTCATTGAAAAGGAGTTTCTCAATGAAGGACTTGGGAGAAGCATGCTATATCTTGGGCATAAAAATCTATAGAGATAGATCAAAAGGTTAATTGGATTAAGTCGAAGCGTACATTGACAAGATATTGAAAAGGTTCAATATGCATGAATCCAAGAGAGGTTTCATGCCAATGTCACATGGCATCGATCTCTGCAAGAATCGGTGTCCTTCGACATCGATGGCGAGATAGGATGAGCAAGATTCCATATGCTTGACTATTGGGTCTATTATGTATGCCATGATCTGTACACGCCCGGATGTCTCATATGCTCTAAGTGTCACGGCGGATACCAAGCGGATCTGGTGATGGTCATTGGATAGCCGTAAAAATATCTGAAGTACTTGAGAAGAACTAAGGGTATGTTCCTTGTTTTTGGAGGTGAGGAAGATCTGGTTGCAAAGGTTACACGATGCAAGCTTCCAAGCGACAAAGATGATTTTCGATCGCAATCGGGTTTGTGTTTACACTTAATGGAGGAGCGATGGTGGAAGAGTTCCAAGCAAAACACGGTGGCGACTCTCTGACGAGCGGAGTACATTGCGGCCGGAGGTCGCAAAGGAAGCTGTGTGGATTAAGAAGTTTATCACGAGCTTGGTGTGGTCGCTAGTGCCTCTAGTCAATGGACATCTATTGTGATAATAGTGGTGCCATTGCACAAGCTAAAGAGCCTAGATCACATCAAGTCTAAACACATACTCCGTCGCTTTCACCTTATTCGCGAGATTGTGGATAGAGGTGGCGTGAGAATATGCAAAGTACATCACGGAAGCCAATGTGGCGATCCGTTGACAAAGCCACTGCCACTGACCTAAGCATGAGGCGCACACAAGGTCTATTGGTATTAGATACTTAATTGATTGACTCAAGTGCAAGTGGGAGATTGTTAGTGTTATGCCCTTGAGGCAATCATTTAGATGATTGTAACATGACTATGTTTATGAATAATAATATGATTATTGGTCCAATGAATGTATATCATTGTATTGATCAACAAGTATGTGACTTGCTTATGAAGCTCTTTACTTAATGATGTAATTCGATAAATATCTACGATCGGATATCATCGTATAGGACAACGATGAATAGATCGGCACATGTAGTGATCGATGATCATGCTTCATAGATCATGGGATATGGAGATATCATCTATACATTGTGGGCGCATGTTGAAGAACATGGGTTAGATAGACCATAATGGGACAACTGCGAGAATGTTTCATTCTTATGTGTCATCGTGTATCTCATACCTAGTAGATGTATGATCCTTAGACACTGAGATTGTCATATTCCCTACATGTGTAATAGTTTTCCTTGGGGCTATCAAACACTACTTCCTAACGGATAGTTATAAAGGTAGCTTTCATGTTTACTATGAAGCGTGCGAGAGGAAGTGGCGATCAAGATGGAATTTGCCACTCCAATGAAGCGGAGATATATGACAAGGCCACTCGTGTGATATGATTAAGGAAGTGCATGGCCATGCCGTGATTGAGAGTCAATCACAACTTATTAATATATCACGGATAGGAGAGATGGATTGAATCATCAAAGGATGACATGCTTCTGCCTTGAGATCAATCTTCATATACTTGGCAAAGGGATTATTACATGAGTACTTTTGATAGGTTACTGTCGATTTGATCATAGTATGTTTGGGAGTTGGCATACTTTGCAAGAAGCCACTACCAACTATTGGATTGAAAAGGAGTTTTCGAATCCATGTCCAAGCGTATGTGAACTGCAGGTCACACACTTAATGGGCTTGGGCGCATTAATTTGGATTGGATCGTAATTAATGAACCTCGTGGGCTTAGCTTAGCTGATGGGCCCTAGTTTAGGGTTTCATCTCGTGGCTATATAAGGAGGAGGAGGAGGGTGCAGGTGTGCTTTCCCACGGTTTAGGAGTGATTCACTCGAAACCTAGCCTACTCCTCTCGCTGCCTGCCGAGCGACAGTGCTTGCTGCCAAGCGCGCACGGCGTTCCATCTCTGGGCGTGTGGACTACTGCGGTGGCGGCTGCTGCGGCTGCGGCGTGGGAGGGCGATCCACGGCAAGCGAGGGCGATCCACTACATCGCCGCAGCATTGCGGCGAGCGATCCACTACATCGGCCTTGAAGGATTCCGCAGCTGCGGCGTCTAGTGGTAATCTTATCTATGATCCCCTTCTTGCGAGTAGCTTTCTGGTTTCGCGGTAGAATTTTTTTTTTGCTAGCGTAGCATACCGCGTTCCTCTTTAGGGAAGTGGTATGTTCTTGTCATCGTTGATGATTTTTCTAGATACTCTTGGGTATTCTTCATAGCCTCGAAGGATGAGACCTTTTCTCACTTCAGGGGTTTGATCAGTAGGTTGTCTATTGAGCTCCCAGGTGCATTACGAGCTATACGAAGTGATAATGACACGGAGTTCAAGAATTCCTACTTTGAGAGTTTTTGTGTGGAGTCTGGTTTAGAGCATCAGTTCTCTTCTCCCTACGCCCCTCAGCGGAATGGCGTAGTGGAAAGGAAGAACAGGACCCTGGTTGAGATGGCCAGGACGATGCTAGCAATCTGATACTCCTAGGAAGTTTTAAAGTGAGGCTATAGCTACTGCTTGCCATGTTTCTAATCGCGTGTTTTTGAGAGCACATTTGCATCGCACTTCTTATGAGTTGAGGTATGGCGAAAGCCCGGTGTGTCTCATTTTCGCGTTTGGTTGCAAGTGTTTTATCTTGAAGTCAGTAACCTAGATAAGTTTGAGTCTCGCTCTTGATGGTATCTTTCTAGGTTACTCGACTTCTTCTCGTAGCTATAAGTGCAGGCGTTGATGCGCATAGGATCATAGAGACACGTGATGTGACCTTTGATGAGGCTAGCCCAGAGCTAGACACGATGTTTGAGCTCTTCTTATCCCTCCGAGACCATCTTTGTAGAAGATGAGGATGATGGAGATGATGGTGTTCCACGGATCCAGTCCCCTCTACACGAGGTGCCTCCTTTCCATTTACGCACCTCGGGAGACCGGCCCTTGCCTTTCCGCTCTCCTTGGTGGTGGCTCTGCTCCTACCTCTTACGTGCATGAGGTAGAGGCCACTGCTTCTACGGTCCTCCCGTCATATCGAGCTCATCCACTGATCGGATCATTGGTGATCTGTTTGGTAGTCACTCGCTCAAAATCGAGTTTGTCCGATTCTGCCTCCACTCTGCCTTTGTTGCCTCCTTTGAGCGAATGATGTTTCTCATGCATTATCAGATGAATCGTGGATTAATGCTATGCATGAGGAACTTGAGAACTTTGAGAGGAACAAGGTATGGCAGCTTGTCGAGCCCCCATCTGGTCATAATGTCATTGGAACCAAGTGGGTGTTCAAAAACAAGCAGAGTGAGGATGGGGTTGTCATTCGCAACAAGGCTAGGCTAGTTGCGAGGGCTTTCTCGAGTTGAGGTCTTGACTTTGAGGAGACCTTTGCCCTGTAGCTAGACTAGAGGCTATTAGGATCCTGTTTGTATTCTCTGCATCCCAGGGCTTCAAGCTCTATCAAATGGATGTCAAGAGTGCATTCCTCAATGGCTATATTAAGGAAGAGGTTTATGTCAAACAACCTCTAGGATTCGAGAACCCCAAGTTTCCGAGTCATGTATACAAGCTCTCCAAAGCTTTGTATGGACTCAAGCGAGCCCCAGAGCATGGTATGAGAGGCTCAAGTCTTATCTTCTCGACCATGACTTCAAAATGGGCATACTAGACAAAACTACATTCATCGGACACCATGAGTCTAATTTTCT
The DNA here is from genome assembly GCA_036346275.1 of Otatea glauca. Classification (NCBI taxonomy): domain Eukaryota; kingdom Viridiplantae; phylum Streptophyta; class Magnoliopsida; order Poales; family Poaceae; genus Otatea; species Otatea glauca. The sequence continues at coordinate 9,646 of JAYEVK010000397.1, forward strand.
TCTTGTCGGTTATGTGGATGATATCATTTTGGTGGCTCGTCTCATTCGCTTGTGTCTCAGTTTTACGAGGTGATGAGCATAGAGTTTGAGATGAGTATGATGGGCGAGTTGAGCTACTTTCTTGGCTTCCAAATCAAGCGGACTCGGGAGGGTACTTTCTTGCATCAAGGCAAATATACGTGACCTCGAGGCGCCCGACATGTCGATGGGAAGCCGGTGATGACTCCTATGGCCACCACTACGTCCTCGAGCCCGATGAGGATGGTGAGCTGCTTGATCAAAAGGAGTTTGAGCATGATCGGCTCCTCTTGTACCTCAACGCCGAGGCGGACATACATTTCTTTGTGTGTGCATGCGCTCGATTCAAGCTTCTCCTCGCGCCTCTCACCGCCGGTCAAGCGTATCTTGGTACCTTCGTGCTACCGCGATTATGGTATTTGGTACTCTTCGTCTTCTTGTCTATCTCTTAGAGCCTTTTCCGATGCCGACTTTCTTTGGTGTAGGATAGATAGGAAAACGCTACGGCACTTGCCAATTCATTGGCACTTCTCTTGTTTCTTGGTCATCTAGGAAGCGATGCAGGGTTGCAGATCCTGCGCGAGGCCGAGTATGTTGTTTGCGACCGATTCTTTGTAGCAGTGCTCTTGATGAGATCGACCTTACGGGACTATGAGTTAGAGATAGAGAGTGTGCCACTTTTCTGTGACAACACTTCAGCTATTTGCATTGCTAAAAACCGAGTGCAACATTCCCGAACCAAGCACATTGATATTAGATATCACTTCCTTAGAGACCATGTGGAGAAGGGAGATATCGCGCTTGATTCGTAGAGAGTGACCTTGATTAGCGATATCTTCACCAAGCCTTTGGATAGCTCATTTGTTGCCTTGAAGAGTGAGTTTGGAGTCGTGAGCCCTTACGGCCTTTCGTGAGGGGTGGTTTGTATATTATGTATTATATGTTTTCTTCGACTTAGCTTTTCTTTTCTTTGTGTTTCTTTTGGGTGACTTTGGGCTTGTTTTCTTGAGTTGAGTTCACTCACTTAGACTTCGGCATGCCTTCAATGGACCTCTTATCTTGTGCTTTAGGTTGCTATCATGCGTGATTAGCATTCTCTCTTCTCTCTAGGTTGAGTTCCCTCACAGTCTTATAAGTCTAGCAGTATTGGGCCTCCAGGTAGGCAGTGCAGTGTGCACTCTTTAGTTGGGATCTAGAGTCGACTTCCCTATGTCGATCCTTTGGGAAGATAAGAGCGAGTCTAAGTCGTAGTGAGTCTCTTCTATCTTATCTATGCTCAATAGCCATCCAGTTTTGCAGTTTTCGGCTTCTTCTCCTCATTCTGTTTTTCGGTTGTTATTGAGTTCATTCGGTTTTCTTTATGCCTAATCTTGATAATAACTCAACTTTAACCAGATTTGAGCTTAAAATTGATTCATTTGTTGAGGGGAGTTTGGGAATCTGTTCATGCATTGCATTTAGATTGCATTTTTACATTTTATGAGCTTTGTCTATTATGCAATTGATTTCTTCTTCATGCTATACACCATGCTACATCATTTGAAGAAAATCACTAGCTTAGGTATGTCCAAGTTCATTTAACTTGCTAAGCTTAAAAATGAAATAAGCCTTAAATGAAAAACTTGATGAAACTTGTTGCTTTTACTTGCTAGGTTTCTTCTCTAGAGGTTTGTGCCATAATTTGAGAAATTTAGGAGTTCTCTAGAGTCCCTATAGCAACTTAGGTGAAACTAGTTTGATCCATGCTAGAGTCCTTCAATTGCTCATGAATCATTGTGCAAAAAATGAAAATTAAACAAAATTGACTCTTCTTGTGCACATATGACTCAACACCTTGCATTCACAAGACCGCTTCCCATTGCACTTGGGATGAACTTGGAATACATCGTGTTTGACCTAGACCATCCTCTTAAGAGTTCATCTTGAGATGGTCGCATACGGCTTGAGTCAATTGGTTGTCAAAAGAAAATGCAAATAAATTAAAAACAAAGACATATGTGGGTAAAGAATGCAAATAATGTCAAACATTTGCACCCGCTATATCTTGTATGATGATAAATCAAAATTTGCATTAAGTGATAAATGAGCCAGAAGGACCTTGTATGCTCTTCTAGATTCCCCAAAGTGTTGAGTAGGTTGAACTCTAGGTTTTCCTTTTGATCCTTAGAGTGGCTATTCTTCTATTTTGAAACTAAAGCTAAGTGTTGCACTTGTCAAATCTTGCTAAAATGATATATTCAAAACTAAGCTCGTATTTGCACTTGGACATGTCTTAGTTTAGTCATCTTCTAAAATTGACAAGCTTGGTGTAATATCCTTCCATTTTGATCAATTGGATAATCTTCAAAGCTCTTTCGATTGCATTTCATGCATACATAAAAAAATTGATGCCTATATTGCCAAAGGGGAGAAAACGTAGAAAAGGCATCACTAAAATGATAAAAATGTGAATGCTTATTTAGTTATTATGATCTTTGTAAAACTATGCTACTACTTCTGTTGGATCATAATCTCATAATCACATTTGACATGTTTAGTTTGATTTTAGAGTTTTTGTTGAAAACTTCTAAAATCTGAATTCCTCTTCGTCAACTTGGTCATGGTTCTAATTTCTATCTTTGGACCAAGTTTGACTTTGCAACTAAAAATTGCTTTCTTCTTCATTTTCTTCAAACTCAAATTTATGTCTTTGTGTGGTTTGTCAATATACTCATCAAGGGGGAGATTGAAGGACCATGTGGAGGTCCATCCATGTTTGTGATAAGTATTTGACTTTATTTGAGCAAGGTGTGCTCAAGTTTGAGTTTGATTTGGATTGATTTTCAAAATAAAGCAATTTGAGTTGTCTCTGCTAGGAGTGGCAGTACCGGTCGTATGGACGTGGTAGTGATGAGTTGGATGGTTTATTGCACATCTTTGTGGGCATTGCTATGTCAGGAGTTTCCTTGTCTTTGATGGTTGCGAGGCGCGGTGCTAGGTCATGGTGAGGCGAAGGATGGCCGGGACTAGGCGAGGCGTCGGAGGTCCAGACGGTTGGGAGATCGCGGAAGATGATCGAAGGCGGAGTCGGGCAAGTCAAGAAGACAAGGAAAGGAGATGATGCTAGCTAGATGCGCGTGGATCAATGAGGGCCGTCGGATTGAGGTCTAGTTGATAGGTTAGCGGGTCTAGGTAGTATGCTTTGAAAACCGTGCAAGAAAACCCGGTATGTGTGTGGGTTTTGGATTAGCCCTTGCATGGCTGTGTGTATGGGTTAATCCTAGCCCTTAGATGAGTGCTCTAGGGTTGAGGACTCATCCAAGGGTGGTAGGTGGCCCAAAAGTAGTATAAATAGGGGTGGAGGGTAGCCTCCTTCCCTTGAAGGTGTTGAGGTTTTGATGCTCATTTGAGCTTTGCCCACATGAATGTGAGGCTTTGTAACCTCCCTTCTAGAAATGAAAGTTTTATCCATCCACCTCTGAATTTATTTTGCGCATTTACATTATGTCTTTACTTTACATAATTTAAATTCAGCATTTACTTTCCATAATTACATTCCCATAATTTACTTTCAAGTAATTTGGATTTGCCTCCCCTCCTTCTAAATGCTGCTGATCTTGGATGTTTTGAGTGTGTTCATATGGTTTTACATCTCTTTTGCACTCTTGGATTGAGTAGAGAACATCTTTTCTTTCAAGTTCCAACTTTGTTCAGAACTTGTTCTTCGCGCAGCAGTCAGTGTTTGATTTTTTTTCAAAATATAGAAAAATCCTTTTTGAGTTATTCTTGTTGGAGGAGGTGCGGGACTCTGATATACACCTGTAGAAGAATTTTGGAGTTCACTTGTTGCACCGTTTGGGCGCCATGAGGTGAAAACCGAGCCCCAAACTTTCTGCTCGAAGTTCTTGAGCATACTGTGTTCTTAGATTTTTCCTGTTTTTTCTGTAAGGCTTTTTGGGGAGAAATTTGGTGGAGTTCTTCATGACTCTGATGCTCATAGGGAGAAAAATTCTCAGAATTTTGTGAGCTGCAGAAACCCACCAACCTCCTGTGCAAATTGAGGACAAGTTCTGAAAATTCTGCTTTTGCTTTTCTTAAAGTGACTTTTGTGATTTGAATTGATGTCCTTTCTAAAAGCAAGAGTTTGAATTGATTCCTCTTTATCTTGGATACTAGACAACCAGGATTGTGACTCAAAAATCCCCACATATTTTATGGTACTTATCCATGCAAGCTTGGGGTACACATAGTTGTCTAGTTTTTCGGGTTTTTCACAATTTCCTTTGAGCGATCTTGTCGAGGTTTTTGTTGGAGTATTTTGGGGGAATTTTTATTTGCGACCATTCACCCCCCCTCTGTTCGCCATCTCGGTCCTTGTCACTTCACTGGAGTTAGTGGAGCCGCCGCCTTCTGTGACGACTGTCAATGCAGATCGGTTTCGCCGCCGCCCGCCTGGCGGCTACCAAGCGCGCTCACGCCATTGCCTCCAAGAGGCCCCCTTACCACCTTGAGCCTCGAAGCGGCCTCGGCAAAGACGTCGACGCGGCGGCATCACGGACTCTACGGCTTCTTCCTCCTCCTGAGCTCATCCATTGCACAGTCGATCACTTTCGGCCCGAGCTCGGCGGAGGATCTTCTTCTTCCACCACGACATCACCGCGGGGTGAAGATCAATGGGTGCCTCGAAGACATTTCGAGGATTAAAAAGAGGACTACGGCAGGGTCAATCGTTCAAGCAGCGAGCGCCCTTATATACCAGACGAAGGGAGATCGAGCGTCTCAAAATAAATGCAAGCGTAGGAAAGCGGCGCCCTCACTGAGCACTGGCGCCAAGAAGACATGCGGCCAAGCGCGCCAAGCCATGCGTGGCGCACAACGAAACGATTAAAAGCTCGGTGGTTGAATGCCCCGGCTAGGCTCGAGGCGCCCGTCGGACGCGTTAGGGCACACTGGCGAAACCGCCGACCCGGTCGGTCGAGCGGACGATCGAGCCCGACCACGATTCGCAACCAAGTTCAACCCCAACCGTGTCGGCGAACTCGCTCGGGGTTCGGGGCTCTTGCGAATACTCATACCAGGGGCACCCCAACGGCCCAGAATGATAAGCAGGCCGCCTAAAGCCCAGCTCTGACCTAACAAGCGGCACCAGGCCCATTGCCGACCAAAGGACCTGTGGGATTACGAAGGATGCCCTCCCCACCGACCGGGGCGAGCATCCACGACCAAGTAGGGCTCCAGACCCCGCGGCGGTCGGGATCCTCGACTCCGACCAAACCAAGGCAACCTCCGCCCAGGAGCCGCTTGTCGGAGCCTTCACCGGCTGACAGCCACGTGCCCCACGGACGGGTCAATCGAAGTAGGATGTCACGACGAGAAGGTGGCTCTTTCCCGGATGGCATAATGGTGCTGAAGTCAAGCTCCGGTCCCACCACGATCATGAACAATATGAAGGCACGCTCCCCGGCGGCACCAGCGTCTAACTGCTGGCGTCGGCACTCGTCGAGCTCACGAAGCGAGTGCGCCATTTCCGACAGAGCGACTAACCGCCACGCCGCGGGACTACCGACTGGCATGGGCAAGGCGGGCGATGACTAGTCACTAGGCGAAGGACGAAGCTCTTAGCATAGGTCGCTTCACCCTTCCCTCTCCCGATTTTCGATGTAACACGCCCCTCCCTACTATGAAGGAGGCGGGAGCCTAGGGAGGGACAGACGAGAGATAGACAGAGAGACGAGAGAGGGACAGAGAGACAGACTCTTACGGCCAAGTCCTTCTGAACGAGCAATCGGCATTCTCGCTAGGACTTCGGCTCTCGCTTGTAAACATGGTGCGACCATACGCACCAAGGCAATCTAATACCACCACACGAACTGGAGTAGGGACATTCGGCCCGAACCAGTATACATCTTGGACTTCCGAGTCTAATCATTCAAGGAGAGGGAACGCGCGGCCCCTTAGACTTACAAATTTACTTGCCGGTGCTCGAAACGCTGACAAGATGCATATGTAAAGTGTATGTCAAAATCGCATACCGCCATGACATTCTGAGTTGTACTTCCTGATCTACCAATATATCTAACTTGATCTTCTGGGCCAACTGTTGTAAGGATATGTATACCATCGATAGCTCCAATACAGTCTTTAAAATGTGGCCACATACTCCAATCATTTCTAATTCTACTATAGACAGTAAAGAAGTTAGGATCATTTGGACGCACAAAATCCTTAGACATCTTAACAACACACTCCAAAACCTCATGTAAGATCGAGGATGCCGACTAGAGGGGGGTGAATAGGCGGCTATAAAAATTTCTTCTACGATTAATTCAAATCTTGCCTAAGTGCTCTTATGTCAAAACCTAAATGACAATAGATGCAGAAGCGATAAACTAAGGTTTTGACAATTAAAACCTAAGTCAACTAGGTTTACGGAGTGCACTAACTATTTATGTCTCTTACAATAATTTGCAATCTTAAATACAAGCAATCAAACCATCAATTCTATGAATATAAATTGCTTCAGTATAAATAAATAATAGAATGCAAATCACAAGAGACACATCGATATTTTACCGTGGTGTTCGGAGACTTGCCAGTCTCCCCTAATCAACGTTGAGGCAAGCCCAAACCACTTTAGACTGGCTCCACGAATTGAGCACCCGCCTCGATTCCACTAGTGGTAGCTCTTTCCCCCTCCGGGTAGGTGAGCTCCAACCTTCACAACTCGTCGGGCCTTCTCACAATCTTCTTTAAGAAGGTCACGAACCAACGACGCCTCCACGCTGTCTAGGTGTCGACAAACACCAAGAGTAACAAGTCAAGCCCTCTAGCTTGAGCTCCACTAAGTGCAACACATGCACAAGGCTTCTCTAAAGTGCAACACATGCACAAGAGGCTCCCAGTCCACTTCTAATTGCAACACATGCAATTAGAGCTCACTCTTAACTCAAAAATCAAATTAGAGAATGCAATACATGCACAACTCAACCACAAAGAGCTATGAACTCACCAAAACCTCAGCAACACCCAAATACCAGCCCCCAAAGCTTCTTATATAGCCTCCACAAGAAAAACTAGCCGTTGGGGGGGCAAAATAGGCAAAAATGACCAGGGCGGTATGACCGCTCCTCAGAGGCTAACGGCTAAAAAACTAGCCGTTACTCGTAAAAATCGGTCATCTGGGACCCCAAAATTGCATACCCTTCTCGAAAAACGCTGAAATGACCCGGTCATATCGGAGGCGGTATGGTCGGAGAGGGTCGATCATACATTGCGAATATGACCGGAGTGACCCCGGTCATACTACTGATACAACTACGAAAAAGCTCACAACTTTTTACTCCGAACTCCGATTTAGATGATCTTGGACTCTATGCGAAGCTTATCACAAGGGCTACAATCTCCACCTATTTTAAAGATTTAAGCAATCATAGATATTTTTAAATATCAAAAAACAAAACTCTAATGTAGACATTCAAGTCTAAAATCTTATTTTTCGAAATCCCTCACATAGACTTGATCAAGGGCATGACTACAAGCTAGCAAGAGTCAATAAGATCAAATATTGAGCCATGTGATGATCAACTCATGATCAAAATAATTTTGCAAAATATATTTGTAAAATCTAATTACATGCTCCAATATCAAATGCATGAACACCAATATTTTGCAAAACACATTCGCAAATATAAATTTGTAAACAATAGCAATCAAGATCATATCTTTGAGCCATGTGATAATCAACATATGATCAAACCAATTTGCAAACATATTTGCAAACTCTATTCACATGCTCCAAGATAAGATTCAATTAAACTATATTTTGTATAAATTCAATTTGCAAACACAAAGCATAAACCTATCTTAGCATTTGTAATGATTAACACATGATCAAGTCACAAGCTAAGACTCTGATGCATGAGCTCTCTATTTGCAACACATGCAAATATCTAGCTACATACAAACAAGCACTTAAACCCACTTGCATAAGCTATCTCCCTTTTGCAACACATGCAAATCCATAGCTCTGTGCAAAAACCAAATCAAGATTTGAAGGACCATGTGGAGGTCTACCCAGATTTGTGATGAGTTTTGACTAAATTTGAGCATGAGTTGCTCTTGTTTGAGTTTGATTCGAATTGAATTTTCAAATAGAAGCAATTTAAGGTCTTCTTTGTTTTCGCGGTGCTGCTGAGCGAACGGTAGTACCGGACTTTGGAGCGGTGTGGAAATTCTAGAGAGGGGTGTCCTCTGGTTCTTACAGTCTTGGTGCTCTGGCTGAGTCTTGGTAGCACTGGTCCACCATGGGCGCATGCTCTCCGGTGGGAGCGGTAACCGAAACAAAACGAACAAAGATGAATTTCAAAGTGTGGACTTTGATGAATTTATTGCATATCTTTGTGGGCATTGCTATGTGAGGAGTTTTCTTATTTTTGATGGTTGCAGGTCGACAATGCTAGATCATGATGAGGCGAAGATTGACCAGGACTAGGTGAGGAGCGTCGGAAGTCCAAACGGTCGCGGATCGCCGGAAGATGATCAGAGACGGAGTCATAGCAAGCCGTGAAGGCAAGGAACGGTTGATGGTTCTCAACCATGTAAGCTAGGGGTGCACATAGTTGTCTAGTTGTCCGGGTTTTGGAGGGTGTGCGAATCTAAGAAGCACCAGTTTGAACGAAAATCTTTGGGTGTTTCAGATTTTTATTGCGAGATTGTGTGGAGTACTTTGAGTGGGGGAAAATTTTATTTGGCATCATTCACACCCCCTCTGATCGCCAGTTCGATCCTTCAAGATTCAATAAGAAGCAAGCATGAACTCCCTTATTTGCAACATATGCAAATACTTAGCTCATGCAAAAATCAAATAAGAGAATGAGCTAGAGTGAACCAGATTGAGTTCATCAACACATGATGAAGCTCAAACTATAAGACTCGACCCCTCTTAATAGTACGGCAACCTACACTAGCAACCCGGTCTCCCATCAAAACACCGATACCGGTAAAAGACTAGGAACACATCCTTAGCTCTAGCTAGTTATACCTTTGCCTCTAGCACATCCACTTGGAGCCTTTTATGATTTCCATCATCTTCTCTCTAAGCCGGGTGCTTTTTTCTTGTTCATCAACACATGACGAACCTTCTCTAGCTTCACTTCACTTCGGGATTCATCCTTGAAGCTTATCGAAATATGATGATTTCTCCTTCCCGATTCTTCATTTTCTTGGACTCAACCTACTTCACAACTCATGAAAAATTGTTAGTCTCACAAACACGATTGCTTCAATCATCAATTGCACTCTATTAACACATAATGGATGCCCCTATGATCGATTGAGCACAACCCTAATCAATTTGAATGATTTAAAGATGTCTTGAGTACTTTGATGCAACTAATGCTTCATTATACTCAAGAACTTTTCGCTTGTCCTTAACCAATGAAGAAACACCATCAACACATGATGAAGTTGACGAATACTCATAAAACAGGGGTGCACCAACGGCCCAATTGCAACAAGCAAAGCCCAGAGCAGCAAGCAGGCGGCCTCGAATACGGCCCCAGCCTAAACAGCCGTCCCGGCCTGCTACCCAAATGCCTACGAGACCATTCAGGAGACCATTCCCGGCCGATCCCGACTCAGACTGGCGAGGTTCCCGACTTCGCATGTGGGGCCAGGATCCCCGACTCCGACTTCGGCGAGGTTCAGGCCCCGCGGCGGGCAGGATCCCGGCCCGACAGAACCATGATAATCCCGCGAGAAGCTGCGTGCGCGCGATCGAGTCCGTGTCAACCTAAGGCCACATGCCCCACGAACGGTCATTAGTGGTCGAGCGAGGCGGTGGTCCCTCCCAAAACGATTTGATAGGCTGCTGAAGCCCGTCTCTGTCCCATCGGCACCACCCACGGTGCAGGACACGCTCTCTCCGAGGCAACTCCAGCGTCTACACGCGACTACGTCGGCACCCACATGGATCACGAGAGCGGCTCGCCACTTCCGGAGGATTACCTAACCACTCGACCGGCTAGACCACCGACCCAGCATAGGCTCGTGAGGCGGCGACCGGTCAGCGAACAGCGACCGATCGGTGAGCGATTGGCGAGACGGCGGGGCAAGGCCAAGCCCTAGAAGTAGCTCGCCGGCGCCGCCAATTCTCGATGTAACTGCGCCTTCAGATCTTGAATAAAAGGAGGCGGGAACCTCCTAACAGGCAAGGAGTAAGAGCTACAGGAGAGCTTTTTCCTCTTCTTCCTCTTCTTCTTTTTCTTCTCCTTACGAGAGCTAAGTTTAGATCATTCTAGTGTTGAGGCTCCACCTCTCGCTTGTAAAAAACTCGGTCGATCATCCGCACTTTTGATGAATACAATACCAGCGCCTGGCTGGGTAGGACCTTGGCCCGAACGGTATACATCTTGGACTCGTGGTCTAACCATTCGAGGGGAGCCGAACGCGCAGCCCCTTAGACTTACAAATTTACTTGCGCTCAAAGCGCCGGCGGTTGGCAGCGCCAGTAGGGGCTTGCGCGTCTTGGCAAACATCTCCGGATTCCCATTCGTCTCCTTGATGGCATTCTTCTCCAACAGCGGCATGGCGTGTTCGGGAGCGGATCCGCCGGCTCCCTCGGCTTCACCGTCACCTCGGAGGAGAGCTCACGCTCATCCCACGCTGCCGAGGGCGGCGCTGCGGGAGCACTGGACACCATCTCCGCGACCGTCCCACTCCGGCTTGAGCGCCCCGGCCCCAAAGCTGGAACACGAGGAGCGCTATACCTCCTTTGGCGAAAGCCCCTCGGGCCAGCGCAGAGATCCGTCACCTCCGCTGCTCACGACTTGTAGCTATGGTGGCTACATGCCAACCTCGAGTCCACGAGTTCTTTGGAAGACTCTTCCACCACGGCTCCAGCTCCGACACGAGTATCCGCCCGCAGCGGCACTCTTGCGAGTGCAGCGTGGCGAGCATAGCCGATTGGCCGTAGCCACCGCGGCTACGACGGTCCCGTCCGGCGACTGAGGCACGGAGGGGGAATACAGTAGGCTGGCTGAACGCGCCTTCAGCTCGCGCCCAGCTCCAACGCAACGCGGAGGCTGGAGGAGCGAAGGTCGAGCTCGACCGGCTCGAGCCAACACGAGGCGGGGCGAGCCCGAGCCCGCGCAAGTCGGGCGGCGCGCAGCGCGCCGCGCGCAAGAGCACCACAAGTTGAGGCGAATCGGCGCGCCCCGCTTTTCCCTCACGCAAGCCAAAGCGTGGGCTGCGGCGCAATCTTGCTCAGAGGCCTTCCGGAGCCCGCAAACCGGAGGCGAGCTACCTACGAGAACCTTGGTGGTGGAAGCGCGCGGCCGTCTGGCAAATCATGAGCCTCGGCTCCTACCACACCGGCGCTACTTCCGCCACGGGCCCGTCTGCGCCATGGAGCCGGGGGTGCGGCCAAGACCGCACCCACCATGAACCACCCGGGCCTCACGCACCCGGGCGCGGCGCCTCGGTAATACCTCGACATCGCGCCACCCTCGAGGCGCGAAGAAAGATGGCGGAGGGCGCCGCCACTCACGTGTTGCGGATGGTGGCGCCACTACGCGGCCGAACCCCGATGGTCGGACCACGGGCTTTTGCCAAGGATCCGCAGCGGATTTCCCGCCCGATTCCGGCGCCTACCAACATTGCCAAGTACCGGGCCACCAACCTGTGTGTCGGCTCGATTACCGGCTCGCGTCTTGCCGGTGGGAAGCGACGGATGATCTCTTCATCATCGATACCTCCCCATCCAGTGCCTCCAAAAGCTGCCAAGAAGCGGGCCGACTTGAAGAATCTCTTCGTCGGTAACTTCGTGGCACTTATAAGCGCCTGGTAACTCCTGAGACTCGAAGGCTGCAGCGGCGGCGGGAGACTCTCGGGACTACATCCGGAGGTTTTCCCGCCCGGTAACGAGCTCCCGACATCTCCGACGCCGATGTCGTGGGAGCCTTCATCTACGGCACCTCTGCAAGGCCTTGGTGCACTGGTGGGTGCCTCAAGCCCGGGACCACCAAGGAGCTCTCGACATCGCCACCAACCACGCCTCGTGAGGAGGCCGTAGAGGGCTATTTTCGAAGGAGGAAAGGCCCAGCAGAGCCCGGCGTCAAACGGGTCTCCTTCCGACCGCCGACAAGCGGGCGGCGGAAGCGGATCCGTGAGACCCAAGTGGTCGCCACGGTCGACCGCCGCCAGCGGCGGCGCGGCCGGCCGTCGCCCCACCACGCCGAAATTGATGGACGGCCCATGCCGAACCATGGGTTCTCCGTCAAGCACAAATCACAGGGCTGCGAAGTCTGGCGCTATCTCTAAGCGTCCCCACCACGCCGTAAGCAAAGGAAAGAAGCTCGCGCGGCCCGCGACAGCGGAGAAGAAGCGAGACGGCGAGTTCCCGAGCCCGGCGGCCGCCTCATGATCTTCGGAGGACCGGCACTCGCCGACAAGCGTCGGCTCAAGCTTCGCTATCGCGAGAGTCCACATCGTCGCGCGGCGTCCCCAATATCTTCGGTGGTGGAGTTCCGATCACCTTTGATCGGACCGATCACCCCGATCGCGTCCACACCGGGAGGTACCGGTGGTGGTCGACCCGTCGTCGAACGGCGCCTCACGAAGGTGGCGATGGGCGAAGCGTGGCCTTAACATCCTCTCGTTGAGGCGTTCGACGCTATGGGGTCCGCGCTCAAGCCTCCGGCCAAGCAAGGCACCTTTCCATGGCGTCATCGGGCCAACAAGCCCATCCGCTCAGGCGGTCGACCTGCCCGTCACCTTCGGGGCGGAAACTTCGCGCGAGACCCTCACCTTCGAGGTCGTGGATTTCCGGCGCCTACCACGCCATCTGGGAGGCCATGCTACGCCAAGTTCATGGCGATCCCGCCACGCCTACCTCGTGAAGATGCGGACCGCATGGAGTCATTACGCGGCATCGTCTTTCGGCTGCCTTCAAGCTGCGAGCGGCGGTGCGAGCTCGCCTCGGCGATCGTTGCCTCTGCGAACTCAACAAGCTCGGGAGGAAGCCGAGTCCGCCCCTCGAATCCAAACAAATCGGCGGGATCCTTCAAATCCGCCGAGGACACGAAGGAGGTCACGGTCGATCCACGTGATCCGACCAAGACCGTCTTGGTCGAAGCCACGCCCCGCCAAATAGGAAAGCGCTCGTCGACTTCCTCCGCACTAACAAAGATGTCTTCGCATGGAGGTCCTCCGACATGCCGGGCATTCAAAGGAGGTCGCCGAGCACTCCTTGAGCGTCCGAGCCGGGCTCAAAGCCGGCGCCCACGCGCTGCGCCGCCGACGAGGAAAGCGCGCAGGTTATAGGAGGAGATCGCCAAACTCTTGGCGGCAGGGTTTGTAAAAGAGGTGCGCCACCCTGAGTGGCTAGCCAACCCTGTACTTGTAAAAAAGAAGAACGGGCAATGGAGAATGTGTGTTGACTATACGAGTCTCAACAAAGCATGTCCCAAGGACCCATTCCCCTTACCTCGCATCGACCAAGTCATCGACTCCACCGCTGGGTGCGAGTCTCTTTCCTTTCTGGATGCCTACTCGGGCTACCACCAGATTGCGCTAAAGGAGTCCGACCAGCTCGCGACTTCCTTCATCACTCCGTTCGGCTCGTTCTGCTATGTCACAATGCCCTTCGGCCTGAAGAACGCGGGCGCTACATACCAGCGATGTATGCAAACGTGCTTCAATGACCGGATCGGCCATAGCGTTGAGGCGTATGTCGACGATATTGTCGTAAAGACCGGGAAGGTCGACGACCTTATCGCCGACCTAGAAGAGACTTTCGCGAACCTTCGACGGTTTCGCATAAAGCTCAACCAGTGCGTCTTGGGGTCCCCAAAGGAAAGCTCTTAGGCTTCATCGTCTCTGAGCGAGGCATCGAGGCCAATCAGGAGAAGATCTCGGCGATCGCAAGGATGGGCCCGGTCGGCAACCTCAAAGGGTCGAGGTGGCCGGTGCTGGCGGCTTTGAGCCGTTCGTGTCTCGCCTCGCGAGCGCGAATGCCGCTCTGAGCGCTCAAGAAATCCGACCGCTTCGCTTGGACACACGAGGCTCGGAGGCCCTCACCGCTTGAAGGCCTTCTGTCCTCGCCTCGATCCCGTCGCCCGGCACGAGTGAACTGGCTGCTCCTCTACATCGCCGCCACTACCCAAGTCGTCGCCGCGGCCCTCGTGGTGGAGCGGCGGAAGAAGGCCGTGAGCTCAAGGTACAACGGCGGTCTACTTCATCGATGAGGTACTTTCCGAGTCAAGACTCGGTACCGCAGTGCGAAGTTACTCTCACGCGGTGCTCATCGCAAAGAGGAAACTCGTTCACTACTTGATCAAGACGCCATCACCGTGGTGACCACGTCCCCACTAGGCGAGATCATCCACAATCGCGATGCCTCGGGAAGGATAGCCAAATGGGCGCTCGAGCTTAGCGGCCATGGCATAATATACGTCCTCGGACGGCGATCAAATCGCGAGCTCGCCGACCGTCGCCGAGTGGACCAAGCCGAGCACCACCGGTGGTCGAAGACCCGTCTTCGACAATGTACTTCGCGGGTCTTACACCAAGAATGGCGCGCGCGCGAGTAAATCATCATCTCCCCACTCGGGAGCGAGCTTCAATCGCCATTAGGTTGCTCTTGACGCGACCAACAACATTGCCGTCTGAGGCTCTCGTCAGCGGTCTCGGATCGTTGCCGACCTCGGTGCCGCCGGCTCGTCCACGGGGACTCCAAGCTTGTCGTCGACCAAGTCATGAAGGCTGCGGGCCCGAGCGCCCGCATGGCCGCGTCATTGTCGAGAATCACGCCGGCTCGGAGCGTTCAAGGGTTTCGAGCTTCACCATAGCTACCGACGCTACAATGGCGAGGCCGATCACCGCCAATCTTGCCTCCAGAGAGCACATCCCGCGGGATCTTCGTCTCCGACCTCCTGCGACCTTGTCCGGTGGACTCGGTGGTGGCGGCCACCCGACCAATCCGGCCACGGTCGCCCGGCCACGCGCGGTCGAGCGTAGACTTGGCCGGATCGCCGCGGTGTGCTAGCACTTGAGTCCGATGGAGGAGGCCCTACATCGACCGTTTGTGGACGGGTCACTTCCCCGACCGACCGAGGCCGGCGCCTCGCCCGTGCGGCAAAATCCTTCGTCTGATCGGCCTGACCTCTACAAAGGAGTCCCTCAGGGTCCTCCAAAATGTATCTTGACCGACCAAGGAAAGCAATTTCTTTGGACGACATACAGTAGTCTGCGGTCACCACGCAGCACCCGATCTCTTGTGGGAAAGGCCTTTCGACAAGGTTTCTCTTCGCCAACATTGTGTCGGTCGACGCCGAGCATATCATGCGCGACTGCGAAGGATGCGATTCTTTGCTCGTGAGCGCATCCGCCAAACCAAGCTTCTGAGCGATCCCCATCACGTGGCCTTTTGCCGTCGGGGACTCGATTTGGTCGGACCTTCAGAAAGCGCCGGGGCTTCACCCACCGCTCGTCGCGGTAGATAAGTTCACCAAGTGGATAGAGGCCAAGCGGTCGTGGCGCCACGTCGGTACAAGCGGCCATCTTCTTCCGCGACATCGTTTTTAGGTTTGGAGTCCCAAACTCCATCATCACCGACAACGAACACAGTTCACGGGAAGGAATTTCGAGGATGCGGACGACTTCAACATCCGTGTCGATTGGGCGCGATAGCCCATCCGCGGACTAACGGCGGTCGGCGCACTAACGGCATGATCCTTCAAGGACTCAAGCGCGGATCTTGATCGGCTCAAGCATTTCGCAGTATTTGGTAGCCGAGCCGCCTCCGTCCTCTGAGTCTGCGGACCACGCCGACCGGCGGCCGGGTTCACACCCTTCTTTATGGTGTTGGTTGAAGCCGTTTTGCCCATCGACACGGAATACGGCTCCCGAGATTGCAAGCCCGATGAGGCTCGGGGCTCGCCGCAACAAGGCGCCATCGACCACCGACGAGGCGCGCGGCGTGGCCGTCTGCGGTCGGCAGATATCAACAAGCCCTGTGCCGCTACCACGTACCGCCAAGTTCGAGGGCGATCCTTGGCCTGGCGACTTGGTTCTGCGTCGGGTCGCACAACCAAAGATAAGCACAAGTGGCGCCCCCGGGAGGGTCCTTTCACCGTCGTGGAAGTTCTCCGACCTGGCCTTTCGACTCAAGGGCGCCGATGGTCGATCCTCCTAATGCGGAACATTGAAAAGTTAAGGCGATTCTATCCTAAGCTCTTTTCTTTTTCTGGTATAAGTCTTTGCCTTTCTCCCAACCGAGCACACGGTCGCCACGTGACGACTCTGGGCTGCCCGTGGCGCCCGTTCGAGCCGCTTCGGATGGTGTGCGTATGCGGGTCGGTGACCCCACCGACCACGAGGTCTATCCCAGCGGTAACCCTCTCGACCCGAGTGCTACGGCCACGCCCCGGTAGGCTATGGTTGCCCAAAGAGCACTCCGCGGAAGAAGGAAGCACTGAGTGGGATGACCTTACAGTCGATTGGGAACGATCTTCCCACACGAACTCGGCTAACTCACGTACTCATGTGGGTGGTGACCCGACTAGTCCTGAGTCTATCCCGGCGGTAACCCTTCGACCCGAGCGCGCTCGGCCTACGCCCCGGCTATGGTTGCTAAGTAGCACTGCGGAAGAAGGAAGTGCGAGTGGAAAAACCCTTGGCCGATCGGAACACTCCGAACCCCATGAGTGCGCGTAACTCACCGCATAAACAAGACTCCTATCCTCTTGGCCCTCTCAAATTGACCGACCACGCATAAGCGACCCGTGGTCCTTGAGGCTATGGTCGGTCAAACCCAAAGCATAAAGGAGAGCAAAGAGGCAAACCGAGCTTACAATTACTTACGATCGTTTACACAGTCTTTGCAAGAAAGAAAAAAAAAAAGGGGGGCTAACTTCTTTCTTCCTCTTCTTCCTGGTGGCCGACCGGCACGGAGGAGGAGGACCTGGCATCTTGGAAGGCGACCTCGGGCGGGACGTGGCTGGCGATCTCCCGAGCATGCGGCTCGACACGGCTCGAACACTGTCGACCTGCGTCGTCGGTCCGGTTCCTGCGATGCCGCTTCTCACCATCTGCGAGGTCGAGCACTGGTCATAGTGCGAGGCGGTGTTGACCGGTCTTGGACGCCAAGCTCGATCTTTGCGCGCCGCAATCACAGCCGCCTCCACAAGCCCCGGCACTCGGGCCAGCGCAAGGGCAAGTGCGCTCGGGCCTGCCCCTGTGCCCAAGACTTGGGCTCAGACCTCCTGGCCGGCCCTCCGAAGGGCTTCCAGTTCGGCGCCCATCTCGGCCCTACCATCCTCGGAGACCCTCGGCGCCGCGAGCCTGCGTCCCCTGGCGCGATCGCCACGTCGCGGTCTCGCCGCCGCATTCCGAGCCTCCATGGCGGCCAGTTTTTTGCACCTCTGCGAGTTTTGGCGTCTCGGATGAGTCTCCTCAGGTTACCCCAACCAAAGAAATCAATGGAGGAGTTGAGATACTTACTATCGCAGAGTCGATCAGCCGCCGACTTCCCTCGAGACTCGTAGGGCGTCCTCAAGGAAGCCGGCTCCTTCCGAGCAGATCTCTGCTTTCGGGCCGAAGCTTGTTCGGCGTCCTCCGGGCGATCCCGCTCCGGCCGCAGATGGGTCGCTTCGCTTGTGCCACCCCTCGGCGTGTGACGGCGGCGTCCTTGGCCTCGGTGACCTCGCCGGGAGGATTCAAGCTCCACCACCCTTGCCCTCAAGGCCTCGGCCCCAAGGCGCTCGTCGTAAAGGGCCTTTGAGGCCTCCTCCACTCTAAGGCGGAGTTTTTCGCCTCCGTCGCCCAATGTTCAAAGCCTCTTGGGCAAGGCGAAACTCAAGCGCGGTAGACCACTTTCTTCCACTGCGGCCACCCTGAGCATCCGGCGACGAAGGAGCACGGCACAGCGCTTCGGGCAGGCCCGCAAATCTTTGCACAACACGGACATTTCGTCAATCGCGAAGCATATCGAGAGTTACAAAGTACGACTCCTTCGCTCGGCTTACCAAACCGACGGTTGAATCCCCGACCATCACCTCGGCGCCTGCTGAAGACTCTAAGGCTAGGGTCGGACCCTTATGGATCAGCCCTATCTCCTCCTCCATAGCCGTGGCGCCTGCCAAGGGACCCACTCGCTCTCGGTAGGGTCCATGGATCCGGCCACAGGGCCACATCCGGCAGCAGACCTTCGCCGCTGCGCTCGGAGGGCGGCGCCCACCGAGCGCCATGGCGGGCGATGAAGTCGGCCTCGGGAGCCCCTTGGGGCAGGGGTCTGACGCCTCGGCATCGGGCGCCGCCCGACCAGTGCGGCCGCCCGGCGCTTCCGCCGACCCCTCGGAAGCACTATCTCGGCCGGCACCGCCCGTGGAGTCGGCGATCGCTCCACCTCTTCCGCGCCGCTTCGCCGGTGGCGCAATGGCCGCCGGCGTCGCCGTCCCCTCCTCTGGGAAGACCCTCGCGTCGGCGGCGGCGTCGGCGAAGCGGCGGAGCTCTTCGCGGCCTCGATCTCTCCTCCTCAAAGGAGCGGCGTCCTGATCGCGTGCTCCATAGGCGCCGACCTGATCGGTACCACCGGAGCCGCCATGACCGCCACTTGAGAAGTGGCTGCGGCACGGCCCACCGTCACGCCCGTGTAGGCGCTGCACGTCACGATATTTAAAAGTCACCCGGGCGGCTTTTCTACAAAAAATGTTCCAGCAGAAGGGAAGAAATACTTATCGAAGCGGGGCGAGTCACGCGCTGCGCGCGCTCTTCGTCGGCCCCACCAAAGGCGGTCGGTGGCCGCTTCCCGGCTACCACCCGGTCGAAGCGCGTCGACAAGCTGCGCCGATGTCGCCTTCGCTGAGGATCGCGGCGCGGGCTCGCTGTCGAGCCAACTCGAGCCACCACTCACCGGAGGGTCGGGAAGGAATGCGCCGTAGTCGGGAAGCTCTCCCACTATCGCAGAAGTCGTCCCCACCGCGGTGGACTCCGATCACGTCCTCGCCCGGCGCGTGCCTTGCGCGCGCTCCTTCGCTTCTTCTTCCTCCTCTCCTCCTTACGCCTTTTGCGGGAATCGGCCTCGGCGGTCTTCGCGAGAGGCGCCTCGCTTTCTTTCTCCCGGGAGCGGTGCCCGGAGGACATGCCTCTGAGCCCCTAGAGGATACAAAAGCGACCGATCAGTCGACGCTAAGAGCGAAGAAGAAAGAAGCGAGAAAGAAAAATCCCACAAACTCACGGTTGGGGATGGCCGACGAGAAAGGCCGGGTGGCGCCGCGCCACCGTGGCGCTTCCTCCGATAATCGCCGCCACCCGGGCCTCCACCTCGGACGCGGCCAACTCGCCACCTCCATCCTTGCCCGGTCGGATGGCCCTCATCTTGGAACACGGGGTGCGGCCTAGCGCGAGGGCCGACGCGCATCCTCATGAAGGCGTGCACGACAACATCCCGGTCACCCCGTTTCCTCGAGCCACGATCTCCTCCACGATCGGGGCCACCTTGTTCTTTTCCTCTTCTCGGCGCCCTGGGTCCATTGCTCCCGCTGCGATGTGGAGCTCGCCGTAAAAGCACTGGGCGCTATTTTCAACGTTCGGACATAGATCCATTCGAGCGCCATCCCTTGTTAGAGGACGGCAGCTTGATGTCCAGTACTCGAGCTCCGCCCGTTCGAAGCCGGAGGCGGGCGCCCATGGGCGCCGTCGCGTCGAGCGGCTGTCTTTCCAAAGCCTCGCTGGAAGAAGTGCGCCCTGGCGCCAATGCGGCTCAATCCTAAGAAGGCCTCGCGCGGGGTAATGAAAATGGCGATGTGAAGGACCCGTTAGGGTTGAGGTGGTGCACCTCCACCTTGTAATGGAAAAGAAGCCCACGGACGAAAGGGTGGAGCGGAAGGTCAAGCCGCGCTCAAAAACGAGGCGGGACCACAACCTCGTCGCTCTGCGGCGCGGGATAACGGCCGGTCGGCACCCTCCACCAGAGGTGCCTGCGGCGGAGGAAGCCCTTCTTCACTAGGCGGCGCGCGACTCTCTGTCGCGAGCACTCCGTCCACGACATCTTCGCGGGAAGCGGCGGAAGGTGAGAAGAAGAGGGTGAGGTTTCCTTCTACGGCTCTCTGGCGTTTTTCTTGCTTTAGGGACGGGAGGCGAAGAAGGGCGGCGTGGCTACGAGGCACCCCAACAACGTGCTTATAGGAGGCGGCGGGACGCCGGCCGACGGACGCCTCCTCGAGCGATCGTCGCGTCGCCCTCGTCATCACGCCGGCTGGTAACTCCCGATTTCCAATTCCACTCGCATTTAATCTGTCACGTCAAAGTTGCGAGCCATAAAGACGCCGCCCCCGAACAGCGTGTCCCGTTACCTCTTGGTCTCCGCCTTTTGGCCGGGACGGTTGTTCCGGGGCGCGCGCGAGAGGCCCACTGGGCCGCTGCGGTCCCAAGATGGCAAAAAGCTTTGTGGCTTGCGCCAGGCCCAAAGAAAAGTGTGGGTTCAAAAGGCCTAACCACCGGATGGGCGTAGGGCGCCCAATGAAACTTGAGCGAGGGGCAAGTACGCAGTGAGCCCCGGTGGGTCCCCGGGTTGGGTCGGCTGACGACCCAGTCACCTCTACTCGCGTCCGAGACCATACTTCACACTCTCCCGGGAGCTCATCGATGGCGGCGGCCGGTGTGCTCTGGGTCGGTGACGACCCGTGGTCCATCTGGATTGAGTAAAGAAAGGTTTCTTATGGGTCGCCCACAGCAGGCAGGACACCCTACTGCGAACCGTCAGCTCGGAAGGGTCCCCTTGGCGGGACCTCCCGGGACCCACTCGGACTACCGTTACTAGCTCCAAGAGCACGGCGTTCAAACCAACGCAGTAAGCGCGCGTCGCTCACCCCTCCAGTCCCACACTGCGGATGGGGTAAACTTGTGGGATAGGCGGCTACTCCTCGCGGCTTCCCTCGCCGGACGGGGACTCGGGATGGATACCCCGCGTCCAGCTACGACGTTAAATGAGCACTCGGACACCGGAACCTCGCGGAGGCATCCGGTCGTCCTTGCCGACCAAGGCACTCGGACACCGGAACCTCGCGGAGGCATCCGGTCGTCCTTGCCGACCAAGGCACTCGGACATCGGAACCTCGCGGAGGCATCCGGTCGTCCTTGCCGACTAAGGCAGCGTCCAGCTACGACGTTAAACGAGCACTCGGACACCGGAACCTCGCGGAGGCATCCGGTCGTCCTTGCCGACCAAGGCACTCGGACACCGGAACCTCGCGGAGGCATCCGATCGTCCTTGCCGACCAAGGCACTCGGACACCGGAACCTCGCGGAGGCATCCGGTCGTCCTTGCCGACTAAGGCAGCGTCCAGCTACGACGTTAAACGAGCACTCGGACACCGGAACCTCGCGGAGGCATCCGGTGCGCCTTGCCAAACCAAGGCACTCGGACACCGGAACCTCGCGGAGGCATCCGGCCGTCCTTGCCGACCAAGGCACTCGGACACCGGAACCTCGCGGAGGCATCCGGTCGTCCCTGCCGACCAAGGCACTCGGACATCGGAACCTCGCGGAGGCATCCGGCCGCCCTTGCCGACTAAGGCGGCGTCCGGCTACGACGTTAAGCGAGCACTCGGACACCGGAACCTCGCGGAGGCATCCGGTGCGTCCTTGCCGACTAAAGCGGCGTCCGGCTCGGCGTTAAGCGAGCACTCGGACACGGAACCTCGCGGAGGCATCCGGTCGTCCTTGCCGACCAAGGCACTCGGACACCGGAACCTCGCGGAGGCATCCGGCCGTCCCTGCCGACCAAGGCACTCGGACGCCGGAACCTCGCGGAGGCATCGACCGTCCTGCCGACTAAGGCAGCGTCCAGCTACGACGTTAAACGAGCACTCGGACACCGGAACCTCGCGGAGGCATCCGGTCGTCCTTGCCGACTAAGGCAGCGTCCAGCTACGACGTTAAACGAGCACTCGGACACCGGAACCTCGCGGAGGCATCCGGTCGTCCTTGCCGACCAAGGCACTCGGACACCGGAACCTCGCGGAGGCATCCGGTCGTCCTTGCCGACCAAGGCACTCGGACATCGGAACCTCGCGGAGGCATCCGGTCGTCCTTGCCGACTAAGGCAGCGTCCAGCTACGACGTTAAACGAGCACTCGGACACCGGAACCTCGCGGAGGCATCCGATCGTCCTTGCCGACCAAGGCACTCGGACACCGGAACCTCGCGGAGGCATCCGGCCGTCTTTGCCGACTAAGGCGTCCGGCCACCACGACGTTAAGCGAGCACTCGGACACCGGAACCTCGCGGAGGCATCCGGCCGCCCTGCCGACCAAGGCACTCGGACACCGGAACCTCACGGAGGCATCCGGTCGCCCTGCCGACCAAGGCACTCGGACACCGGAACCTCGCGGAGGCATCCGGGCCGTCCTTGCCGACCAAGGCACTCGGACACCGGAACCTCGCGAGGCATCCGGTCGTCCTTGCCGACTAAGGCAGCGTCCAGCTACGACGTTAAACGAGCACTCGGACACCGGAACCTCGCGGAGGCATCCGGTCGTCCTTGCCGACCAAGGCACCCAGACTCCTAAAAACTCCCTACGACAACGCCGACGGTAGGCCCTTGCCTGGCCGACGGGACAGACCTTGGGGTCGGTGGACCTGAGGTCATTGGAGATGACTCTTTGGTAGGCCCTGCCCGATCGTCAAAGGTGAAGCCACGGTTACAGCGGAATGGCATGCCGCCGCTGGTTCAGCGACATCGACGCGGCGCGCCTCTGCAATCGGCGCCCTCGCGCCATTGCCTCTAGGAGGCCCCTTGCCACTCCAAGCCTCGGATCGCTCAAGTAGCGTCAGCGGCGACAACGTCGCGAGCTACTTCTTCTCTCTTTGGGAGTTCGGCTATCGCTGATCATACTCAACCCAAAGCTCGTTCAAAGGGTCTTCCTCTTCCACCACGATGTCATCACCAAATCGAAGACTAAAGGGTGTCTTGAACACATTTTCAAGAAGGAAAGGATTCTCGTCTAAGAGTCTCGCCGCTCGAGCAACCCGTGGCGCCCTTATATACCCATTCGAAGGAAGATCAAGCGACTCGGGAATAAATGCCGCAAGAGAAAACGGCGCCCACCACCGGAACCCGGCGGTCAAGAAGGCGAACGAGCAAAAACACACCTGGCGTGCGCGCGCGCACAACGGCAATTAAGAGGCTCCGCGGTTCGCATACCTCGAGGCGTAATCCCGGCGGGCGTCGAATGCGTTGAGGGCACGCCGGCAAAGCCGTAGGCCCCATTGGCCCACCTAGTTGAGCGGATCCATCAAGCTCAACCCCAACCGAGTCCGCCGAACTCGATTGGAGGTTCGGGGCTCTTGGCGAATACTCATAAAGCAGGTGCACCAACGGCCCAATTGCAACAAGCAAAGCCAGAGCGGCAAGCGGCGGCCTCGAATCGGCCCGGCCTAAGCAGCCGTCCCTACCGCTACCCAAATGCCTACGAGACCATTCAGGGAGACCATTCCCGACCGATCCCGACTCCGACTCGGCGAGGTTCCCGACCCCGCAATGGGGCGGGATCCCGACTCCGACTTCGGCAGGTT
The DNA here is from genome assembly GCA_036346275.1 of Otatea glauca. Classification (NCBI taxonomy): domain Eukaryota; kingdom Viridiplantae; phylum Streptophyta; class Magnoliopsida; order Poales; family Poaceae; genus Otatea; species Otatea glauca. The sequence goes on from JAYEVK010000397.1 coordinate 33,217, forward strand.
CCCGACCCGCGGCGGGGCGGATCCCGGCCCGACCGAACCATGATAATCCCGCCGAGGGCGTCGCGATCGAGTCCGTGTCAACCTAAGGCCACATGCCCCACGAACGGTCATTCGAAGTGACTGAGCGAGGGCCGGTGGTCCCTTCCCAAGACAGTTTGATAGCTGCTGAAGCCACGTCTCCTGTCCCATCAGCCAGCCACCCACAGTGCAAGGACACGCTCTCTCCCGAGGCAACTCCAACGTCACACGCGACTACGTCGGCACCACATGGATCACGAGAGCGGCACGCCACTTCGGAGGATTACCTAACCACTCGACCGGCTAGACCACCGACCCAAAGATAGGCTCGCAGCGGCGACGGTCGGCGAGCAAGCGACCGATCGGCGAGCGATTGGCAGACGGCGGGCAAGACCGAAGCCCTAGAAGTAGCTCGCTTCACTTCGCCAATTCTCGATGTAACCCGCCTTCAGATCTTGAATAAAAGGAGGCAGGAACCTCCTAACAGGGCAAGGAGTAAGAGCTACAGGAGAGCTTTTTCCTCTTCTTCCTCTTCTTCTTTTTCTTCTCCTTCTGAGAGCTAAGTTTAGATCATTCTAGTGTTGAGGCTCCACCTCTCGCTTGTAAAAAACTTCGGTGCGATCATCCGCACTTTTGATGAATACAATACCAACGCACGAATCGGAGTAGGACCTTGCCCGAACCAAGATACATCTTGGACTCGTGGTCTAACCATTCAGGAGCGGAACGCGCAGCCCCTTAGACTTACAAATTTACTTGCCGGCGCTCGAAACGCCGACAGAAGTGTTCTTTGATTGATTGAAAGACAACCGAACTCAATTTAAATTTTATTTAAATTGACATGAGTATATATTAACTACACGAGTTTCATATACTCATTTTGATGGAAAGTAATGATCCAAATATATTTTAGTGATGGAAAGGAATCAATACTTTTGAGGCCATCAACTATAGAATAAACTCCATTAAATATGTGCATATAAATAATTGAACTTTGGAATCAATATGCACATAATCAATTTTGGATAGCATTTGAGTTTATCCTATATTAACATGAATATACTAAAACTACATAAGTTAAATATACTCAAGGGATTATTTCAAAGTAATGATCCTTGATATAGAAAGATGAATTAGATCAATACTATTGAAACATCAAGGTAAAGTATGAACTCCCTCTAAATGTGTGCATTCATGTAGATATGGAATTGAAATATTAATGCACATCTTGAGATCTAAATAATGGTAGAGTTCATCTTTTAACTTGAATCCAAAATATGCATTAAGATATCATAAAATGAATACGAGTGCATACCTTGGGTTTTCCATTTTTCAATGAGACGAGTCTAATCAAAGATATACTCAATAAAAGAGTTAGTCTCATATTTGGATTTATCAATATGATCATGAATATTATATCCAAGGAATGCAACAAGATATGATAATATGAACTCGAATGCATACCTGTTGACGCCAAAAACTTGAAGTAGGGTTCCTGGCCATAGCACACCAGACAAACACCTGGTTCAAAGTGTGCCAACCGATTTGACCCTGTAATCGGTAAGGAAAGTATAAAATTCACTCAAAGCCGATTTCGTAAGGCAATCAGCTCAGATTTAACCAGCTACAAGCCGATTACATTAAAGGTAACGATAAGTCTAATTAATCGATCAAAGCTAATCAGAGGATAAAGGAAGATCAACTCTGATGAAGGCGATGCGCAACAAGATCAGAGAGAATCAAACCTGATTGACGTAACAAAAGATGATCAATGATCAGCGATGCGCAACTTTATTGATCAAATCGAGTTACAGGGGAATCTAGATTACAAAACTACTCCTAGTCGACGAAAAAGTAGATGAAAAGTAGATGAGAGTTGATTGATTGTGTTCTTCTTCCTTTTAGCTTGCCTTCGTCCGCCTTTTATACCCACCAGCCGATAGAGTCACGGCACAACACGTTTTGAGAGTAGTATCCGTATCGGCCTCTATTTTGAGGGTGTTTTCCTTAACGATCTGTCTTGTTTCTAAATATCTTGATCTGTTATCCTAATCGTATCTTGTTGACTCTGGACTGCCGATTTTGACCATACTTGCCAAATCTTGGTGTAAACAATACCTTTGATATTTCCATCTTTTTCATCCAAAAGAGACTAAAGAGAGTTAAGCTCAACAAAAGAGTTAGTCTCATAAAAGAATTGTCATTAATTAACAATTGAGACTAATTAATATTATGATTATCAAAAGAGTTAGTCTCAATATTAGATTTGTCATTAACACCAAAACCAAACTAATGGAGCTTGAACTTTCACCTCATCAAACTTTCTGCTAATTGTCTCACCAGAATGCTTGAACCGATTCTATGCTCTTCGGTTCGATTTGCAGCCACCACTTATGTATAAGAAAAGTGCTAATGCTTCAATTGAACTCATATGAATAGTTGATCTCAAGTTGTATGTACTCACCAACAGGTCATGTAGACTGTGAAAGATTGTAGCATTCATACAAAACATGCGGTGGCTTCCCCCCAGAGTGGTCAAAGTTTCTCTAACCCAACCCATTCCACTAAAGTATGTTGAGTCATAATTCTCAATGATAATTGCAGTAGCAGCAAGGTGGCTTGACATCTCTTGTCGTAGACGCATCATTTGTACATCACACTCATATTCTTCATCGGATGTATTACTGCATTGACTATCACTTTCACAAGAAGGCATATCTACATGAAAATTGGAAAAAAAAACATACCAACATATATTAGACAAATGGTAATGATGATAGTATAATATGCTAACACAAATGAGACAAAATAGTAATGACAATAGTAGTAGTCACCAACATAAATGAAACAAATGACTAGTATCACATTGATATGACAGTGCATAAATAGGCAATTAATATCTTCTAATACAAATAAAGACTTACAAGCAAATTAAAATAAAAGATAGATAAGGCATAGAAGGCAAACTACTTATAGGAATGCCTTCATAAACATTTTAAGGTTACAACCCAATTTCTATTTGCCATACTTGGCATCGTACTTCCTTTTGAGCCAATCAAATCGTGCTTCACTATTGTGTAATGTCATAAATATTTCCCTTTGCTCCTTCTTTATGAAAATTTCAGATGCAATAAAGTGCTCATTAGTCTCGCTCACAGCACCGTACTCTCTGACCAATACCATGATATCCTTGATGCTACATATTGAGTCTTGCTCTCTTTTTTTGTACAAATGCTTCAAAAGATGCACGTGACATCTCTTTCAACTCAACAATTCATTTCAATTGGTCTTTTATATGACCGCATATCCAATCTTTAGTTTCTTTCCCTCACCATTTCTAGGACCACATCTTCTCTTCCCTTTACAAATAATTGATGACTCATCTTCTTGATTGCTGTCGTCTTTGTCATCATTGTCACCTTCGTGTTCTTCAACATCAATAAGTGTGGATGCACACACAAGACTTTGAGACAAGCTTCCCATTGCAAGAGATCAATGGTCTTCTGTAAAGACACGAATCCACTGATTCGAACCCACTGTGTTTACCGCACTAGTCCCAGGATCAACGCTAGTGCACACAGCTCAACATTGGTACATATCACATCATACTCAACGATAATAGAAATAGTAGTTCATTTATTGATATAGCTAAATGTATGATATTATGACCAACTTACATTATTAAGCCACGCAAGCAAGACTGGAAATATAAGCTAAGAATTAAGCAGCGGAAAGTAGAAAACGTAGATAGCTCATCAGTTCACCACAAGCAACCGACAAGGCTCGGACCCTAATGACTTGCGTCCTCTTGGAACTCCTCCTCCAACACAGGTGTAGATTCTTCAACTGTTGATTTTCGTTGTTGGCAAGGGTGAGTACTTAAGGCACTCAACAAGTTGTGCACAGAATGCAATTCTATGTAACTATATGCAAGGCTTATTCCAATGGATAGGCTATCATGGCTATTTTGCAATAAACAGCATTTATGAACAAATATAATAAATAGATCGTAAAGACTGTAAAACAAATAACAATAATAGATAGATTCAGCATTCTTTAAGTAAACCAGGTTTCCAATCCTAAATCAAATTCTATCTTCCACATGGCATTCCGCCATCCCAACCGAGTTGTCCAGTTAATTAAGCTAACCCTTAACTGTAATTCCCGAGCATTGCTCAATACCGCGAGCACGACTATCCGAATAGTTTCACACTCTGCAGAGGTTATGCACTTTACCCACGCGATACAACCAAACACCACCAAGGCGAGTGATTATAACAAAGCCTTTACAATACGCTGGCTTAACCCAGTACCACCCGCTAAGGTTTCAACACTGGTGGGACTGGTTACCACATCCAGGCCCCCCCCCTCTTGCGCCATGTGAATTACTCCATAACTCGGGAACTCACACCGACTAAGATAGTACCAAAGTTAAGACATTGCAAATTAATCAGCTAGGCTGGCCCATACCAGACATGTGGTTGCATAATTGACTCAGGTCAAAGGCTTGTAAGGTTAAGTCCTTAGAGTGATCAAGGCAAGACATCCACATGCCCATCGGGCCCACCTTGGCATACTCGCCCCTTGTCACTTGCCCCAATCTAAGTGATTATCACCCAAGTTGATTACCAAGCACCACGTGCCATCAACAATTCAACATCGTTGCGTGACATGACTCGCCACAAACAACTCAATCTCATCGTATGATCCCACATGACACACAAGTTCATAACGTTGTTCCATATTCCATTAATCAATATTAATTATCAATGATCCCAACACACGTGATGAAGAGGCATGGCTAAGCAACTAATACGGTCTAACCATCCCATGTTGATTATCATTACTAACCAACTATAATGAATCAATCTAGGGTGACAATAGATCATGGCATACAATGACAAGGTAGGGTATATAAGTCAAGTGGGTAGATTAACTAAATCCTAATTTAGATTGAAACAATCGTATACTTGAAATACTATGCAATAAAGTAAAACAATATAGCATTTATATAAACATGGGTTCAACATGATCAAAGCACAACTTGCCTTGGAATAGGTCCTGATCTTGATCTAGAGCTTGCTCTTGAGTTGCTGGATCTTCCTCCGAAGCGTCGCACAATTCAACGTCTACGCGTACCAAGGAGAAAAGTAAATAAATACCAAAACAGAGAGAAATTTAACTCCAAAAATAAAATTCACCATTAAATATATCTCAATTTTACAAATTTTTATAAATTTGAATCACTCAAATCCGAGTTAAAATGCAAAAGATATAGCCTTTTGAAGTTTGAATAAATACTGAAATTACAAAAATTAGAAAATCAGAATTAACCGAATTATTTTTAGATTGAAAAACAGATTACTGCGTCAGCATGACGTCATGCTTACGTCGCCATGACCTGAGCCAACCGGATGGTGACATGTGGCATGGCGCATGCACCCGGTCCACGGGATCTCTTCTGGTCCACCGTGAACCCGGTGTATGACGCATCGGCGCCCGCACCACCACGCGGCACTATCCGATTGGTTCTGGAAGCGGCCCAATCTGAACCCTCCGATCGGATCTGATGGTCCACAGCACTCCCCACGTACGGCACACGCGGCAGAATCTCACCCCTCCGCTACGGATCGAGCGGTTGGAAGCTTCCCCTAGCGTTGATGGCGATGCGGCGGTGAAGAAGACATCGAAGTTGGAGACGACGATGACGCAGCGACGAAACAGCGGTCCCACGGCGACGTTTCCTGGCGGCGCATGCGCGTCTCGGGACGGGGATTTCGGATCCGGTCCTTGGGTCGACGAAGACGGCGGGTCGGCGGCGTTTTTGGTCAAAAACCGCGGCGACTTGAAGATCCACTCCGGCGAGCTTCTACGCGAGAACGGCGGTGGCTCGGGGCTTCAGGATTGCGGCAGACGCGCGGCGCGAGTTGAGGAGTTCAGCGCCCGCGTCGGCGCCTTAAATAGCCGCACGGGGAGGCGTGCGCAGCGTGGACTCCGATGATGACTCCGTGGCGGCGGCGGACTCCGGCGGTGACACGGAGAGGTGACGCGGCCTCATCACAAGCGTCCACGTGGCGTCCATCCAACGGTCCTGAGCGCTCTGCGACGCGGCGAAAGCACAGCCGTTGGATTTCAATCCAACGATTGACTTTCCTAGGGTTAGGGTTTTGGCTAGAAGCGGGCTGCGCGGGCTATTTGGGCCGCACAGTAGTGGGCCGGCCCGTACTGTTCATGAGCTTTTAAAAAGGATTTCTCTTTTAAAATAATTACATAAATTCATTTTATTTGTTTCTGGCAATAAAATAATCAGGAAAATTCCAAGAAAATTCTCAAAAATACTTTGAGACATTTTGAACATAGATGAAATATTTTTGGCACAACTTTTATTTCAACTTTGCATAAATTTAAATAGTTTTCAACAAAAGGCCAAAACACTTAATTTGCAATTAATTCCAATAAATCCAGAAAAATCCAAATAAATTCCAGAAAAATCATAAAATGCACCAATGATAATAAAATAATATTTAGGCGAATTTTGGGATGTTACAAACCTCCCCCCCTTAACAGAATCTCGACCCCGAGATTCAGGGCTAACTAGGGAATAGGTTTGGAAACTCTGCCTTCAAATCTTCTTCACGCTCCCAGGTTGCTTCACTTTCAGAATGATTGCTCCACTGAACTCTGCAAAAGCGAATAGACTTGTTTCTAGTTCTGCGCTCCATAACATCTAAAATTCTGACTGGCTGCTCCTTGTAAGTCAAGTCTTCCTGCAACTCTATTGCGTCTAACGGGGTTTGTTCTGCTGGCACTCTGAGACATTTCTTAAGTTGTGACACATGAAACACGTCATGCACTCCTGCCAAGGACTGAGGCAATTCCAACTGATAGGCCACCTCTCCTCGACGGCTTAAAATTTTGAACGGACCAACATATCTTGGTGCAAGCTTCCCTTTAACGTGAAACCTTTTAACACCCTTAAGAGGGGTAACCCTGAGATACACATAATCATCTGGCTCGAAACTCAAATCTCGGCGTCGGTTGTCAACGTAGCTCTTTTGCCTTGACTGTGCTATATTTAACCTCTCCCTAATCATAGCAACTTGATTTTCTGCTTCCTTGAGAATATCTGGTCCAAACACCAAACGCTCTCCCGTTTCATTCCAATTTAGCGGGGTACGACAAGCACGTCCATACAACGCTTCAAACGATGACATCTGCAAGCTAGCTTGATAACTATCATTGTAACTAAATTCTGCATACGGTAAACATTTATCCCAAGATGTGGCATAAGCTAAAGCGCAAGCTCTCAACATATCCTCTAAAATCTTATTTACCCTCTCAGTTCGACCATCTGGCTGCGGGTGATATGTTGTACTGAAATTCAGGCGAGTTCCCATTGCTTCATGCAACTTGTTCCAGAATCTTGAGGTAAATTGGGTACCTCTGTCTGACACAATCTTTTTGGGCACCCCATGCAAACATACAATCCTTAACATATACAACTCTGCTAAACGATCTCCTGAGTAGGTGGTCTTCACCGGAATAAAATGAGCGACCTTGGTCAAACGATCCACAATAACCCAAATAGAATCGTAACCTCTCTGAGTCTTGGGTAAACCGGTGATAAAATCCATACCAATTTCCTTCCACTTCCATTCAGGAATTTTCAACGGCTGTAACAACTCAGCTGGTCTTTGGTGCATGGCTTTTACCCTCTGACATACATCGCATAGAGCAACATGCTCGGCCACCTCTCGCTTCATATTAGGCCACCAAAATCTTTCTCTCAAATCTTGATACATTTTGGCACTTCCCGGATGAATTGAGTACTTAGAATCGTGAGCTTCCTCAAGAATCAGTTGCTTCAGCTCCTTTTTTATCCGGTACACAAATTCGGCCTTTGAAGAACATGGTTCCTTGCTCATCTAGAGTGAAATCCAATGCTAGGCCTTCACCTCTCTTGGACTTGATCTTAGTGACTTTCTTATCATCTTTCTGGCTTTCTCTGATCTGATCCTCCAGTGTTGGCTTTACTTCCAGTGCAGCTACAATTCCTTCCGAAACAACTTCCAACTTTAACTTCTGACATTCTTTACATAGCTCTGGTTGATCCTCCATTGACAGCGTATTTGCACTATGACTCTTTCGACTTAGAGCATCGACTACCACATTAGCTTTTTCTGGGTGGTAATGAATTCCCACATTATAATCCTTAATTAACTCTAGCCACATTCGTTGTCTCATATTAAGATCTGCTTGAGTGAAAATGTATTTCAGGCTCTTATGGTCAGTATATATCTGACATCTATTTCCTATGAGATAATGACGCCATATCTTCAAAGCATGCACTACGGCAGCTAATTCCAAATCATGCGTAGGATAATTTGCTTCATGCGGTCTCAACTGCCTCGACGCATAAGCAACAACTTTGCCATTCTGCATTAACACGCACCCCAGGCCTTGCTTTGAGGCATCGCAATAAATATCAAATCCATTTTGCACATCCGACAGTACTAAAACGGGGGCTGTCGTCAAACGCTTCTTCAGTTCCACAAAACTTTTCTCGCACTCTGGCGTCCATGCAAACTTCTTCTCTTTCTTCAACAACTGCGTCAGGGGTTTAGCAATCATCGAGAATCCTTCTATGAACCGACGGTAGTATCCCGCCATTCCCAGAAAACTACGGATCTGAGTAACAGACTTCGGTTGCTCCCAATGTAACACTGCGTCCACTTTGCTTGGGTCAACTGCAACTCCTTTAGTAGTCATCACATGATCAAGAAATTCAATTTTTTCCTTCCAAAAATCACATCCACACATCTACAAGATCTCTGGATCGGATGGCGATGAACGCACGCAACGCGGCTCAATCCCACCCACACATCCAGATCCGACGGCTGAGGCTAGAAGATGGGTTTTTCTGATTATCAAGCGACGTGGCACGATCTAGGCCATTATACCAGGATCCAACGGTCAAGAACTCACCCGAGGCTAATGGCGAGATAGGGCGAAGGATGCCACCGGAGCCGGGGAAGAAGAACTGGGCGAAGGCGTTCGGGCGCGATTCCGACGTGAAGAAGGAGAGACGTCGACGCGGCACACCACGGCGAGCTTGGATCCGGAACTGAAGCGGCGGAAGACAAAGAATCGACGACGATCTAAGGCAAAAATCGCGGCGGCTCAAGAACTAACTACGGCGAGGTCGCACGGGCTCTCTGAGGCTTCTCGCGCGCGCGCGTTAGGGCAAAGCGCAAAGACGATCGACGATCCTCGGGGTCTACCCGCCCCTTAAATAGCCTAGGAGATCGAGCCCTATACGGCGAAAAAGTTCGACGACAACACGGTGGTGAACTCCGAGTCCGCTTCGGAGACGATGAACGACGGCGCGACGCGTGCCCCCGATTCGACGAATGGATCGTGATCCAACGGCTGCCGAGCTAGGGTTTCTGGTGACGCCCTAGCGAGCTGACTTGGGCCGTGCCGACGCAGGCCTTGCGCGCACAGTGTTGGGCCACTGTTCATATAGAATTTTGCAACTTTATTATTTAAAATAATTCTAGAAATTCATTTAATTGGTTTTAGGCAATAAAAATATCAGGAAGAATCCAAGAAAATTCCCAAAAATACTCTGAGGAATTTTGAACTCAAATAAAATATTTTTGACAAAACTTTATTTTAACTTTGCATAAATTTAAATAGTTTTAAACAAAAGATCAATATACTTAATTTAAAGTAAATTCAAATAAATCCAGAACAATCCAATAAATTCCAGAAAAACATAAAATGCTCAAATAACCAATAAAAGATTAATAAAGCAAATTTTAGGATGTTACAGAATTGGCATATGCTCTGAATTACATAGAAAGCTTAAGAAGATATGTCATTGGCAAAACATCAGAGGTGACGTATCCTATAAAGAAGATTAATTGTATCAAGAGTCTTTTGAGCGCTATAATGAGACCCACTTCTTAACACTACAAGTACTCACTTTCACAAAAGATCTTTTTAGTATCAATCATTGTCAAATGAAATTTTTTTCAAACTTTACTCTGAATGTTTTTAGAGTCGACCCAGAAACTAGAAAAAAAATAAATTTGTTAGTCTAGCATTAATAAGATCAAACATTCAAACCTCTCTGGCATATTACAAAACTATTCCCTGACAAAATCCAGATTTGTAATTAGCGGTTCGGTTTCCAACTAATATTCATAATATTTGGGAGACAAACATAAAGATTTCGAAGTTAACTAACTATTCTTTAGACCCATCAAAATATGAGCATTTGTACAGCATGTTATTTACTCAAAAATGTGCATTTCAGGGATATGGACTTCCTTACTGAACTATTCCGTAACCTGCTTGACCATCCAGACTGTCAAGCTTGTACTGATTCATGCACAAAAACTCTGAGCAAATGTCTTCAAAAATGCAGAAACTACCACCACATATTTGACAGCACAAATGATTGCACTGTACAAAATGAACACTTGAAAAAAATCTAGACCAAGCATATCCATGATAACATATTTTATGCCAATCATCCATCCCAAATGTCTGAAATTTTGTCATAACATTCTACACAATCCAAACAAATTCGGCACAGAGGAAGGAGAAGGAAGGATTAGGGAGTGGCGGTCGGCACAGAGGAAGGAGAAGGGAGGAGTAGGGTTTCAGGGGGCCGGTGGCACTTACAGTTTTGAGGGTTGGTGGTGCAGGAGAAGACATCGAACTTCAGGGCGGCGCTAGATGTAGTGGACTCCAAGGTGTGGCTGGAGGAGGCGCTTGATGAGGCTGATTTCGAGACGGCGCGAGGTAATCTGGGGATGGAGGCGGACTCTAGGGCGATGGGGAAGAAATCGCCCCTCCCCTGGAAAGATTGCCCTATTGATCTAATCGGGAGTGGGGTGAGAATGGGAGCCAATCGGACTCGGGGTGGGGGGGGGGGGGTAGCGGATGACATTTTTGTGGGTAAAATGAAGAACTTGAAGGGGGTATTTTACTTTTAGTACTCTGGCTTTTCACGAGAACCTGCGAAAAGGTTGTTCTCCTTGTTAGTTCATTTTTGGGCATGCTCCTCGCGGGAAGTAGAATCTGATGGTTTTGAGAAGTTGGGTGTTTGTTACAGTTTCCTAGTATCCAAAAAAGAAGCTGGGAGTAGAATCTGTACCAAATAGGCCCTTAAATTTCATCCAATGATGTTTTACATGCACACTTAAAGTTTGCTCTTATATGGATCTATTTAGTTTACTCATAGTATATATTTATATTTGCAGTATCTATTAATTTAATGAGTTAAAGTTATGAGTTTGTGAAGTTCAACGGGCTGAACTATGTTGATTGGTTTGAGAAAACCTGGATTCAATTGGGTGTAATGGATTTGGATCTAGCACTAGTTCTTGAAAAAAAGGTCGCATCCATTACTGAGGAAAGTACTGATGATGACAGATCACTTTATGTGGCTTGTGAGTGGTCTAATAGGCTGAATTTGAATCTAATGCAATTGACAATTGTTGAAAATGTCAGCCATCGAAAGAGCTATATTAGTAGAAGGAAGAGGGTAAAGAAAACTTGATATGTAAGGAGGCAGGTGAGTTTATGGTTTTGTACATATAAAAATTGCTTTTCTGTTTAAATCGAATTGTGTTAAATGATTTTATAGTTTAAGCGTTTCTTCTAGCACTTGGTGCCACTGTCTCGATGCCGAAGCCGAACTCTCGCCGCACTGTCATGTCGCCAGCACCAGAGAGGTCTTAGAAGGCAGAGAGAGGAGCGGGGGGAGGAGCACGCGGGGCATCGCCGTGAGGAGCGGAATATCAAGGAGAGAGAGGGGAGGGCAAGGCTCGTGCAACTGGAGTAGACGAGAAATTCGGTGAGGACGAGACGAGGGCAAAATGCAGACAAACTACTTCTTTTGTACTTACTACCTAGTACCTACCATACAACGCTGGGCCGAAACGAAAGCAGAAAACGGCCCAAATAGCCGCGATATGCAGCTGTGCTGTCAACTCGTTCCTCCCGTCTCGGTCTTATCCATTCGATTCGAATGTCCTCTCCGTCTTCGCTCCGACGGAAACCCTAGTTCAGTTCAAGAAAAAAGGGGAAGAAGGGGAAACCCTAGGAGGAGGGGAGGAGATGGCGGCGGCCACGGGTGGGTACAACAGCAGCGGCGGCGGCGGGAGGATCCATCGGCTGGAGGTGGAGAACTTCAAGTCGTACAAGGGGACGCAGACGATAGGGCCCTTCTTCGACTTCACGGCCATCATCGGCCCCAACGGCGCCGGCAAGTCCAATCTCATGGACGCCATAAGCTTCGTGCTCGGCGTCCGCTCCGCGCACCTCCGCGGCGCCCAGCTCAAGGACCTTATCTACGCCCTTGACGACCGCGACAAGGAGGCCAAGGGCCGCAGGGCCTCCGTCCGCCTCGTCTACCACCTCCCCGGCACCGGGGCCGAGCTCCACTTCACCCGCACCATCACCGGCGCCGGTGGCAGCGAGTACCGCATCGACGGCCGGCTCGTCACCTGGGACGACTACAACGCCAAGCTCAGATCTCTCGGCATCCTCGTCAAGGCCCGCAACTTCCTCGTCTTCCAGGTGGCCTCCCTCTCTCCAAGTCTCCCTCCTTGATTAGCAAAGGTCTTCTGGGATGTGGGAATTGGGTCATCCTCCCCAATTGCTAAGTCACGCTATTCACTGCAGGGCGACGTGGAATCCATTGCCTCAAAGAATCCCAAGGAACTCACCGCACTTCTGGAGCAGATCTCTGGTTCTGATGAGCTCAGGAAGGAGTATGACGAGCTAGAGGACCAGAAAACCAGGGCCGAAGAGGAGTCTGCACTTGTTTATCAAGAGAAAAGGACCATCGTCATGGAGAGGAAGCAGAAGAAGGCGCAAAAGGAAGAGGCAGAGAAGCATCTACGCCTCCAGCAGGACCTGGTACATGCCAGGCGTCTCTCGCGCGCATTTCTTCCAAAAAAATCTTACGTTTGCATTGCTTACTCTATCTAATATTCACATTATGTGCACTGTGTCCTTGCGTGCTTTCAGAAACTGTTGAAAACAGAGCATCTCCTATGGCAACTCTACACCATTGAAAAGGACATAGAGAAAATAGAAGTTGAACTTGAGGAGGACAGGCGTTCTCTTCAGCAAGTGCAGGAAGAGAACCAATCCTCTGACTACGAACTTGCTGCAAAAAAGAAGGAGCAAAGTGCATTTCTCAAGAAAATGACCTTATGCGAGAAGAGTATAGCCAAGAAAAAGCTTGAACTTGACAAGAAGGTAAGTGCCTTTTTGTTCACTCTATTTCACTCCACCAAAACTTTCCTGGTGACACTTCTGTTTGTGAGCTGTCTGAGGAACGGTTATCATATTTTACATGTAAATTGAAACTACTTTTTCTATACAAGTAAGTATTGTGATAATAAGAAGTTTTGTCAATTAGCATCAGGGGTTTATTAGGTCTCTCCCAACTCCATTCCCATATGGTCCACTTCAGTCTTCTGCTCACGTATTCATGCACATGCGCTACTCACAAAGCCTTCTTCCCACTCTTCATCACCAACCAGCATCCCTCAAGTGTTTCAACATATGCACATTGTTTTTATATAATTTCAATACTATGGAATATGGATAATCGGTGTGCTGTAGAAATGACAACTGTATATGTTGTCCTTTGATCTGCTTTTAGCCCAGCCTCTTACCATGTGAATATTTCTTCTATTTATCAATGGTTTGGATGCTCTTATGGCATCATGGTCATTTCTGAAATTGCTGAATGTTGCATTTACTTTTAATTATCCATGGTTAAATGATAGTTTCTTGCAGTTAGAATTTTTTTTGTCAGAAACCCATAAAAGCTGAAACAAGACTTCCATTCTAGAATTTAGAGTGATATACTAATATCTTTGAACTTCATGAACTGGACACATTAATTACATTCTAATTAGTAACTATATCTTTTTTCGTCAGCAACCTGAGCTTCTTAGGTTGAAAGAGCAAATATCTCGGCTCAAATCCAAAATCAAAAGCTGCAACAAAGAGGTTGACAAAAAGAAGGATGATAACAAGAAACATTTGGAAGAGATGAAAAGGTTGCAGAGTGCTTTGGTTGATGTCACAAGAGCTATTGAGGAGTTGAATGAGCAAGGCCAAGATAAAAGCGTGAAACTGCAATTAGCTGATGACCAACTCCAGGAATATCATAGAATGTGAGTTTGATGATTATCTTATATCGAGTGTGAATTTTTTTTTATAAAAAATTGGCCAGGAGCACTGGCATTCATTAAAGAAGAATAACAGCTGAGCTACGAACGCACACACACCTCCACACACACACACGCACACATGCCCGTGTTGCACTCGGCTCCGTGCGACGCCCGCGTCGGCATTCGAATGCGGACGGGCTCCTCAGCGCCTTCGCCAACTGAGCAAGCGGGCATAATTCCAGGATTTAACATGCATAAGTCCATCTTCCATGTATATTTCTGGGAATAACATATATGCCTGGGATTCGAGTTTCCCCATACGTGTCAGGTACTGTTACGGCTCAGATATGTGTTGGTGGCATATAGGTTTATTTCTCTTTCTAAAAATGGAAAAAATGATCGCTGTATGTTCCCAATATGCACAATATGTGGTGGAGCAGTCCAGCTCATTTACCGCCAATTACCCTAGCATTGCCAGCTGCCTCCATTGAATGGAGGAGATTGGAGGGGTGCAGAGTAAAAAAAAAAGGAAACGGAGCTTATCTGGCCGAACGGAGGAAGGCAGCAGTTGGGACTTGGGAGGAGAGATGGATGTCAAAAACCCAGTACTGTCCATCAGCAAGCTTGCTGGGCCCATCTTCATTTTGTTTTCTTTCCTTGTTGCCTGCTCTCTCTCTCTCTGTCCCTCTCTCGCTACATGTTTGATATATTGTGGCTGGGTGCGAAAGTATGGTGCTGGTTTTGTGGTTTACACCTCAGTCTATTGCGCTACTGCAATGTTGGTGACTTGGTGTTAGTTTTTACAATTTCACCCTGTTTAGCTGTGTTATTCTGGTGTGAATATTATTTTTGCAGTTTATAGCTTGTGTAAATTTGCTTCTATGCTACAAATCAAACTTTATCAAGTGTGCATTTTATATTATTTTTTAATACATATGTAGCTTTATTTCTATATAATTGTTTTTAGGTATCAATGTATCACTGTATCCCCGTATCAGTATTGGTGCAGCCTATGTATTTTTCCTTAGCAGGATTTAAAAGTTACTTTTATTTGTGTATGTATTTTTTGAGAGCGCATTCAGTGCATTCCACCCCTTCAGTGCTCCCGTGCATCCTCCACAAACCGCTGTGCAAATGGTTATTAGAAATGACAACATTGACATAAAATCAATCTATTGTGTGCTGTAGCACCAAATTTTAAATCTAAATTTGATCTACACAAGGAGAAACAAAAAAGACAAATTCTGCTGAACTAGAAACCCAGAAATAAGAGGGAAGAAAAAACTATTAAGTTCCCATTCACTGAAAATTCTCTCTTTTTTTTATCCTGTTGTACATTAAGTTTTGAATTGAACTTTTGTAGGATGCTTGATAATCTCATGACCTATACAACTTCAACCAAGCCTTTTGTCCGAAACAGGTTGGGGTAAGCTAGGAAAGAAACCCAATCAAAGTAAATAAAACCCCTAAACATTAGATCTTGGGTTATGGTTCTGATATGTAGATCACTAACTTTTATGCACTCGTATCCAACGCCAAATCTTTGGGAACGTTCCAATCCCTTAAGCCTCTTTTAACTGTTTCTTCCCACGTCAGTCTCGGTCGACCTCTTGTCTCTTCATGACCTATCTAACCTAATTAATTATTCATCACCATTTGCATGGTGTTTTGAGGTGGGAAGCATGGGAGCACCAAAGGATTGGGATGCACTAGAATATATCCTCTGTATTTGCTTTCTTTAAAACTTCCACGCTGTACCTTTTGATCTCAATGACTTACGAAATGTAAAATGCTCTAACCTTCTACTTACAATTTTTTGGGGCATCGGACCTTTGCAAATTTGTTCAAGTGTTTGGTTACGGCCCAAGTGCCCAACAATTGATTGTGAAAACTAGGTGACACCCTGGGTTCATAACTTAGATGGATGGTTAATTGAGATAGGTGGTGAATAGTTGGTAGCGGTTTAGATGGGTTCAACTTATGCCATATAATTTCAACAACCTGTGTGATATAAATCCAATGGATCTTTCCAGATTGTATTAAAAATGGAATGGGGTGCCCCTTGGGTCAAAAAATCCAAGTGAGTGGACTTTACATGGAAATATCCGAGGGCAATGTTCAAAATAAGGTTGTCGGTACTCGACTTGCCATCCAACGTTTTAGTGTTTGTGTAGTAAGTGGCCTTGTAAAAGGCTATATACATCTTCTTCCTTGTATATAGGCTTGAACATCAAACAGTTGCCCAGTGTACACAAACATCTAATACAGCTTTTTTTACCACTGATGGGGAGTTTGCTTCCTTTCTTTTTCTTAAAGCCGCACCCTAGTTCAACCCAAGTGAATGGGCTGAAGGACCATCAATTGGACAACCTTTTTATTATCAATAATCGAAATGGCCAACCTACATTTTGCTTGTGTATGGCCTTTAGCCTAACCTGCCCTTTTTAGAACACTTTTCGATGGCCTCATGGTAGCGATATGGCTACATTTTGCTGGTCTAGATGATTGTGACTATCCAACATATGACAATCACAGGTAGATAGTAGATACAAATATACAATGACTATGGTACTATACAATTTTGTTTAACAATGTTAAGAACAAACCTTTCAGTTTGCTAAGCCCAGCAAAAATAATGAGACTTTTTCAGTAAGTCCTTCTGAATTAGTTATGGACAATTGTGACAAAAATGGATAAATTCATTTTTTTTCCTCATTATGTGTCCATTATATTGATGTTGTGGCCATTTCTGTTACAGTAAGGAGTATGCAGGAATGAAGACAGCAAAGCTGAGAGATGAGAAAGAAGTTTTAGACAAAAAGCTAAATGCTGATGTTGAAGCAAAAAAGAATTTAGAGGAGAATATGCAGCAGCTGCGTAGCCGTGTGGATGAGATATCGTCTCAAGAGCGTGAATTGCAGACAAGGCTTAATAAGATTCTTCATTCAATCCCCAAGCATGAAGATGAGCTAGTACGCTTGCGTGAGGAACATAACAAAATTGCGAAGGAACGCCAATCTTCAGGGTTAGTCTATTGTACCAAGTCCTTTGATCTTGATAGGGTGCTTTGTTTTAATCTTTTAGCACATCAATTTTTGCTCCATCATCAATGTTAATTTTAATTCCTAATATATTTCACAAATTTTGTGCAGAGCTAGGTACCAAACATTGAAGCAGAAGGTGGATGAGATAGATACACAATTACGAGACCTTAAAGCTGACAAGCATGAAAGTGAGCGGGATGCACGATTTTCAGAAACTGTTAGGAGTCTAAAGCGGCTATTCCCTGGAGTCCATGGTCGCATGACTGAACTTTGTAGGCCCTCACAAAAGAAATACAACCTTGCTGTCACTGTTGCCATGGGAAAATTCATGGATGCAGTCGTAGTGGAAGATGAAAACACAGGAAAGGAATGCATTAAGGTGCTGCCTTCATTATTTTTTGTTAGCTAATTCTTTTACATTTTTCTTATACTTAGAGAAAGCATATTATTCTACTGTAGTAGTCAATGGTACTACTTTTTTTAGTTTAATTCAAAATACAGTTTTTAGAAATGCGGAGAACCTCTTAAATGAAATAAGGTGTCCAGCCCCACACACATGCTTGCTTGCATAGTTATGGAAGAGATATGGGCATAATGAAAAGGGATCTAGTTCAAACCTATATATTGCTGCTAATTTTGGAAGGATTATATTCAAACTGATGTGAGGGTCACATGGAGAGGGACAGTTTGCGAATAACCTACTGATGGATCAATATCATTTATTGGGGATTGCACCACCTCACATCCTTTTGAACCGGATCCTTGCAAATCTAATCCAACATGAGGATTTATCAATTTAAATACGGGTTTGGACTACATAACCCCCCTTTGCTTTCTGTATGTATTTACCATTCTAAACTTCCTGTTGTTTCCAGAATTTTTTTTTTAGTGAAAACAGTAAGGGAGAGCCCTACTGCTAAAATATATTAAATAGGATAATAATATACAAACTGTACAAACAGTTACAGAAGGAAAAGAAAGCAAACTATCCCAGTCACTGGGAGAGTTCAAAACTAACTTCCTTACAAACTCTTTTAACTCTCAGCAAATCTATATCAATATGGATAGACCTCTTCCAACGAAACTTATTTGGGGGACACCCCATCAAAGATATATCAATTCATCTGCAGCCAAATATGCTAGCATCCAAGAGTGATTAGTTCCAGAAAGTGCTGTTCGCATCATTATATCCTAGGCATTGGAAGTTTAAACAGTGTCAATTAAACTCTTTTGTACATTGGATGGACTCAATGCTTTAATTGGCAGCTTACAGAAGGTAGAGCAAAATGTTTTCATTGTGGCTAATGTAAAGTTTTAATGGTGGATGATATAGAATGACATTATAGGGGTGCAACATGTTTGGCCATATTCGCAAAGATATGAAATTGCTCAATATTAAGATAACATGACTATATCAGATATTAGGTACTCTCTGTAGCTGCAGGTCTCAGGCATTGGAGAGCCAGTGATTCGAAATAAATAGATAGTAAAGTCATTAAATAGGAAGGATGATGAGGCCACTGTTATGACGGCGTCGCCTAGGCGACGCCTAGTCACCGACTAGGCCTCCAGGCGGCCGGCGGGAGGCGCCATGGCCCGACGCCTCGCCTGAAGAGAAGAGGAGTTAGGGTAGGCTGACTGGGAAAGGGAAGAGGAGCTTCAGGTGAGGCTGACCAGGGAAGGGAAGATGAACCGACTCACTGGTCGTCGCTTCTACGCCAAATCTGGAGCTAGAATCACCAGCCATCGACTCGTCAGCGCCAGATCCGGGCTCACCGGCACCGGATCCGCGTCGCCTCCAGTCGGGCTTCACCGCGCCACCTCTGCTCCATCACCGACGCCAATCGCAAGGTCGATGGGGGAGGTGACGGGGGACTGGGAGAGGAAGGGAAATGGAAAGGGGGTGGCGGTGCGGGACGCGTGCGGGTCGGCGGCGTCGACACGGTCGCGAATGAGGAAGAGGAGGATGCGGATGCGGTCGCGGGAGGCGAGGGTGAAGGATGCGTGCGGGTTGGCGGCGGCGATGCGGTCGACGCGATTGCGGATGAGGAAGAGGATGCGGGTGGACGCGGTCGCAGAGGATGCGGATGAGAAGTGCTGCTCGCATGGTTGGTGGGCTGGTGGGTTGCTGATCGGTTGCAGGCCGCTTTGTTGGGCTGGCCAGGTGGGCCAACGAATGGGCCAATGGGATTTAAGACAGAGAAAAAAAGACACTGATATTGCTACGTATGTATTGGTAATGTACTGATATTACTAAATTTTTATGGTTGCCTAAAAGGCGCCTAGGCGTCTAGGCGTCCCAGAGGCGACTCGCCTTGCCGGGGCGCCGTGATAACCATGGATGAGGCATAGGAAAGGCCCAAGGCACATTCAATACAATTGCGTGTATTAGTTGCTTCTGAAAAATATGAGGCGCTGCATTTAATGGTTGACATACAGACCTGAATAAAATATTTGTACAGTAGTGCCTACCACACATTATGTGCTATTGCAGCTGTAGTGGCCCGCTGCTGCATCTTGAACGCCAATACATGCCATGAAAGCTGCTTCACAGCAGCCATGACCCCTACTCTGCTACATTAAGTTATTTAAAACAGTGGATTGACCAAATACGATGAATGCAGGAATTAGCTTTCTGGGTTGATTTGATTTGGTTATTTCTTTTCCACAAGCTTCACTTTGGAGCTTTAGTCGCATTATGAATTTATTTAGTTACATTCTATAATTTTTGGATGTAAGCTGGCTCTTTAGTTTTCACATAATCTATCGGAATTGGCAAAAATCACTTTCTCTCTTTTGTGCTACAGTATTTGAAGGAGCAACGCCTTCCTCCTCAGACATTTATTCCTTTACAATCAGTCCGTGTGAAGCCGATAATGGAGAAGTTACGGACCCTTGGGGGATCTGCACAGTTGGTCTTTGATGTTATTCAATATCCTTTTTTCTTCTGTAATCTTAGTGAAGTTTGCTGCATGCTCCATATACTATTTTTGTTTCTTTACATCTCGTATTGGGTTGCTTTCAAGTGATTAAATCAAATGTTTATCTACTAGATACTTTTTTATTAAATAGTAGCCATCATATTTCATAGCTACTCTTTCTGGACTGTGCCATATTGGTTTTGTCTTGTGCTCTGCCATATTGAATAATATTACTTTTACTAGTGGTAAAATTTTGTACTGCATTACCCATGGTTTGAGAAGAGGAGTTGACATTTTGTTCATCTCTCTTGATCGCTTCCATCAAATGTGTTGTCTTTCTTTTCCTGGTGTGGATACCCACTTTCTATGAATACTCCCCTACTATTTTCCCTAAAAAAAATGTAAAGGCTACCTTACACTGAGACTTGGCATTGTTGTTCAATTTTGTTGTGCATACTTGCTTGCTCACTTATTGCTCGAAGGTTTAGGGGTTTTATTGATGTTGTATGTTGGGAAATGGGACATGTGAGGACGGACGTCGGCTGTTTCATGGGTCGCCGTCCATGAGAGAGAGAGAGAGAGAGAGAGAGAGTTGACGCAAGGGTATTGCTAAGGTAAAGCGCCATACTCCTATCGGTGTGCCCCCCGGGCGGGGAGTAGAGGGGTTACCTCCTTGTCTGGGTTTCCTTGAGGGCACACTAGTTAGTGTATTTCTTGTATTGAATGAGAGCCTAATTTACAAGTGAGCTACAATGAACTTTTATAGGCTCTCGGCCTGGTACATAAAGGCTATCCCAGCCCTAGTAGGGTGACTTAAGCGTGGGTATCTTCGTCATTTCTTCGAGGGTGTAGTGGATCTCATGTCATCGTTCCCCAGTAATAAGTGTCTAGCTCTGAGGTCCCATAGAGGGCCCCGAGGCCTAGGCCCCCCTTGCTGGGGCCACGGGACTTGGTAACCCTACTCATCAGTTGATGCCAAGAGAGGTGAGGGCGCCCCTCTTATCACTTACGGGGGCGCCCTTACGGACCGGGAGTTGAGTCTCATGCTCCATGGACATGAACAACGTAAATGTCTCGAGGGCTGGGCACCGCACCATATACCCTCTTTGGATGGACGGTGGTGTATGGGACCTCCCATTTGGGAGGTGATGGGGTCTCCCCAACACTCACCATGTATCCCTCCTCGGAGGGTTGGCGGAGTAAGAGACCTCTCATCCAGGAGGTGATGGGGTCTCCCCAACACTCACCATGTACCCTTCTTGGAGGGACGCCGGAGAATGAGACCCGGTATACTTGAATTTTTATTGTCGATTGGGCAATAATTTTGTTGCCAAATTA
This sequence comes from Otatea glauca, assembly GCA_036346275.1. Classification (NCBI taxonomy): domain Eukaryota; kingdom Viridiplantae; phylum Streptophyta; class Magnoliopsida; order Poales; family Poaceae; genus Otatea; species Otatea glauca. Next base: position 54,745 of record JAYEVK010000397.1, read on the forward strand.
TGTGGTTTGCTTGTTATTTGTGTCTTAACATTATACGTTTGACCGAGCTTTGGAGAAAGCAGTTTTGTATGCTGTTGGGAATACACTTGTCTGTGATAAACTTGATGAAGCAAAAAATTTAAGTTGGAGTGGCGAAAGGTACAAGGGTAAGTGCCTGTACTTTTGCTTCTGCATATTCTGAATTGGCATTTTCTTGTTTGGTTATTTTTATCCTTACTGTGCTATCACATGTATATATTTAGTTGTGACCGCCGATGGGATTCTTCTGACTAAATCTGGCACGATGACTGGTGGAATAAGTGGTGGAATGGAAGCTAGATCAAATAAATGGGACGACAGTAAAATAGAATGTATGTATAACTCTTACCTTATTACCAACAGACAGGTGTGCTATTCGGTAATTTGTCTTACTGACTCTTCATGCAATTTGAACTGCAGCTTTGAAGAAGAAAAAAAATCAGTGGGAATCTGAAATGTCAGAACTTGGGTCCCCCAGGGAGTTGCAGAGAAAAGAGCTTGCTATATCTGAGAAAATAACAGGACTCGAGAAAAAGTTACACTACTTGAATGTTGAAGGGGTAGGTAGATAGTTTTGACTTCTGACTCAAATACTGATTAATGATTTTTTTTTTTACATTTAAACGGATCAGCACAGTCCTTTGATCTGCTCCAAGATGTGGAGCTTCTGAAAGAGATATATTTAATGCTATGGTAGAGTTTATTTCACTGTGGCTACGCTAATTCTTTTTTCCCCCTCTTTTTTTGCTTGTACAGTTCTTTGGTGTTAATTAAAATTTTCAGTACAGCTCTCCACTTGGTTAACAACAACAACAGAATAACTAATTACTACCGTGCAGAAGATGGCCAGACGGTTAGGCTTGAATGAGATTAGGGTATCTAGAGGAGAGGGATAGACACACTGGGATGAGCAACATTAGACAGATGAAGCTTAATAATTTCTTGCTTGGGAATAATAGATGCACCAACTCATCTTTAAATAGATGAGTCAGGCTCGGAACCTAACAAATATATATAATATCTCTTAACAATTGCAAGTAATGAGATCAAACCAACTAATGCAACTCATCTCGATCCTGATGACGCTCAGCATGGGCACTATTGTGTGTAAGGCACGTTGTTGGCTTGCTGTGCTTCATCTGGACGCTTGGCTCTTGGGCTGCTATGGGCATTTGCTGCTGATGTGCATGTTGGTCTGGTTGCCCACATCCCCAACACTGCTACTGTTCCTTCTCCAAAAAAATCTTCAATATGATTTTAGCTTGAGATAAGTGGGATACATGACATCTTGAAAATTCAATGCTAATGTGAGTTATCTTCTTGTCGACTGTTGTTTTTATTCACTAATTTGTTGCTTGAAATATGGTCCAATGCAAACACTATTCATCTTTTTTATTTGCAAATTCCGCACTATTGTTTTAATTTGAAACCATCCTACACCACATCCTAACTATCTTTCCTGTAAGCATGCATTTTTCTTGTTTTTTGTTATCTTCCTGTGAAAGGTGATATGGCCAACATCTGTTAAGGTGTCAATGTTATACTCTTAGTTCTGCCTGCTTCTGCAAAGTATCAATTTGTTATGATTCATCATAGTTCACTTCTGACTTCTTAATTGTGGCCTGTGGGAATAGGACTGCTTCTCTCTCTTCAGCCATTCCTAGAAACCGCTATTTCCTGCTTGTTCCTAATACTGAATCTTGTGTGCAGAATAACCTCAGGGAGAAGCTACGGAAATTGGCATCTGAGAAGAGTAATATTGAGGAAGAAATTGATCGCCTGGAACCAGGAAAGGAGGAGGTAATATTTTGTCTTAGATGGGTTTACCTGTTAGTTTTGTCAGGTTTCCAACTGTTACTATTACGTCAATCACTAATTTTGTTTCTTTAGTTGGAGACCCGTCTTGCTGAAAAGGAACGTGAAGTAAGAATGCGTGAGAAAAAAATAAATGAGATTGTGGACGGGGTTTACAAAGATTTTAGCATTTCAGTTGGCGTGAAGAACATCCGTGAATATGAAGAAAGGCAACTGAAAGATGCTCAAGCACGGCAGGAGAGGAAGCTAAGCCTTTGTAATCAAATGTCAAAATTGAAATACCAGTAAGTAACAATTAATTGATTGTCATCTCTTGGATCAATTGGCTAACCTGGATTGTAGTTTCACATGCATACCTCGTGGAAATTTGGAGCATAAACAGCGTTCTATCCTGCAGGCTGGAATATGAACAAAAGAGAGATATGCAGGCACCGATTGTGAAGTTAAAGGAGACACATGAGTCCCTAGAGAAGGAGCTTAAGGGCTTACAGGAGAGAGAGTCTGGTGCCAAGGCAGAAGCGGAACAAATTTCAAATCAGATGGAAGAGCTGAAAGCTGAGGGTGAAGGTACACATTTGAAGTGTGTTTTCTGTTTTCGTGATAGTTTTTTTTGGCACACATGCACACACACACACACACGCACGCACACAAGTGCGCCCCCTTAGCACACAGCCTATAAATACGAAGGCCTCGGGTAAATCCAGAGCCTCACAAAGTTCCTACTAAGGCGTGGAGTCGTACACCCACAATTCCAACACCCCACCAAGAGGTGGTTCTCTTTTCTTGGTGAGGGCAGCAACGGCTAAGAGGCAAGACATCTGGCTGCGGCTGGCAGGAATAGAAGTGCATAATAGTAGACTATATGCCCTAAGTCGCTTGCTATGGGCTGATGGGTCCACTAGATGATCTGGCCTATTTTCTTTTCTTTGTTCTTGCGTCTCTTTTATGACTATTTTGTGTATGACATACCATATCTCATATATATTTCCGTGTGTGTGTGTATATATACATGGTAGCGCTATTCTATGCATGCGCAGCTACGCGCTGGTCGTAACCCAGGAGAAACGCGTCCAAACCATTCGGTTAAGTGTGTACGCCTGTGTGTTCACTAAACCAATCACTTGCGTGGCCAACCACTAGTAAATGCACTCTAGTTTGTACATAAATCTTTCTTTCTTTGATTTAGCCATAACTTTCAAATGAGATTGATTTTGGTCTTCAAATTTTGCAGGGTTGTAGAATTTCACCTCCCATACGTTTGGTAATTTTATCAGATTTTTTGAAAATTTGTACATGTGGTTTTCATGGATTTTATAAAACATTGGATATGTTGACTTTTACTATCTAGAAAATAACATATTACTCGCTATTACACAAGATGTTACTATATCCTATGTAAACCACTCTTATTGTGTAAAATCCATGAAAACCACATATACAAGTTTTCAAAAATTCTCCAAAAATTACCATTCGTACGGGAGATGAACTTCTACAACCTTGTAAAATTTGAAGACCAAACTCAAATCACATTGAAAGATATGAAATTGACAAAGCGCTAAACAGTGAAAAATCACTATTCAGCTGAATTTATCTTTTTCATCTCTTTCAGCTTAGATTTATTTTGGTCTTCAAATTTTACAAGGTTGTAGAATCTCTCCCCTACGTATGGTATTTTTTTAAGAATTTTTGAAAACATGTATGTAGTTTTCATGTATTTTACACGATAAGAATGGTTTACACAAGATATGTTGCCTTTTACTGTCCAGAAAATAACATTTTGCTGTCTATTACTCATGATGTTATTATTCTGAAACGAAGTGAACTATCAGAACAAGAATTTAGTTCTGTTTGTCGGCCTTCTAATAAAGTGTTTGAAAAATTCTCAAAATATTACCATACTTAGGGAAAGTGAGTTTCTACAACCCTGTAATGCCTTTTACTATCCAGAAAATAACATTTTGCTGTCTATTACTCATGATGTTATTATTCTGAAACGAAGTGAACTATCAGAACAAGAATTTAGTTCTGTTTGTCGGCCTTCTAATAAAATGTTTGAAAAATTCTCAAAATATTACCATACTTAGGGGAAGTGAGTTTCTACAACCCTGTAAAATTTGAAGACCAAACTCAATCGCATTTGAAAGATATGAAATTGACAAAGCGCTAAACAGTGAAAAATCACTATTCAGTCGAATTTGTCTTTTTCATATCTTTCAGCTGAGATTGCTTTTGGCCTTCAAATTTTACAGGGGTGTAGAATATCACCTCCCCTACACGCTAAACAGTGAAAAATCAGTATTCAGTCGAATTTGTCTTTTTCATATCTTTCAGCTGAGATTGCTTTTGGCCTTCAAATTTTACAGGGTTGTAGAATATCACCTCCCCTACATATGGTATTTTCTTGAGAATTTTTGGAAACTTGTACATGTGGTTTTTATGAACAAGAATTTAGTTATGTTTGTTGTCCCGTTAGTAAAATATTTGAAAAATTCTCAAAAAATGACCACATGTAGGGGAGGTAAGCGCTGTAAAATTTGAAGACCAAACTCAATAGCATTTGAAATATATGAAATTGACAAAACACTAAATGGTGAAAAATCATTATTCAACCGAATTTGTCTTTCTTATATATTTCAGCTGAAATTGATTTTGGTATTCAAATTTTACATTGCTGTAGATTCTCACCTCCCCTATTTATAGTAATTTTTTGATAAATTTTGAAAACTTATACATGTGGTTTTCATGGATTTTACATGGTAGGAATGGTTTACATAGGATATGTTGCCTTTTATTATCCAGAAAATAACATGTTACTTGCTATTACACACGATGTTACTATAGTGAAACAAAGTGAACTATCAGCCGAATATGTCTTTTTCATATCTTTAGCTGAGATTGCTTTTGGTCTTCAAATTTTACAGGATTGTAGAATTTCACCTCCACTACATATGGTAATTTTTTGAGAATTTGTGAAAACTTGTACATGTGGTTTTTATGAACAAGAATTTAGTTTTGTTTGTCGGCCCTATTGTAAAATGTATGAAAAATTCTCAAAAAATTACCATACGTAGGGGTAGGGGTGGGCATTCGGTTTAATCGGTTCGGTTTTTTCGGTTTAAAAAAAATTCGGTTTTTGAAACCTAGAAACCAAAACTACCATTTGAAAGTCAAAAACCGAACCGAAATAACCGAAAAAAATTCGGTTCGATTTTTCAATTAACCGAAATCAGTATCAGCATTCAGATTTCAGAATTCAGATCAATAACCTAAGTACCATTTCATACAGAACAGTAAGTAAGCGAGTGCAAGCAAACAAATAGTGATTTAGATCAATAAACTTCAATGGTTCAGATCAATAAACAGCATACGAAAAAACCGATTTATGTATTGCAGTTTTGCATGTCAACAAGATTTCTCAAGTCGAGACCTCTATCTAAACACATTTCTCTCCTCAATTTGAGACCTCTAACCACATTGTTCAAGGTACAGATCCTAGCATAGCAGGGTCAGGGGGTGAAGTACCTCGCTAGATATGCCGCAGGGGGGACGGGGGGAGGACCGAGGAGGCATCGCCGTGTGGGGGAAGAGGTGTCGCCGCATTGGGGGAGGACAGGAGGAGGCGTCGCCGTGTGGGGGAGGACCGGAGAAGGCGTCGCCGGCGCGCCGCGTGGGGGAAGAGGCGTCGCCCGTCGGGGAGCCTCGAGGGAGGAGTCGAGCAGGGGCTGTACTGCTGGAGGGCAGGCGGCACGCCGGCACCGAGGGAGTAGCTTCAGGAGGAAATGCCCTTCGGCCTCAGCCGTTGGAATCGGGAGAGGTGGAGACTGGAGAGCAGCGTGAACGCCGCGAAGGGAGGATCGATATGGATTTGAGGGCCTCAACCGTTGGAATCGGGAAACGCGGAGAAGAGTAGCGCGAAGGGAGGATCGATCTGGATCTAGGGTTGGAGCTTGGAACTGTGGGACACTAACATATTCGGTGTTATGGCCTTATGGGAGAATCGGTGTTTGGCTTATTCGGTTCGTCAGCTTCGCAAACCGAACCGAAAACCGTTAACCGAATAGCGATAGAATTAAAACCGAACCGAAAGACGAAAACCAAAAAAATCGATTTTTTCGGTTTCGGTTAAATAATGCCCACCCCTACGTAGGGGAGGTGAGCTTCTACAACCCTGTAAAATTTGAAGACCAAACTGAATAGCATTTGAAAGATATATATACGTATTGCCATATTGGTGTTTTTGGGGAAATGGCGTATCCATATCGGTATCGGCATATCCAAACATCCTAGCTTTGTATATTCACTTTCTATTATTCATAGCTTAACATCTAATGTTTGTCCTGATGAACAACTTGTTTCCTTTTTCTCCGAGGGATACTAGTTCATCGTTGCTTTGTTGTGTAAAGATTCTCTCATGAAGTTCAGTTGGTTGATTGTTGTGTTTTAAATTTCATACTGAGTTCGTCCTACAAAATTCTAGTATATCTATGCATTGAAAACCTTTGGCTTATCGGTGTCAAGTTGGCTCTTGCATTGAAAAGAAACTTAGGATGTGTTCTTAGTGGTGAGCATGAAGCTTATTTTTAAGCACATCGATCCCCAAAAACCTCGTATGGTTGAAGATATAGTCATGGTTAATTAAGCGTCGCTTAATCGCAAAGGTTGTCACCTAGGGGGGGGGGGCACGCTGGTGGAGAGTATGGTGTCCACCTCATGGCCATGGCATTTCTGAGGCGGCGGTTGGCGTCATCAAGGCCTGAGGTGGACACCATAGATGACCTTTGGTGTGTGTGTTGTGGGGGGGGGGGTAAGGTTATACATACCTAGGCCACCTTGAAGACTGAGAGGGAGCACAGGTGAAAACCCTACCGCCGCTGCCTCTGCTCTGGCGCCTGACGTAGGATCCACAGCATCGCCTCCTTTGTGCATCGTCGCCGGTCCCCCTCCACCATTTCCTCCGCCGCCCCCCCTCAAATATTCTGTCCGGCTCTCCGCTGCCCTCCTGTCCCTGTCGATCTGAGACTAGGCTGGAATGTAATTGAGGAGAGGAGGCTACTCGATCTGAGCACAGTTTACCGCGCAAGATTATATACAGAGTGCCAGAGTCAATGTTAGTGGTATAGCACAATAGTCCAATGGCATATTTGTTAATTGTTGAAGTGCTCATCGATGCTGAATTGCTGATATTATAGTTAATCAATGTCTCTATAGTGCTCACTGATGATGATTATAGTCTATATATGTATATGTATATATTTATATATGTATATATAAATGTATATATGTATATGTGTATGTATGTATGTATATATATGTATATAGGAAGCCTCTTTTCTACTCCCGAGAGTAGTTACTCTCTATGCCGTATCTCACAACGTAGTATCTCGCACAACCAAGGGTATGTATGTGTAGTATACGAGTATATAGGACTAGTTAGGTGGTATTTACATTTTTTTCAGAGGTGGTACGTAAATTTTTTTGACATACTCCTATTTATGTTCATATATAAAGGTATTTGCAAAATACGCTAAAAACTATGTACTCGCAATTTTTTCATGTGGTTCATCTTGGAATATCTTATATTTAGTATATGAGTGTAGCCAAAGTGATAAAGGAGTATTTCATGTTCGTTTAGGAGGTATTTCAAAGGTGGGAGTAACTACACCCGAGAGTATAAGGTATTTTTCCTATATAGGAAGCCTCTTTTCTACTCTTGGGAGTAATTACTCCCTATGTTGAATTTCACAACGTAGGGAGTATCTCGTGCAACGGATGGTATGTACTTGTAGTATATGGGCATATAAGACTAGCTAGGTGGTATTTATATTTTTTCAGAGGTGGTATGTATATTTTTTTTGGATATACTCCTTTTTATGTCCATATATAAAGGTATTTGCAAAATACGCTAAAAACTATGTATTCTTGCAATTTTTTCATGTGGTTCATATTGGAGTATCTTATAATTAGTATATGAGTGTACCCAAAGTGATAAAGGAGTATTTCAAATTCGTTTAGGTAGTATTTCAAATGTGGGAGTAACTACACCTGGGAGTATATATATATATATATATATATATATATATATATATATATATATTGCTCTAAAGGAAATTCATAGGATAGGATATGTGTATGGCGTCGCCTCGCCGCGTGCCTTAAGCGCTTTTGCGGTAAAAAGGTGGTGAGTCACTACACCTCGCCTTATATCGCTTTAATAACCTTGGATATAGTCCAACCTCCTACGAAGCACTGATGGGTTCAAAACATGCTAATGTCCTTGTATGATTTGAAACAGCTAACAGTTATGAGAACTAGGTCTAGGTTTTAGAATCAATTAGGTGTTATGTATTTGTATACATAGTACAATTCTTTTTCCTGAGTAGCCTAGTTGTGATGGCGTCGCCTTGGCTATGCCTAGTCGACGCCTGGTCCGGCCGCCTCGACTAGAGGAGTTAGGAGGCCGCCTAGACATCCAGTCGAGCCTGCGGGTGACTGGGCATCGCGGCGAACGCACTGAGGCGGGTGTCAAATGGTGCTGGTTAATGAGGATACGAACCTCAGGCGGCTCAGATCGAACCCTAGCGCGTGGACGCCGTGGAAACTGGAGAGAGGAGAGGAGATACGGGAGCTTCGCCGAACCGCCGCCAACTCCGCCGCCGCAGCTGTTAGATCCGGTGAGACCCCACTTCCTGATCCCCTTTGCTCCTCCACGGGCCCGATGCTCTCGATTCCTCTCCGCTGGCGCCGCTGCAACCGCACGCCCGACCCCCTCTGCTGAAGTCCCGACCCCCCTCTACTTCGCCACTACAACAGACGCTGCTGACGCCTCGAGCCCTGGACTGCTGATGGTGATGCTTGATGGATGCTGCTGCTATTGATGCTTATGCTTGATGGTGTATGGATGTTGTTGCTGTGCTGAACTGGGAGTGTGGGTGACGGTTGGAATGGGGAGAGGGAGGAGTGGGGTTAGGTTAGGATCAGGGTTAGGAAAAAAGGGTAGGCCAGATGGGCCGGGCCAAGTGGGATGAGGAGTGTGAAGATAAAGTTCTAAGTTCATATCTAATTTCCTTTCATATGAGGTATATTTATTTAATTTCATATCATATGAGATATTATTTATAATTTTCATCGTCTAATCACCGCCTAGGCGTCTAAACGATCCGGGCTCGCCTCGCCTAGTCGGATCGCCATAACAACTATGCTAAGTAGCATGTGTTGTCTTTACACCTTGAATGTCTTTTTCTAGTGCCAAGTTGGTAATATGTTGCTGATGATGAATCTAAATTAACATAAGTTAATTTAGTCAGTTGCACAAGTACAGAATGTTTGACAATTAACACCTTAGATCCTTCAATTGTAATATGTGATTTTTTTTTGTAAAGTAGGTGATAAACGGTGTGCGTAAATATTTTTTGTTTATTAGGGTTCGGTACCAATAATTGACAAGGTTACACGGTGCATAATGTGAAGATATTATTCACTGCTGACATATAAAGGCATGCAGATCTTATGTGCTTATGGTTTTTTTTCAAAGGAAGAAAAATGAACGGAGCATCAATTACCAAATACTGAATAATATGATATCAGCAACTCAATGGAATTACCTTACCTACGTTTTGTTAGATTGTTTGGATTGGTAACTTCTGTTCTCTTTGTTGTGGTACTGCTTTGTTTGTAGAACTCAGATGCTTTCCTTTACTTTTATGTCACAACGAGCATCAACTTGTTCAAATTTCTAAATGCATCTTCATCCTTTTCTGCTCGCCTTTGTACTGATTCATGAAACACTTTCCCAAAACAGACTGGAAATCCAAGTCAGATGAATGTGAAAAGGCTATTGATGAATTAAAGGAGCAAAATGGTAGTGTTGCTGCTGCATTGGCAAAAACGGATCGCCAAGTGAAGTCAAAGGTGTGCTTTCATCAAATAGTTCTTCTATACATTTTTAATAGAGTTATGGCTGATGAATAAAAGATAGCTTGTTTCATTGTGTTTGTTTATAGATGATAATGCTATTATTTATGTCAGTTTAATAAACTTGTTTAAGGTTGCTATTATAATGAAACCATCCATGTTCTTGCAGGAGGGCCAACTTGCGCAACTTAGATCACGCCAGTGGGAGATTCGTGAGAAGTGCGAACTGGAGCAGTTGAAGCTTCCTACAGTCAGTGATCCAATGTATACTGGATCATCCTCAGAAGAACCAGTCCTTGATTACAACCAGCTTAGCGAAATCTACCTGCAGGATATGCGGCTGTCTGAACGTGACAAACTTGAGGCAGATTTCAAACAAAAAATAGGTGCACTAGTGGCTGAGATTGAACGCACTGCTCCAAACCTAAAAGCACTGGACCAATATGAAGCACTGCAAATGAAGGAAAAGGAGGTTACCGAAAAGTTTGAAGCAGCTAGGAAAGAAGAACGAGAGATAGCTGACAAGTATAACTCTGTCAAGCAAAGAAGGTATTGCCCAAGCATTATTGGTGATGCACTTTTGTTTACGCATGTCATTTTTGAAATACAAACATGCATGTAATTCGTCACCTGTGGAAGCTGATGACTTACAATTCTCAAGTTTTTTCTATGATGCTTGAACTTTTGTAGGAGCTAGCAAAGTTCTCTATTGCACTTTCTAGCACTCATGCTCTCTAGTGATGTGTAATTTGCCATCTATGAATTTGTTCGCAAATATTATGATGATAGTTTGATAGTTAGAAGAAAGCTCTATATTGATGTTGTTTGGTTGGTGTTTTTTCTCCCTATTGTGGTTACACTGTAAAGGGGATACATTACCCCTTGTTTGGTTAGATTACTCTGAAATCATAATACACGTAATGGGATTACACTCCAATATAATCTTAAATGCACCCAAAATTAGATGTGATCCAATTACATTACCTCTGTTTGCAGAACCCAAGTATTCTATCTACAACTGCCAGACCATACACCATAGTTTTTAATAGCGAATCACTTTGGTTAATAACTGGCCTACTTGGGATGTCACTGATAGAAGTGCTGAATTTTCACCAGAGCTGTACTATCTTTACGCGATATTTTACAAATATTCCTGCAATTGAAAATACCATAACAATTTTATTTGAAGAATATAGTACACATCCTTTAATAAATATTGATTATAATTGGTTTTGAGATTACTATTTCGTCATAATATTCTTTTATCAAATTTGAATAAGTTTCAAGTGTTTTTGGTACATTAACATGTATCCTGCTCTAGAAATATTTTTGTCTATGACTAGTGTCTCAGTTACCTTGTGTAGATTCAGTAACCAGTATAAGGTTAATAAGTTAAAGAACAGGGTTTTGGTTATCATCTTATATATCTAATAAGGGCAATCTTATTTATTGGGTGCTTCCATTCTTTATTTGTGTTTCAGAGTTTTAATATAAATTAGTGGCATGTTCTTAGCATGAATATACTTGCAGCATGTTAAGAGTTCAGAACACGTTGGATATTAGGAAAAATCCATGTACACACTGTATTGCCATGGTGGGTGGGTGTGTTTGGGGAGGGGGGGGGGGGGGGGTTGACATTGCAAGTGACTTCTAAGAGGGTATATGGATTGTTCCCAATATTTAAATACGTTTGTCAGCTCAAGTATTGCACTGATGAGCTGTTCTCGTACTCTCGTTTTGCTTGTTATATCATATGATGTTGAGTTCCTGGATGATTATGCCATACTTACTGTTCTTATTGCTACTGGTGCTTAGGTATGAGCTGTTCATGGTAGCCTTTGATCACATATCCAAAGGCATAGACAAAATTTATAAGCAGTTAACAAAAAGTCACACACATCCACTTGGAGGAACAGCATATTTAAACCTAGAAAATGAAGACGAGCCATTTCTGCATGGAATCAAGTACACAGCTATGCCACCTACCAAACGCTTTAGAGATATGGAACAGTTATCTGGTGGGGAGAAGACTGTTGCAGCACTGGCATTGCTTTTTGCCATTCACAGGTAAGACACAGCTATGCTAAATTTCCTATTTCCTTGATCATGTTGCTCATAATTGAAAAGACTGTCATAGTAATACTTTCAGCAGTGAAATGATGCAAAATCATTTGCAGACATTATATATTGCACTTAAGTGGTCATAGGATTTCATTTGGTGTCAATTTTGGTGTCTAATATTGACATCTTTACTTTGTGCTTGGGGTTTAGAAAATGACTGTCAGGTTCCTCCATTAGTAATAATTTTAGCAGTTAAATGACGACATTACGTATTGCACTTAAGTGGTTACATGTTTTCATCCAGTGCCAATTCTGGTTCTAGTGTTGATATGATGATATTTTTACGTTGTGTTTTTCATGCCCCATACTTTATGAACCTCTTGGGTCTGCCATGAGTCCACGACGAATGAGTGGATGCCATGTGCATTATCAGCATAGCATAGGGAGTATATGGAATCAGTATTTTATTGGCCTTACACTTCAGTTTGGTAGGTTGAAGTCTTCTACGCAAAACCTCGATCCATTTTGTGTGATGTGCCATATACGAGTCATATATCTCTAGTTGGACATCTATCAGGCAGCAGTTTTTGCTTGATTACTTTACCTTTTGTCCCAACCAAATTCCTAAAGTTGTGTGGCAATTGCTCAGTTTCAGGCCATCACCATTCTTCATATTGGATGAAGTTGATGCAGCTCTGGATAATTTGAATGTTGCCAAGGTTGCTGGGTTTATCAGATCGAAGTCATGTGAGCGCGCTGGCGAAGAACAAGATGGTGATGGAGGATGTGGGTTCCAGAGTATTGTCATATCGCTGAAGGACAGTTTCTATGACAAAGCTGAAGCACTGGTTGGTGTTTATAGGGACTCAGAACGAAGGTAAAGTGTACTTTTATTACGTCTTTAGTCTTTACCATGCACAAATGACCTCTCATCTAACATGCAGTTGCTCGAGAACCCTCACATTCGACCTGACGAAGTATAGAGAAGCATGAATCCACTTTGCTACGAGTCACTTTATCTGCTTGAATAGCTATCCTTAACCTGTCCAACCTTTTCAAATTCTGTACATAAGTGATTAGTCGCTTACAGTTAATCTAGAAACCGAACTGCTATCGGTACAAGACTATTGTATCAGCCACAACATGTGTTCATGCACTTGTATGATGTACGACAGTTTTTTTTTTTGCAAGAATTTCAGGCGCATGTGTCATCCTTGAAAAATTTCATGCTAATATGGCTTTAAGCACTCACAGGAATGACATTTCTCGGTAGTACGTACCATTTTGAAGGGAAATTGTTAGTTTTGCCGATATCCTTAGAAGTTAGAACGAACTCTGGTTTTTCCGACTTGTCGTGTTGTAATATTTTAGGCTCTGTATTCCACTGATAACCCGCACAAGAACTAGGCTCGAGGCCCTTGTTACGCTGTGCCGCCCGCGCCTTCCTCTTTCTCGTCGCAAGACCAGTTATTTGCATTTACTCATGCAAAGGAAGTCTTCTATTATTTTACGATTTCCACTTGGCCCCCAATGCCCAATCCCACATGGATCGACTTGCCATGTCAAAAATGTAGTTGATGAGCCGAAGTGCACGGGATCAGTGCAGCACTTACCGTCGGACTATTCCGTGGTTTGATGTTGAACCCAAGAGAACACATGAAATATTCTAACTATCATTGAGCAATTACTTAAAAAACTACAATTAAATAACAACGGTAACAATTATGATATAGAATCATACTAAAAATACTAATGATTAAAGCTAATCCTAAGGCTATGGCTGTGGCTACGAGAAGGTTTGTGCTCATTAGATAACCACAGGGATGATAATGATAATCTAGATAATGAGAGCAATTAATAACGAGAGTTCACGTAGGTGCCACATCCTAAATGCATCTCCTTCGGACAAACATCATATATGAGAATCTATTGTCTTAGCTGACGTGTGCACACTATGTTACTATGACTTACCACTAGATCAACGCCTTAGGCTTCATGGTTAATTACACTTTTAACATAATACCTTCAACAAAACCCCCGTCCGAAGCACGAGTAAGCTTGAGTTCGGCTTGAAAAAGCTCGTCGTTATACTTTTAACATAAAACCTTCTATAAAAGGTCAATCAACTCTTGAGATGTCTCCAAAAAGCATGGCACCTTCGCAACTACACTTATTTTGGAAAGAACATTGTCGACGATCGGGACCGTCGACCGCAAAGAAAGAGGGTGAAGGGTAGTACGGAGGGCGAGGCCCAGAGCTTCGCTCGTCCGGGAGGTACTTCGGCAAGGCGATGAGCAGGGGCCAAAGACAATCAAACAGGGACACGAGATTTATATGGTTCGGGCCGAACGCCCTACTCCATTCGGATGATGGTATCAGATGCCCTTAATGCCGATGGCTGCCCGGCCTTTACAAATGAGAGCTGGGGGTTCCAATATGAGAGTGCCGTAGCCTAGTTTGTGGAGGTGTAGTGAGAAAGAAGAAAAACCCGCCCTTCTAGAGGGCCCCGCCTCCTTATACTACCGAAAGGCGGTGTTACATTGGGGATTAGGAGCCGAGAGGATGAATGGGCTCATGTCAGAAAGCCTTCGTCTTGGTGACTAGTCTTGTCTCGCCTTGCCCACGCCGGGTTAGTAGACTCTCTGAGCAAAGCAGGTCGCTGCTTCGGGAAACAATGCACCCACTCTGTGGTTTTGTCGATGATGACGTTGTTATGCGTGGCCCCGCCACGCTCGGGTGAGCGGACTCCATCTTTGTCGCGATCGGATGATGGGACTGAGGCTTTGACTTTGGCGACCTTCGTGCTGCCTTGGGAAGGAGCCACCTGCTTCTGTGCGACCGCTTCAGGCGGTCGCGATCGTTGGATACGTGGTTAAAGGTCAGCGGAGGGCCCGATGCTCGACCCTTGGCGGAGACTGGGATCGGGCTGGTCGGAGGTCGGGGGAGCCCGATCTGTGACGAAGGTCGAACGCCCCGCTAGGTCGGGAAAGAGCTTGGGGCGGTCGGCTAGGTCGGGGAAGAGCTCCTTTATGGCCCTGCGGGACCTTTGGTCGGAGCCTGGTTCGGAACAGTCCGATTGGTGCTCCGGACTGACGGTTCGGGGACGTCTCCGACCGAGCTAGGGAACAGTCCCCGATCTTAGAGGAGGGCTGCTCAAAGCCCCCCGGGGGGGCCACGTGTCAGGGTGGCTGTAACTTCCCAAAAATTTGCTTATATATTATTTTATTGCTTAAAAGTGCATTTATGATTTTCTAGAATTTATTTGGATTTTTCTGGATTTATTTGAATTAATTTCAAATCAAGTTTATTGCCTTTTGTTCAAATCTATTTAAATCTGTGCAAAGTTAAAATAAAGTTTAGCGAAAAATATTTTATTTGAGTCTAGAATGTCTCAAAGTATTTTTGAGAATTTTCTTGGATTTTTCCTGAATATTTATTGCCTAAAACAAACAAAATGAATTTCGGGAATTATTTTAATTGAAAAATCCTTTCTTTTCGGTTGGAACAGTATTGGGCTTGGCCCATTCAGCATCTTGGCAGTAGTCTGTGGCCATGCGCGCCCAGCTTGGCCCATGAGTTGAGGTGCGCAGCCGCAGCCTTTGATCTTGCATCGGACGGTCAGAAGCAATCGCGCGTAAAACCCAAACCCTAGCCCCAGTTGACCGTAGGATCAGAATCGGACGGTCAAGATTAAGTCGTACCGGTTTGGGAAAGGATGGATCGTGTTCGTTAGTTAGTTTGGGCGGATCTGATCCAGCCGCGTCACCGCGAATCGCAGCCGTTAAATGCATCATCGGAGGGTCCTCGCTTGTCGCCTCCGTTTGGATTCTTCCGCAGCGCGCCGTGTCTCCGGTGGACTCGGAGTCCGTGTCCTCCGCCCGCACGCTCCTCCGTTCGCCTATTTAAGGAACCGCCGGGTGCATCGAGATCCTTGTCCCGCACCGCATTAGAACCCCAAGTCTTCGTCGTCCAGAGCTTGCCGGAGCGCCTCGTGGAGCGTCGTCGTCTTCCTCGCCGGCGGATTTTGTCTCAGGCGACACCATTAGTAGCGGGAGAAGCTTTGGACCGTCGGATCCTCGCCCGACGACTCAGATTCGGCCGCGTGTTCTCGGTGAGCCGTAAGACCTTCGTTAATCGCTGACCGTTGGATCTAAAACCCGTGCTTGTGATCTTGCCGCGTGTACATCGGTCGGCAACCGTCCGATGGGATCTGAGTGCATCAGATCGCGCCGCCGCCTGCAACCAATCGGGAGCCGACGTGTGGCGGGCGCAGAGACCGATGCGCCATGAACCGCGTCTGCGGTGAACCAAGCCGACGCCGTGGACCGGGTCCATGCGCCGGAGACGCGTGTCGCCATCTGATT
Source organism: Otatea glauca (assembly GCA_036346275.1). Taxonomy (NCBI): domain Eukaryota; kingdom Viridiplantae; phylum Streptophyta; class Magnoliopsida; order Poales; family Poaceae; genus Otatea; species Otatea glauca. The sequence goes on from JAYEVK010000397.1 coordinate 70,914, forward strand.
AGCTGGCGCCAGGGCTGACGTCAGCATGCCGTCATGATGACGCAATAATCTATTTTCGATTTAAAAATAAATCTGTAAATTCCGAATTTCTGATTTTCTGATTTCAGTATTTATTTCAAACTTCAAAAGGCTATATCTTTTGCATCGTAACTCGGATTTGAGTGATTCCAATTTCTAAAAATTTGTAAAATTGAGATCTATTTAATGGTGAATTTTATTTGATTTTTGGAGTTCAATTGCTCTCTGTTTTGGTATTTATTTGTTTTTCGTCTTCGGTACGCGTAGACGTTGAATTGTGCGACGCTTCGGAGGAAGATCCAGCAACTCAAGAGCAAGTTCCAGAACCAGATCAGGACCTATTCCAAGGCAAGTTGTGCTTTGATCATGTTGAACCCATGTTTATAAAATTGCTATGTTTGTTTTACCCTATTGCATATATTTCAAATATACAATTGTTTTAAATTAGATTGGGTTTAGCTAATATACCAGATTGAATTATACCCTACCTTGTCATTGTATGCCATGATCCATTGTCACCCTAGATTGGTTAAATATAGTTGGTTAATAACTATAATCAACATTGGAGGATTAGTCCGTATTAGTTGCTTAGCTTTGCCACGTCATCACATGTGTCAGAATCATTGATAATTAATCTTGATTAAAGGAATATGGAACAATGTTATGAACTTGTGTGTCATGTGGGATCACACGATGAGATTGAGTTGTTGTGGCGAGTCATGTCACGCAACGATGTTGAATTGTTGATGGCACGTGGTGCTTGGTAATCAACTGGGTGATAATAACTTAGATTGGGGCAAGTGACAAGGGGCGAGTATGCCAAGGTGGGTCCGATGGGCAGAAGGTATGTGGATGTCTTGCCTTGATCACACTAAGGACTTAACCTTGCAAGCCTTTGACCTGAGTCAATCATGCAACCACATGTCCGTATGGGCCACCTAATGAGTAATTTGCAATGTCTTAATTTTGGTACTATCGTGGTCGGTGTGAGTTCCCGAGTTATGGTGAAATTCACATGGCGCAAGGGGGGCCCTAGTTATGGTTTTCAGACCCACCAGTGTTGAAACCTTAGCGGGTAGTATCGGGTTAAGCAAGAGCATTGTAAAAGCTTTGTTATAATCACTCGCCTTGGTGGTGTTTGGTTGTATCACGTGGGTAAAGTGCATAACCTCTGCAGAGTGTGAAACTATTCGGATAGCCGTGCTCGCGGTATTGAGCAATGCTCGGGAATTACGGTTAAGGGTTAGTTTAATTAATTGGACAACTTGGTTGGGATGGCGGAAGGCCATATGGAAGATGGAATTTGACTTAGGATTGGAAACTTGGTTTACTTGAGAAATACTGAATTTATTTACTATTGATATTTGTTTTACAATCTTTACAATCTATTTACTGTATTTGTTCATAAATGCTGCTTATGGCAAAATAGCCATGATAGCCTATCCAATGGAATAAGCCTTGCATATAGATACATAGAATTGCATTCTGTGCACAACTTATTGAGTGCTTAAGTACTCACCCTTGCCAAACAACAATAATCAACAGTTGAAGAATCTCCAGGAAGACACGAGTCATTAGGGTCCGAGCCTCGTCGGTTGCCTGTGGTGAACTGATGAGCTATCTACGTTTTCTACTTTCCGCTGCATAATTATTAGTTTATATTTTCAGTCTTGCCCTGCGTGGCTTAATAATGTAAGTCGGTCATAAGATCATACCTTTAGATATATCAATGAATGAACTATTATTCTATTATCGTTGAGTATGATGTGATATGTACCAATGTTGAGCTGTGTGCACTAGCGTTGATCCTGGGACTAGTGCGGTAAACACAGTGGGTTCGAATCAGTGGATTCGGGTCCTTACAGAGGTGGTATCAGAGCATACTGACTGTAGGTCTTGGCCCTAGATAGTATGGAGGTGTCCTGTGTGTGTCCAAAACTATTTTCTAAAGAAAATTTAAACTTGACTAATAAAACACTCTTGACTCATCTCATTCTCTACTTCTCGCCTTTGCTGAATTTACCAATTTACTTGCCGTTTCGGGTGGAGAACTTATTCAAAGTTCTTGTGAAGCAGATGCCGATCGTTTCGACCTTTGAGGAGTCAGCTGGTGGCTACGCCATGGAGCTGTGGAGAGTTCTTCAAACGCTGGGAGGCTTCTATCGTTCGCTTTACCGAGGAGGCAGCTGGTTAGTTAATTGTGTACACCGAGGATTTATTTGCAAGCTGATTATCTACGCTCGGGAGAACGAGGAAGCTAGCAGACCAATCAACATCTCCGCCAGAAGATTCTCGTGACGAGGTTGCAATTCAGAGGTCGCCGACTTGCTCTTCGCCGTGTTCGCCGCGATTACGCCGACGAGCTTCACGACTCTGTTCCGCTTCACCTAGACGCTCAAGCGTGCCGACGCCGACGGATCGTGGAGGACGAGTGTGCCATCGCGTACACCTTGCGGAGTTCATCCTTGCCCGTGAGGATCATATGAGAGATACTACTCAGAGCCTGGAGACTGTACGAGGCACTCGAGTGGCAGAGCAGAGCTTGAGGTGACTCGTGCTTGACCATCGGGATGATTATCGAGTGGGAGAGGCCCTAGAGGCGCCGAGGACGAGTTGGAGCGCGTGACTCGCGGAGTTCAGGAGCCGCTTGAGAGTCCGAGGAGGATCCAGAGGAGCGAGAGTGGGAGCGAGAGGAGGAGAGTGCACTGTTGTTGCGAGGAGCCAGCAGAGGTCATCGTGATAGGTTCGCCCTATGCCCGCCATCCGCCGTGTATGCGCCGGATCACCTCACCAAGGTGGCCGGATGAGTGAGTGTCACCTTGAGCGTGTTGAGACTCAAGTGTGAGTCGCGTCTTTAAGTTAGTCTTTACCTCTTTAGTTGACGTTAAGGTTTCGTGTTTAGTTTGCTTCTTTGTGTGCCGAGAGTGCAAGATGTGTTGCAAAACTTGTAGGCTTAAATAAGCACCATACCAAGAATAAATAAAGAATTATTTCAGTTTGGGTATAACCTATCTCCCGCTTTAGAAATTCTTGCTTCTTATCTATGCTACATCTACCTTTCCTAACCCAAGAGGCAATCATCGATGGTGAATACCGAGGAACAACAAGAGCTTTGTGAAGTGGATCGCGCTGAATGACAACCCCAATGACGGAGGCACTCAACCACCACCACGACATGCGAGAACTGGGAGCGCTTTGCCGCAGCAGACTCAACTAATGCGCACTATGATGTAGCAAATGCAGCAGATGACCAACGCAGCAGCAACCAACAACAACCCTGCAGCTCAGAACAACCATGGTGGACCTCGATCTCACTCCAAGCTATCAGATTTTATGCGGACTAGGCCACCAACTTTTCCCGGGAATGTGAACCCTTTGGAAGCCGATGATTGGCTTAGGACTATTGAGAAGAAGCTGCACATCACTCAGTGTGAGGGCAATGAGAAGGTGCTCTACGCCTCTCATCAACTTGAAGGAACTGCCGCAGAATGGTGGGAGAATTACTGTGCCGCTCATGGAGCCCCACAAGAGATCACTTGGGAGGAGTTTACTAATGCTTTTCGCCAGTACCATATTCCAGAAGGAATGATGGACCTTAAAAAGGAAGAGTTCAGGGCTCTGAAACAAGGAGGCCAACCAGTGGTCGAATACCTGAATAGATTTACCCGCTTAGCTCGCTATGCCCTCAAGACGAGCGACAGATAAAGCCAGCGCCTCGTTTCATGAAGGGACTGAATTCAGATCGCAGCTTGGGACCGATTACCCACAATTTTCCAGACTTTCAGGAGTTAGTCAATAAGGCTTTGATCCTAGAGGATAAGCGCAAAGAACTGGGTGAGAACCGTAAGCGCTTGATGACTAATCAGGGTGGACGTCCAAACCATATACGTTTAAGGATGTCACCACAGCAATTTGCTAGATTCCAACCACCAGCCGTGAACAAGACATCAACCCCTGCGCCTCGCCCTGTTAATCAGAACTTTCAGACACCAGCATAGGGCAACAATGCACCAGGAGGGAATCAACAGTCTGCATTGAAAAGATCCAATACATACAATGAGCCAGGGCACTTTTCTAATAGGTGTCCACAGAAGGGAGGCATTACGCCCGTTCGTTTCAACTTGGGAACAACACCTGCCAAGGCACCAGCCTCAGGAGGAAATCGTGCGCTAGGTCAAGCTGGAGCAACACCGCAGTCAACAGTGCGTGGAAGGATCAACCACATCACCGCTGATGGAGCTCAGGAGGCTACAAACGCGTCATCGGGTGAGTTCCCGTCAACTCAAGACCGCTACGCTTTGTTTGATTCGAGCTTCGTGATTCGCTCGTTTCTCAAAGTTTTGCAACCAAGAATGGATTTAAAGTGGTGAATCTTAAGTGTGTGTTTTAGTCCAAGCCCCGTGATCCGAGCTTAGATCTAGCCTTGGGTGTTTGGGAGCTAAGTTGCTTATGGATGGGATAGAATTTCTAGCGAATCTTATCTTGATAGATGCGCGATCCCTAGACGTCATCCTTGGAATGGATTGGCTGTCTAAGCATAAGGCTGTTTTGGATTGTGGCCGAAGGATCGTAACTTTGGAAGGCCCTCGTGGCAAGAAGGTAGAATTCCAAGCGACCGCAGTTCGTGATGGGCAGTTAGTGGTCAACAGCGTGAAAGCCATCAGCATGGAAGATGTGCCAGTAGTCAGAGAATACCCGGATGTGTTTCCAGAAGATTTGCCAGGACTGCCACCAGACCGCGACATCGAGTTTGTTATCGAGTTAGCACCAGGGACAGCACCGATATCAAAGAGACCATATCGGATGCCTACCGACGAGTTAGTTGAAATGAAGAAGCAGATGGAGGAACTGCAAGAAAAAGGTTTCATTAGACCTAGTTCATCGCCGTGGGGAGCCCCAGTTTTGTTTGTTCGTAAAAAGGACGGAAGTCTTAGAATGTGCATCGATTATCGTGCACTGAATGAAGTAACGATCAAGAATAAGTATCCGTCGCCCAGGATCGATGACTTATTTGATCGCTTAAGAGGAGCTGGAGTTTTCCAAGATAGACCTTCGCTCGTGATACCATCGCTGAAGATCCGAGCAGAGGATGTGCTAAGACTGCGTTTTTACGCGATATGGACATTATGAGTTTACGCCATGTCATTTGATTGACAAATGCCCCGCATATTTCATGAACATGATGAATAAGGTTTTCATGGAATATTTAGATAAGTTCGTTGTAGTCTTTATAGACGATATCTTGGTTTACTCAAGACAGAGGAAGAGCATGCGAACATCCGAGGAGGGTTCTAGAGAGGCTACGAGAGCATCACCGTATGCTAAGTTTAGCAAGTGTGAATTTTGGAAGGAAAAGTCGAATTTCTTGGTCATGTAATGACTACTAAAGGAGTGGCAATGACCCAAGCAAAGTGGACGCAGTGTTGCATTGGGAGCAACCAAGTCCATTACCCGATTCGTAGTTTTTCGGGAATGGCGGATACTACCGCGGTTCATAGACGGATTCTCGACAATTGCTAAACCCTTACGCAGCTTGTCAAGAAAGAAAAGAAGTTTGCATGGACGCCTTTGAATGCGAAAAGTTTTATGGAATTAAAGAAGCGTTTAACAATGTACTCTGTATTAGTGTTGCCGATGTGCGTAATGGATTTGATATTTATTGCGATGCTTCAAAGCAAGGCTTGGGATGCGTGTTAATGCAAGAAGGCAAAGTCGTTGCTTATGCGCCGAGACGCTTAAGACCGCATGAAGTGAACTACCCAACGCATGATTTGGAGTTAGCTACCGAGTGCATGCCTTGAAGATATGGCGCCATTATCTTATAGGAAATAGATGTGAGATATATCTGCACCATAAGAGCTCAAATACATATTCACTCAAGCAGATCCGAATATGAGACAAGCAAGATGGCTAGAGCTAATTAAGGATTATAATGTGGGAATTCATTATCATCCCAGGAAAGCCAATGTGGTAGCAGATGCTCTGAGTCGAAAGAGCCATAGCGCAAATACGCTAACAATGGAGGATCAACCAGAACTATGCAAGGAATTCCAGAAACTAAGGTTGGAAGTCGTTCCGCAAGGAATGGTAGCTGCATTGGAAGTGAGGCCAACACTGGAGGATCAGATTAGTGAAGGCCAGAAAGATGACGATAAAATTTCTAAGATCAAGGCTAAAAAGGAAGAAGGCCTAGCCGTAGATTTCACTCTGGATGAGCAAGGAACCATGTTCTTCAAAGGCCGAATTTGTGTACCGGATAAAAAGGAACTAAAGCAATTGATTCTTGAAGAAGCTCACGATTCTACGTACTCGATTCATCCAGGAAGTTCTAAGATGTACCAGGATTTGAAAGAAAGATTTTGGTGGCCTAACATGAAGCGTGAAGTAGCTGAGCATGTTGCTTTATGCGACGTATGTCAGAGAGTAAAAGCCATGCATCAAAGTCCCGCTGGTTTGTTGCAGCCGTTGAAAATTCCGAAATGGAAGTGGGAGGAAATCGGAATGGACTTTATCACCGGTTTACCTAAGACTCAGAGGGGTTATGATTCCATTTGGGTAATTGTGGATCGTCTAACCAAGGCCGCCCATTTTATCCCAGTAAAGACCACTTACTCGGGAAATCGTTTAGCGGAGTTGTACATGTCAAGGATTGTATGCTTGCATGGAGTGCCCAAGAAGATTGTGTCGGACTGAGGTACCCAATTTACCTCGAGATTTTGGAATAAGTTGCACGAAGCCATGGGAACTCGTCTGAATTTTAGTACAGCATATCACCCGCAGATGATGGTCGACCGAAAGAGTAAATCGATTTTAGAGGATATGTTGAGAGCTTGTGCTTTAGCTTATGCTACATCATGGGATAAATGTTTGCCATACGCAGAATTGAGCCATAATAAAAGCTATCAAGCTAGCCTCGCAGATGTCACCATTTGAGGCGTTGTATGGACGTGCTTGTCGTGACTCAGCTAAATTGAATGAAACAGAGAGCGCTTGGTTTTGGGCCGATATCCTCGAGGAAGCCGAAAGTCAAGTCGCAATGATCGAGAAAGGTTGAAGATAGCACACCAAGACGTAAAAGCTACGCAGATAACCGCTCGCCGAGATTTGAGTTTTGAACCAGAAGATCATGTGTATCTCAGGGTTACCCCTCTTAAGGGCGTTAAAAGATTTCATGTTAAAGGAAAGCTTTCACCAAGATACGTGGGTCCGTTCAAGATTCTGAGCCGACGAGGAGAGGTAGCGTATCAGTTAGAGTTGCCTCAGTCTTTGGCAGGAGTACATGATGTATTCCATGTGTCACAACTCAAGAAGTGTCTCAGAGTGCCAACAGAGCAAACCCCGTTGGATGCAATAGAGCTACAAGAAGATTTGACTTACAAAGAGCAACCGGTCAGAATTTTGGATGTTATGGAGCGCAAGACCAGAAACAAGTCTATTCGCTTTTGCAGAGTTCAGTGGAGCAATCATTCTGAAAGTGAAGCCACATGGGAGCGCGAAGAAGATTTGAAGTCAGAATTCCCAAACCTATTCTCTAGTTAGCCTGAATCTTGGGGTTGAGATTCTATTAAGGGGGGAGGTTTGTAACATCCCAAAAATTTGCTTATATATTATTTTATTGCTTAAAAGTGCATTTATGATTTTCTAGAATTTATTTGGATTTTTCTGGATTTATTTGAATTAATTTCAAATCAAGTTTATTGCCTTTTGTTCAAATTTATTTAAATCTGTGCAAATTTAAAATAAAGTTTTGCCAAAAATATTTTATTTGAGTCCAGAATGTCTCAAAGTATTTTTGAGAATTTTGTCTCAGGCGACACCATTAGTAGCGGGAGAAGCTTTGGACCGTCGGATCCTCGCCCGACGACTCAGATTCGGCCGCGTGTCCTCGGTGAGCCGTAAGACCTTCGTTAATCGCTGGCCGTTGGATCTAAAACCCGTGCTTGTGATCTTGCCGCGTGTACATCGGTCGGCAACCGTCCGATGGGATCTGAGTGCATCGATCGCGCCTACCGCAACCAATCGGGAGCCGACGTGGTGGCGCGCGAGACCGATGCGCCATGAACTGCGTCTCATGGTGAACCAAGCCGACGCCGTGGACCGGGTCCATGCGCCGGAGACGCGTGTCGCCATCTGATTGGCTGGCGCCAGGGCTGACGTCAGCATGCCGTCATGATGACGCAATAATCTATTTTCGATTTAAAAATAAATCTGTAAATTCCGAATTTCTGATTTTCTGATTTCAGTATTTATTTCAAACTTCAAAAGGCTATATCTTTTGCATCGTAACTCGGATTTGAGTGATTCCAATTTCTAAAAATTTGTAAAATTGAGATCTATTTAATGGTGAATTTTATTTGATTTTTGGAGTTCAATTGCTCTCTGTTTTGGTATTTATTTGTTTTTCGTCTTCGGTACGCGTAGACGTTGAATTGTGCGACGCTTGGAGGAAGATCCAAGAACTCAAGAGCAAGTTCCAGAACCAGATCAGACCTATTCCAAGGCAAGTTGTGCTTTGATCATGTTGAACCCATGTTTATAAAATTGCTATGTTTGTTTTACCCTATTGCATATATTTCAAATATACAATTGTTTTAAATTAGATTGGGTTTAGCTAATATACCAGATTGAATTATACCCTACCTTGTCATTGTATGCCATGATCCATTGTCACCCTAGATTGGTTAAATATAGTTGGTTAATAACTATAATCAACATTGGAGGATTAGTCCGTATTAGTTGCTTAGCTTTGCCACGCCATCACATGTGTCGTAATCATTGATAATTAATCTTGATTAAAGGAATATGGAACAATGTTATGAACTTGTGTGTCATGTGGGATCACACGATGAGATTGAGTTGTTGTGGCGAGTCATGTCACGCAACGATGTTGAATTGTTGATGGCACGTGGTGCTTGGTAATCAACTGGGTGATAATAACTTAGATTGGGGCAAGTGACAAGGGGCGAGTATGCCAAGGTGGGTCCGATGGGCAGAAGGTATGTGGATGTCTTGCCTTGATCACACTAAGGACTTAACCTTGCAAGCCTTTGACCTGAGTCAATCATGCAACCACATGTCCGTATGGGCCACCTAGGTGAGTAATTTGCAATGTCTTAATTTTGGTACTATCGTGGTCGGTGTGAGTTCCCGAGTTATGGTGAAATTCACATGGCGCAAGGGGGCCCCGGTTATGGTTTTCGCACCACCAGTGTTGAAACCTTAGCGGGTAGTATCGGGTTAAGCGAGCATTGTAAAAGCTTTGTTATAATCACTCGCCTTGGTGGTGTTTGGTTGTATCACGTGGGTAAAGTGCATAACCTCCGCAGAGTGTGAAACTATTCTGATAGCCGTGTTTCGCGGTATTGAGCAATGCTCGGAATTACGGTTAAGGGTTAGTTTAATTAATTGGACAACTTGGTTGGGATGGCAGAAGGCCATATGGAAGATGGAATTTGACTTAGGATTGGAAACTTGGTTTACTTGAGAAATACTGAATTTATTTACTATTGATATTTGTTTTACAGTCTTTACAATCTATTTACTGTATTTGTTCATAAATGCTGCTTATGGCAAAATAGCCATGATAGCCTATCCATTGGAATAAGCCTTGCATATAGATACATAGAATTGCATTCTGTGCACAACTTGTTGAGTGCTTAAGTACTCACCCTTGCCAAACAACAATAATCAACAGTTGAAGAATCTACACCTGTGTTGGAAGAGGAAGTCCAGGAAGACACGAGTCATTAGGGTCCGAGCCTCGTCGGTTGCCTGTGGTGAACTGATGAGCTATCTACGTTTTCTACTTTCCGCTGCATAATTATTAGTTTATATTTTCAGTCTTGCTTTGCGTGGCTTAATAATGTAAGTCGGTCATAAGATCATACCTTTAGATATATCAATGAATGAACTATTATTCTATTATCGTTGAGTTTGATGTGATATGTACCAATGTTGAGCTGTGTGCACTAGCGTTGATCCTCGGACTAGTGCGGTAAACACAGTGGGTTCGAATCAGTGGATTCGGGTCCTTACAGTGGTCGATCCCCGACAACCAGCCCCCAAGGCTCAAGAAGCGGTCTGAGACTTCTAGGCGCTCTTGAGTCTGAGGTCTTTTTGGGGAGGGATCGCTCCCCCCTTCGACCGGGCTCGAGGTTTCTTGGGCTCACCTTCAGACCCAGAGAAGGCCTCCCCGGGGTGCACACTTGGATCCCGACATCTTGTTTTCCCAGGTGGGCTCAGAAGGCCCAGGAGCCTCGTGGATAGGGAAGTTGGAGGGATGTGATCTGGCGGATGCGTGGATCGACGCGCCCGTACGGGGGTTTTGAAGGGGCCCTGGCGCCTCGGCTACCGCGTCGGCTACGGGCGCGCCTTTTGAGGCGATGGTGACGCCAGAGACGAGGCGCCTTTAAAAGCCGGCGGGTCTCTTCCTTCGTGGTTTCGCTTCCCATTGCTCGTGCTTTGCCTTCTTCTTCCTTGTCCTTCCGTGACCACGCCTTCTAGCCTTCGCTATGATCTTGTCCCCTCAACCTCGACCTCATGGCGGTTCGAGGAGCACGCCATCGCGAGCGGATGAAGGAGATGGAATCCTTGGGGCTTCGACCCATTCACTGGCGGCTTCCATCCGGGAGAGCGTGCCGCGACCTCGGACGACGAGATCGTGAGCACGAGCAAAGATATGCTCTTCGCCACGAACCCCGAGAGCGATTTCTTGGTCGCGGTCCTGCGCAGAAGGCGAGATCGAGCTCGTGAACCCGCACCAACTCCCTTCTTCTCCTTTCCATTTTCGCACATCTTTGCGAGGGTTCTGGGCGCCCTTCCCACCCCGCTGCTTTTTCTTCCGCTTTTACTTTTGTCCCGCACCGCTGGCGATCCCGCTGTCGGGTGCCTTTACTTCCGGCCGGGGTGGCTCCTTGTTCCTTCCTCCAAATCTCGACCCAGACTCGCCGGCCGTGGACGGAGAAATGGTTCTATCCAAGAAGGGCGAGGAGCGGGCTCGCCACAACAAAGACCGCTGTCAAGGGAAAGCGGAGATCCCTGAGCTCGAGGACTCGACGACCGACCAGCGGCGGTTGCCTTTATCCATATCCGCGCTTATGCGGGCCTCAAGGGGCAAATGCTCACGACTTCATGAATCGGTGCTTCCTCTCCGAGGAGGTTGCACCTTTTTGAGATCACCGGAGGTGCGACGCCACCCGAAAGCTACGAGGTAAGTGCCGTCCGACCTTAAGTCCTTTCGAGTCTTGGTCGGAGTTCCTCATTTCTTGATGCTCTTTCCGACCTTGCAAGACCGGAAGGCGGCTTGATCGCTCGAGGATGCAGGAGATCTTGGGAAGGCCGCCACCGCCTTCGACCTCGCGCATCGCCCCCAAGAACGCCCCGGGTGCAGAACGAGGTAATGGCCTTCCGCTTTGATTTTTCCTTGGGGCTCGGACTCGATGCTCATCGTGATGAGCTTGCGCAGCGTACCAGGAGCTCGGGATACGGCAAGCGCTTGTTACCGCCGGTCCGAACAAAGGCAAAAAGGGAGGTAAGAGACCGGCTCTTGACGCCCCGAAGCAAGTCGCCAAGAAGCCCCACGTCGAGTGGGGCGACCGGGTCGTGGTAAGTCTGAATGCCCCTAGTTCGGGAACATCCGATCCTGAGCTCGCTTCCTTCGTGCCGCCTTTTCGGTCCTTCCACTAATCCTTGCTTCTTTGCTAGCAACAGGAGGCGGCTTCTGCCGCAAGGGCCCTGAATACGCAGCCGGAGCCACGAGCTCCGACGTTGAGCCCCCGGGGAGGGAGTCCTGCTGCCGCCACCGAGGAACCATCACGCCAGGTATGGCCTCCGTACATTTTTCGCCGTCCCGCCTGGCCGCGGCGCTCGAAGGCCCGAGGGCACCGACCTTTCCCGTGGTTCGTGGCAGGCTGTGGAGGATGATGACGAGACGACATCGCTTTGCGCCGCGACCCCGGACGCGGCGGATGTTGCTTGTCGCGTCCTCCGAGGAGGACGAAGCGGCCGAGGGAGGAGCGGTTGAGAGTGCCGCGGTCGAGGGCGCCGCGGCCGAGGGCGTTATCACCGCCGTGTGCCCGTGGGGCGCGCCGGGTGGAGTCTCGAGAAGCGGATGGCCGAATCGCCCCCGGGGGGAGGTCCGACCAAAAAAGCGAGGTTGCCGCGCATCCGCTCGGCGCAGTAAGTATCCCGTTCTGCTTCTTGACTTTGTGGTGGTAGGGTCGACCGAGCACCCCCTGATAATTTGTTGCGCGCAGCACCTACACCGGGGTGGTCGTGGCTGCAATCCATAGTCCGACCCCGGCGCCCTCGACCGAGGGCGGCATTGTCGCCGCACCCCAGGTGGAGGCATCCCCAACAGAGTTGGAGTCGCCGAAGGAGCGAGCGACGACTTCTGAGTAGGCAATGAGCCGTGGCTCCTTCTGTCGCCGAGGGGGCCAGGGATCCCGAGCCGCCATCGCCTAGAGGGTCCGGCCGCGCTGTTCGGCCGGGCGACCGCTTGGGCCTTCGGGTACCGATACCACCGCGTGGTGGAGGCTGTCAGGATACGGCCACTGATTTAACCGCCTGGGTTCCGACGGGCCGCTGACTCGCCTCGCCGGAGGTCTGTTAGTGGAGGTAAGCACGGTTGTGGTGACTCTCCTTCTTTTCTCCCTTTCCTTGTGGTCGAGTAAGTTTTCCTTTGCCCTTGTAGGGTCTGCGGCTGATCTCTGGGGCACAACGTCGTGCGTGACCATGTGCTCACCTTTCGGTCCCTATGCGGCGCCCTCGAAATCAACCAAAGAGACACCGCTAAGCTCAAAGCTACTGTGCTGCGCGGCTAGGAGGAAGTCTTACGCCTGAAGGAGGCCCAGGCCCTCGAGATCGCACGAGCCGTTGAGGTCGAGCGGGAGCGCGGGGCCCGGGAGGTCGAGCGGGAGTTAAACACCGCGAGGGACCTTCAGGCCATAGCGCTCTCCAAGGCCATCGTGGAGGAGCGGAAGGGCACGGTGGTCGAGATCTAGCGCCTCAAGCTCGAGGTCTCCAACCTTCGATCAAAGACGGAGGTCGCACAGCAAGGGGTGTCCTCCTTCGAGCTCGAGGCCAAGGCGACCGAGCTTGAGAAGATAGTTGCGGGATTGGAGGCGAGGGCCACTGGAGCAGAAGCCAAGGCAGCTGAGGCAGAGGCCAGGGCCGCCAGTCTTGAGGAGAAGCTGGCGCAAATAGCTCGAGAGGGAAAGGATGCCTTGGCCCAGCTCCAGAGCGATCGTGACCGGGTCGATAAGGCCGAAGCCGAGGTCATCGCGCTGCGGCGGAGGGTTTCCGACTTCGAGCGGGAGAAACTTGCCCGAGATATGTCCTCAGAAATTAAAGTTATGGACGGGTGGGGGCTAAGGATTCCCCTTGTAAAGAAAAATAACTTTTGCTAAGTCTTATAGAGTTGCGCTTTGGAAGACTTAGCTGCTTGTTGGTTTGTGTCGCTTTGTAGACTTTGCATGGCTTGCTTCGTGGAAGGGTCCGATCAATACTAGATACGTGACATGTAGTGAGCACGTTTCTGCAGGCTCTCGCAATGAGACTCACCGCCTTTCACTTAACCACTCAGTTCAGGCTGACCGAGTAAACTGATGCCCGAGGTCAGTTTAACCGAGGCCTCGCCCGAAATCACTCGGGCTTGGGCACGACTCGGATTGATATGTCTTGATCATTTGGCCACAGAGAATTAGTCGGTTTATCGCGGCAGAGCGACTTATTGCGACTGAGATCATCCCTGGCGGTAATTTTAAGAGTCGCGACCGAGCCTGTGAATGTCATCAGCCCGGCGCACTTGAGGGCGCTTCACCGGTCGGCAAAGACAGGAATAGCCACCTTACTTGATAAGAATCGCTTTACCGCGCCTCCGAGCTCGAATGCATCGGCTCGGATGCCGACATCCCCGAGGCGAACCTAGAGAACGTGGCCCCAACCAAGGCCTCGCCGGCAAGACTCAGTTTGGGCACAACTCGAACTCGCCCACTGGGTAGCTCAGCTTGACCAGATTTAGGCCTCGTGTCCGACTCGCGTGCTCGAAATGCATCAAGCTCGCAAGGCCCTCGTGAGGGCGGTTTAGAATTGAACTCGCCACTCGCCCCGAGGAAAGGTCGGCTTAGTGCGCAGGCCGGCTTATCACGACCGAGTCATCCCCGGCGGTGAATTCCAAACTGCGACCTCCGAGCCTGGGAAACGTCATCGGGTTCGGGGCGCCCTCTGAGGACGTTCAATGGTTGGCAGCAGGGGGGAATGGCCGGCTTACCCCGATAACGATCGTCTTACTACGGCCTCCGATCCTGGGGATGCCCAGGCTCGGGTTGTTCATCCCCGAGGCGAACCTAGAGAACGCGACCCTAGGCGTTGCAAAAAAGAACACGCATGGACGCCCCGAGGCCGAGCCCGCCGCGTGACCTCATGGTCGCCCTTATGGTCACGCCACGGGGTCACGCCGCTTGAGGCATTCTAAAAAGGAATTACTTTGGTTAAAAAGGAGAACGAGACTCAGGGCCCGAGGTCTTTTAAGACGGCGCGACCTTTGGCCGAAGGAATCTGCAACTTAGGGTTGTGGCGGAACGCCACCCCTTCCACAAATCAAAAGAGGTTAGTACCGGGAGCGAAGGAAATCTTTATTATGCCACAAACCCGGGCCGACCAGGCATGGCAACACAAAAGTCCCGAGCATGCCCCGGGGCGCGCTTGCTCAGAACATAAGAACGAACATAACAGTAAGGGAAGAGACATCTTAACTTAAAGACGGGTGAAAGAAGAGCGTTAGGTGTAGAACTTCTGGAGCTGGCCTACGTTCCACGAGCTCGCGAGCTCCCTGCCATCGGGGACCGCCAGACGGTAAGCTCCCGCGTGGCTTGCTGAGATGACTCTGAAGGGGCCCTCCCATAGCGGGGACAACTTGTTGGTGTGGAGCGATCTTGGATTCGCTCTTAGGACCAGGTCCCCAACGCGAAGCCCCGGTCTGGACAACCGGGCGATGCCCGCGGAGATCTTGCGTGTAGCGCACTGAGCGCAGGCCGCGCACCTTACTTCTTCCGCCAAGGCGAGGTCGAGGGACCGCCTTGCTCGAGGTTGACTGGTCGATCGAGCTCACCTCGACGGAGCGGAGCGTGACTCGGCGGTAGGACAGCCTCGCCCCAAGACGAGCCGAAAGGGCTTGTTCCTATTGCCCTACCGGTCGAGCCGCGATGCACTCAAAGGACCGGGGAGCTCATCCACCCATGCCCGCCGCGCGCATCGAGCTCATCAAGACTCACTTCTTGAGCCCTTGGACGAGCCGCCTCGCTGCGCGCCGCCCCATTGCTCTAGGGTGGCTCACCGAGGCAAAGGCACTTTGGTTCCCATATCTCGCAGTAACTCTTGGAAACACCACCGTAAATCAGGTCCCGTTGTCGGTGATGATCCCGCAAGGGACTCGCACTGTGACCACGGCGAACGAAGAACCTTACCGCGACGCTGGCGGTGATAGCGAGACCGCTCGCCGATCCATTTTGAAAAGGTGTCAACGGCCACGGTCAAAGAACTTCTTCCCCGACCGACATTGGGAAGGGATCGAGAATGTCGAGGCCCCACGCCGAGAATGGCCAAAGAGGGAATGGTCTGCAGAGCATAGGCCGTTGCTCGCTTTTCGGGCGTGAAACCGACAGACAGTAAGAACGAACGATGCCCGGGCATCTTCGAGCGCCGCTACAAGAAAAGCCCATCCTAAGGCCTTCCACCATGGTCCCGAAGAGGAGTGAGCGCCGATAGGCCGAGTGTATGTCGCTGGAGCGTATTTACCTTCTTCCGAGTGATTCATTTTGACACGCCCAAGG
This sequence comes from Otatea glauca, assembly GCA_036346275.1. Taxonomy (NCBI): domain Eukaryota; kingdom Viridiplantae; phylum Streptophyta; class Magnoliopsida; order Poales; family Poaceae; genus Otatea; species Otatea glauca. The sequence goes on from JAYEVK010000397.1 coordinate 86,762, forward strand.
CCCTCGACGGTAGAGCTGCCCGCCGACGAGCCTCAGACGAGCCCGCACGCCGCCGAGCTCGCTTTTTCTACCGAGTGGCGGGAGCTCTCCTTGGTCAAGGAACTTGATGAATGGATCCATCCACGACGGAATGCTTTCGAGAAGGCCACTGGTCTTCCTTGTCGGTGACGGACGGCACGCCAAGGTCTCAAAGATGACGCCCGCAAGCTCATCGCCGGATGATCCGAGCTCGACAAGATCGGCGTGGAATTGTCCTTCCTGGTACGTGCTGGATTTCGTGTTCAAACCATCTTCTATCTTGCGTACTCAATGAGGTACTTGGCCATCGAGGTTCAACATTGGTAAACTTTGTTGTACCGATTGACGACAAGTCGGGAGTCTCCTTTCACAATGAGGCGGCGAATGCCCGTGGACTTGTAAGCTCAAGGCCGCCAAGAGGGCCTTGTATTCCGCCGCTGTTGGTAGCGGGAAGCCAAGCGACCACATATCTCAAGTGGTCACCTTAAGGGGTGATGAGGAGAACGCCGCCCCGAAGGCCAAAGGACCTTGATCCATCAAGAACATGGTCAAGGGTCCTCGCCCGACTCGGGCTCGGGCGTGCTCCACCGCCCGCCGCCACGAAATCGCCAATACCGTGATTTGATGGCGGTGAGGGCCCGAAGCGGAGGTCGAACTCGCCAACTCCATGGCCCACTTGGCGACACGACCTCCGGCCTGTGGTTTCGAGGATCTCCCGAGCGGAGGCCGCCAGATAACCACCGCATGTGCTTGGAAGTAGTGCCAAGCCTCCGCAAGCCATGAAGAGTGCATAGAGGAGTTTTGGACCGGGATAGCGCCTTTGGCTGGAGTACTTCGCTAACATAGTAGATTGGGTGCCGCCGCTACCGCTGGCTACCAGACTGCTACGACGGCTCGGGTTGTACCATGAGGTAAAGCAAAGAACACCTCTCCTCGCTACGGGCTTGTCAACAGAGGAGGACGCGAGAGGTATTTCTTGAGCTCGCCGAAGACCATGGGCTTCGGGGTCCACTAAACCCTCATGATCGCAGATCTTGAAGAAAGGCAACCCGCGCCACGAGCCGGAAATGAAGCGGCCGAGGCGACGGCGCGGCCGGGTGAGGTTCTGCACTTGTTTTACTGAGGTCGGAGCGATCATTTGCTCGATTGCCTCGATCTTCTCTGGGTTCGGGCCCACACCCGACCCCCCGATCATGTAGCCGAGTACTTTTCCAGAGGTCGTGCCGAAGACGCATTTTTCGGGGTTGAGCTTGATGTCGAACATGTTCAGATTGGCAAAGGTCTCGGCCAGGTCGTTGACGTGGTTGGCCTTAGAGGGGCTCTTGATGATGATGTCGTCGACGTACACTTCGAGGTTCCGGCCGATCTGTGGCTCAAAGGCTTTGGCCATTAACCGCTGGAACGTGGCACCCGTGTTGTGGAGGCCGAACGACATGGTCGTGTAGCAGAAGGTTCCGAACGGCGTGATGAAGGCGGTCTTGTCCTCATCTTCCGTGGCAAGCTTGATCTGGTGGTACCCGAGTAGGCGCCGAGAAAACTCAACATCTCGCCACTAAGTGGAGTCCACAACTGGCTCCATGGGAGTGGGAAGTTATCTTTGGGCATGCAACGCTCAAGCCCTTGTGGTCGGCACACATTCGCCACTTCCCGCCTCTTCTTCTCGCATTAATTACAAGGTTGGCCACCATTCGAGTAGTTGACTCGCGAATGAAACCGCCTTGAGGAGCTTGTCGAGGTGTCTCGACATCGCCGCCTTCTCGGGAGAAGGCCGAGCTTCGCGCACGGTCCGCAGCCAAAGCTTTGTTTGCGCTTGTGCTCGATCACCTCCGTGGGACCCTCGCATGTCCGCCGTTCCCATGCGAAATGCTTTTGTTATCTCGGAGGAAGGTGACGAGCTCTGCCTTCCTATTTGGGATCAAGTCGGGCGGAAATGTAGACGATTTGCCCGAGTTCCTTCTTCGCTGCACGGCCTTGGTCGGGCCGCTTGGTCGATAGTCGCCTTCCGACGGGCGCTGGTGATCTCGCCCGGCCGGGCAGATGCCGCCAGCGCCAGGTTTTTCTCGCAGCCGGCGCTGCCTTAAGGTCGCCATGATCGTTATGACGCCACCGGCCCCGAGCTTCATGCACCGGTGCCGGTAGTGATTCGCAGCCATAAACTTGATCAGGGCCGGACGCCCGAGGATGGCGTTGTAGGGGAGATCGCCGTCCACGACTTCGAAGGTGATCAGCTTGGTGCAGAAGTTTACGGAGTCGCCGAAGGTGACGGAGGACCACTGCCCGGGCCGGGTGGTCGAGCTCCCCGCACGGCGCCAAGAAGGGATTGCTATGTTCTTGATTTTCGACCGGGTATTTGCATCCGTCCAAGGCGCCGCCGAGAGTAGGTTGAGGGAACGCCTCGCCGACCATGACCCGCCAACGACGGTGTTGCTTATGGCTCGGGCGACGACTGAGCAGTTTTGAAGTCTCGGACATCCCCGAGGGGCGCCGCCCCGAGAAAGGTGATGGGGACGCCGTCCCACCTGCAGGGTTGGTCAGCGGGCTTCCCGGTGGTGGCTTGATAGACGGCGCGCGCGGCGTCCTTCAGCTCGCGCCGAGATCGGTATACGGAGGAGCCACCGAAGATTACGTCCACATGGCGGTCGCCCTGTTGGAATTCCAGATCGGGGCGTGCTTGGGCCTGACCGACGTCGATCCCTCCGGGCCGTTCATCACCTTTTGGGAGCGTGGGCATCTCTCCAGTCCCCCTATAAAAGGCGTCCAGTTTGAATAGCCATGTCATGCAGCCTCGCAGATCATGGCCGTGAATCTTGTGGAACAGGCGAAACTTGTTGGCGTCGAAGCCGGGCTGTTCCACGTTGCCCCAAGCTCGGACGTTCGTGTGGAGGGGTCCTCCCGACCCTGCCCCTGTTGGGGCCGGCGCGCTCGCTGCGCCGCGACGGTTCTCACGAGGTCGGGCCCCGGCGATCGGGCTGGCGCGCTCCTCCCTTCGCTTGTTGTCGATCGTGGCGATTACGCGGAGCCGCCGCCGACGCCGCGATCTTTTCTCGCTTTGTCGCAAGGCCGGTCTCTTCCTTAGCGCCGCATGGTCCCGCTTTTGCAAGGCGCAGGCCGAGCTTGCCTCGGTCGTAGTCATGCTTCCAGCGGACAAAGATCGTCCCGATACGCATATCGCTCGCCATGCGGAATAGTTTGTTGACGAGTGAGCCTCGTAGCAATCTTGAGGTCCTCGTGGCGTCGCCTCAACACCAAACTTGAAAGCCTTGATGACGGTTTCATCGTAGATGTTGGGAATCGAGTTTACGCGGCGGGTGAACCGCGCCACGGTCTCGCAGATGTTCCCCTTACTCGGATAACACGGTCTGTGTCCTTTCCCGCCCGGGCGCTCGAGCAGCCCGGAAGTTGGAGTGGAGAGCGCCCGCAAGCGGGCGCCATGATCGAAGGTGCCGGGCGCCTGGTTGAAGAGCCAGGTGCGGGCGGTGCCGTCCAGAACGGTGGGGAGATAGTTGGCCATCGCGGCCTCATCCCCTCCGGCCTCCAAGATGGCGGTGGAGTATATGGAGAGGAATTCGCGGGTTCTGGTCCCGTCGAACCGCTCCATCATCGCCCGGCTTAAAATCGGGCCGACCAGCGTACTCGACGGAGATCGTTCGAGTACGCCGGCAACCGAGGTCGGAAGCTCTGCGCCGCCGCTGTTGGCCGAGTCGCCATCACCGGCGGGGAGAACTCGAGGCGGCGGCGCACCCCACGTCGACCGCTATGGTCGACGGGAGCGTTGTTATGGTGGCGTCGCGGGTGGTTGCGGATCTTCTGTCGCTTGAGCCGGACGTCCGGAGAGAGACTTCCGGGAGAACTGCTGTCCGGGCGAGCATCGCCATTACGCTGCTGGCGACGGGCAAGCCCACGCGCCACCCCTTCCTGTCGGAGAGGTGGTGAAGATGGCGTTGGGGCGTGAGCCCGGAGGCGGGGATCCTGCCGGTGGAGCGGCCGGCGATCATGCGACAAGGGGCCGTTGGCCGTCACGGGGCGAGACTCAGAGCCCAAAGAGCCTGCTTGCCACCGGGGTGTGACTCTGTCGGTCGCCTTGTTGAGCTCTTCGGCCATGGACCGTCGAAAGAGGGCCGAGCCGACCCGAACGGGGTCAGCCATGACCCGGGCGATGGCCCGCAGGCGTTCTTGGGCAGGTTCGTCCGGATGGGGAGGGCTGAGCTGGCCGGACTGGGAGCGGGTCGTACCACGCTCCTCACGCCGAATGGTGGCGATGGCCTGGTTGATGGCGATCTGGACGAGCTGATGCGCCTCCCGAGGAGTCTCCGGGCCACCGTCGTCGCCTCGGTCGCCACGTCCGCCGCCGCGAAGGCCCGGCGTTAGCGGGCGGCAAGGAGGCGAGAGCATGGATGTGGAGCCTTGGCACTTTCGGGGACAGCGTCCGAGCCCAAGCTTGCTGTTCGTGACATCTTGGTGGTGGAGCCGAGGTGTTGAGCTGGTCGAGTGACGAACTTTGACGAACGAAACTCGGGCCCCACGGTGGCGCGGTGTCGGCGATCGGGACCGCTGACCGCAAAGAAAGAGGGTGAAGGGTAGTACGGAGGGCGAGGCCCGAGCTTCGCTCGTCGGGAGGTACCCTCGGCAGCGTCTTGAGCAGGGGGCAGCACAATCAAACAGGGGACACGAGATTTATACTGGTTCGGGCCGAACGTCCCTACTCCAGTTCGGATGATGGTACTGTATTGCCCTTAATGCCGATGGCTACCCGGCCTTTACAAATGAGATCTGGGGGTTCCAATATGAGAGTGCCGGAGCCTAGTTTGTGGAGGTGTAGTGAGAAAGAAGAAAAACTCGCCCTTCCAGAGGGCCCTGCCCTCCCTTATACGGCCGAAAGGGGCAGGTTACATTGGGGATTAGGAGCCGAGAGGATGAATGGGCTCATGTCAGAAAGCCTTCATCTTGGTGACTAGTCTTGTCTGGCCTTGCCCACACCGGGTTAGTAGACTCTCCGAGCAAAGCAGGTCGCTGCTTCTTTGGGAAACAGCGCACCCACTCTTTGTGGTTTTGTCAGATAATGACGTTGCCATGCGTGGCCCCAGCGCTGCCTGGGGTGAGTGGACTCCCATCTTTGTCTGTGGTGGATGATGGGGTCGAGGCTTTGACTTTGGCGACCTTCGTGCTGCCTTGGGAAGGAGCCACCTGCTTCTGTGCGGCCGCTTCAGGCGGTCGCGATCGTTGGACACGTGGTTAAAGGTCAGCGGAGGGCCCGATGTTCGATCCTTGGCGGAGACCGAGATCGGGCTAGTCGGAGGTCGGGGGAGCCCGGTCTGTGACGAAGGTCGAACGCCCCGCTAGGTTGGGAAAGAGCTTGGGGCGGTCGGCTAGGTCGGGGAAGAGCTCCTTTATGGCCCTGCGGGACCTTTGGTCGGAGCTTGGCTCGGAACAGTCCGATTGGTGCTCCGGACTGGCGGTTCGGGGACGTCTCCGCCCGAGCTAGGGAACAGTCCCCCGATCTTAGAGGAGGGCTGCTCAAAGCCCCCCCGGGGGGGGCCACGTGTCAGGGTGGCCGATCCCCGACAAACATGTAGGAGAAAATTGAAGTGGTAAGTCGAGCCTTAACCATACTATTTGAGCTCGATCTTATTAAAATCATGAGCTTGAGTCTAAACTCGAGCTCGTCTCAAGTATGCTTGTCGAGTAGCCTGGTTAGGTGGGTGTTGTGAAATCTTCTGACTATAAAATGCAGTGTTAAGAGCCACTAGAAATAAAAGTTACCTTTTAGAAATTATTATGATCATAAAACATGTGATACCCCACTTTGTCTGACCAAGCCAGAACCAGTGAAAACATCACAGAGTAGAGTGCGCCAGGATCAGGCTAAGGAAAACAACACATGTAGAATAGAAACTTTCACCGAATAGTACTCGGGGAATTATTCTTAAAGTACATATAGTACTGTCTTAGGTCTGGCTACGGTGATTTCTACACCGCCCGCGTAATATTACAATATTATTCTAGATGCCTCCCTCCTGAGGGTAGATTTATTCTGCTAGATCTTGGTCATCAGGTCCCTCGTATTCATATCCCTCCATAGCAACATCAGCATCATCATAAAAATTCATATCATCAAGAAAATCGCCTTCTACTTCATCTGGGTGGGTGAACTCAACATGTTCTGAAAAATAATAGAGAAAGTAAGGCTGAGTACTCCAGTACTTAGCAAGCCGCATAACCTTTATGCATGGATATATAAATATATTTTTCGACCACCGAGCCGCTACTCCAAAGTAGTACTTTATCCAAAGTACCCCCTTACCCATTTGTTAGAAAGTGTCAAATTTTAACTTTTAAATCTACTGACGGCAAAATAACATGGGGTCTTACATCCTGTGTTAGAGGAAAACCCACACGACGCACTTCCAAACCCGGAAGCTAGGAGTGATATCACATTTGACTCTGATCAGAGGTGTATTGCTTTGTCCATAGCATCACTTGGCTTATTGTCACAGTGCGCTTCCTTAGGCACACTAATAAACCAAGAAAACAGAACGTTTGGCCAACCGTACTCTGACCTCTGCCATACCGCCTCGCCTCACCAAAGGCACGCGGGTCGAAACTCCTCCCTCGATGTCTCGCCTGGTGTTGCCCTCACACAGCACGATCACCTTTCTCACCTTAGCGATCGGCTACTTGTCGGTTACTTAGTTCAGCCCGTCCCATACCGGGTCTATGGTCAGCATGGTTTGCGCCGATTTTGAAGTAAGCACCAGTTTGGTTTATCCTTAAATGATATCCTATGTGGAGGAGCCCTGACTTTCATAGCAACCCAACTGGGGTTGTTCATACCTTGAACTCCTCCACCCACCATTTACTCCATAACCTCACCAAGGTTATGGTTCTAACACTGGATCTAACTGATCCAATTAGTGTGATTTAATTTCTTTTTATAAATTAGCTTTTGGGATGAATGCAAGAGTTTCAAACAACCCAAGCCACAAAATCAGTTCACAAGACATGGTCGAAGGGCAACTTGCCTGAATGTGCGATCACAGAGTTGTCCACAACAGGGAGTGGTTCTAGCTGCCCTCTGAGGTTATCGGGAAGATTTCCTAACGAGAGCACCAACATTTTAATATTCATGAATTCTTAAATTGGGTTTAATTTCCAAAGTAACTTTTTCTATTGTGCTATTTGCGAAACAATATATTGATGAGATTACATTTCAGGTCTAGGATGTGTTACTCATTTACCTTTATATGATTAATGTGGGTGAGTGTCTGGATAGATAGTTCGCAATTTAATCTTCTAGAGAAAAGAGAAGTGAAAACAAGAATTAATCTTAGATTTTGTTTTCTACTGTTTTCGAGTTCTATGTTCTTTGTTTGTTATGTTGGCCCGGGTAAAATTACAAATTATGCTAATATATTTATTCACTTATATATTTATTCATTTATCTGCTTCTTTATTTATTTACTTATTTGTTCATTGTATATATATATATTTATATTATTTATTTATTTATATATATACACACATTATATATATATATTTACTCATTCATTCAATTATTTATTTATCAATTTATTTGTTTATTTAATCATATATTTATTTACTTATGTCTCCATTTTTTTTTGGCCCAATTGGCCCATCTGACCCCTAAACCTAACCCTAGACCTAATCTCCCTTCCCCTCATTTTTTCCCTCGGCTGCCTCACATCTCTCTCGCCCTCATCTCTCCCTCTTACTCTGCCGCCGCCCTCTCCCTATCTCTTTCTCTCCCTGACCCGACTGCCTCCCTCTTCCTCTCACTATTGCCGCCGTCCCCTTGCGCTGCCTCTCTCCTTTTTCTCGTCGAGCGCCACCCTTCTCCTCTGCGCGCAACTCGCACCTCCTTCCTCTCTAGTGTCGCGGCAATCCCCCCTCTTGCCTCTTCTCCCTTTCGGTCCCCATGCCGCAACCGCCTCGCTTCCTCCACACGCGCCGCCGGATCTGCCCGATTCGGTGCCCCTCCGACTCCCCCGCGCCACCACTGGCCACCACAACGGCTGTTACCTCCACTGCGAGCTAGGTACCGAAATCCCTCTCCTCTTATTCTACCTCCACTTTACCCCTTCTCACCCTCTTCTCTACTTCCTTCCCCGAGGTCGCGGGCGCGCGGCCGGCCTCAACCACACCGGCGGCATCATCACCGGTGAGGAGACCGGCGCTCCGAGGAGCTGGCTAATACCGCACACAACCACGGCTCGGCCACGGCTTCTTGCCTTCGCAAAATCTAAGCCCTAACTTCCCCTTTTTTTCTACTAGATAGCTAGCTGCTATGGTTCTTGCGCATGCTGACAACATTATGAATTTGCAAGATGAACCCTGAAATATTTGTTCTTGATTTGGTTCGGCTGATGGAAATGGAACCTATGATGTATAAGTTTGCTTGATAGGGTGTATATGCATGTTTGTGTTAGTCATCCATATGTGTGCCTTGAGGTTGTATATGTTGCTGTCTTGACCGATAAGGTAGTGAGTCCTGAGTAGGGCTTAAGTTTGATGTGTTCACCTTTGAAATTTTCATGGTTGTAAACACAAACAAATACAGATTGCTATGTGCTTTATTTAAATACTATGCGATGGTGAGAAAAGAAAATAGATCCAAGTGAAGTTTTTATATTTTGATCTTTTCTTCTCTGGTAGAAGATGTGAAATACGGCTATGAATTATCATGAATGTCATTATAGATTGAGGTGGACTTATTTAAGGGCAATGCTTTAGTTCTGAGCTTCCAATCTGATAGATGTGTATTTACTTAGCTTTTGCCTGCTTGATTCATGGCTAGACATACACAAAACTTGAGACCAAAAGTGCTTAATGAATTTAATACATAAGTTCAGAGCTGACACTACTAACATCTATCTGCCCAAGAGGATTATTTCTGTGCTTGACTTGGCATGCATGAGTTTGGATGAATGGCTTTCTAATTGCTTACATTTACAAAGCTTGTTTGGAAATTAATCTTTTGATTTACTGGTGACTATAGTTTAAAATGTTGTCTTTATAAATTTGCTGGCAGAACAAAACAGCAACTCTACTTTTCAATGTTAGGGTAAAATTGTTAATGTTTTGGCATATTATTCTTGATTCAAAGCATGACCTTGATCATGCTTAACAACTTTTTAATCATGATGATTTGATTTCACAAAGATTGAGATACGGGCAACTATGATTTTTAGTCAAATTTCTACCTTAATCTTATTAGATACTTTAACTACTTTATGAAACATGCATGCCTACATAACCGAGACTAGCTATTAAAGCTATTGAAGTTTACTGCTATAGATGGATAAGGTACTAAGGTTGGGTACCTGATGAAAGCAAGAACACTGGAGGGAGATGATGAGGAAAGTGGACAACAATCAGCTGTCGGCTGCTCTTTACTCCCTGGGCCTACTTCCACTTCCTTCGGCAGAGAGAGACAAAGATGGACAATCAAAACTACACTGGTTCTAGGTGAGCAGTAAAGTTTCACCTGAACTGCATTTGACCTCTATATATACTGCTGATATTTCCCTTTTTAGTAGGTTGAAACCAGACACAACAAGGGAAACCATGGGCTGGATTGCTAGGTGGTGAGCATGCAGCCTACCTTGCTGCCACTTGGCTGAGAAGAATGGGAAAAAGGGTGCTAGCTTCAAGCTGGCAGAATGGAAAAAAAAAGATGGTGGCTGCTAGCTAGAAGAATGGGCAGGAGTGGGAGTGAGGCGGTTGGCTGGCTGAGAAGGAGTAGGTCGGTTTGGCTGGGATGGCAAAGCACACAAGTGTTCTTTTTGTTTCTTTTACAAACTAGTTGTCTGTAGCTGATTGTAGTTCGGTTGTAAATGATTATGCTTTTGCTAAGTGCTTAGGTCTGAGGTGTGCATTGACGGCATGAGATTTTCCCCTAAGATGTGAATCCTATTGTAAACTAATTGGTTTGAAATTTATTTAATTCTTTGGAAAATTCGAATGTACAGGACTCTTAATTGTTGATGATTTAGATGTTTTAGTCATTTGGAGATGATTATGAGTTGTGCTATGTTAGAATGTAAATGCATATATATATGAATATTTTTGCTGAAGTTTTTGAGTGATTGAGATTGATAAATGATCATACAAAAACTATTGAGGTTGAGTAATCTACTAAATGACATTGCACTTGGGTTGTGATCCTACCACTTGTGAAATGCGAGAGACAATAAAATGATATTTTGAGATGATGCGAATCTATAACTATATGATGCTAATTCATTTTTTAATTGAGCACATGAGTAGATTGCTGGCACTGATTGCGTAGGCATAGATATAAAATCGTGTTATGGGCCGGATTTTTACAAAACACGCGGTTTTTGTTGTGGAATATTTTATTCCATACATGTGTGGATATTTTTCTAAATAGATTCACTTTAGGATCTAGCTTTTTTCTCATACAAGAAAAATCCCTTCATCTTCTGTATATAAGTGGGGGCATAGGGACTGATACGGGTGCCTGATCTTCACGATGTAGAATCAAGGATAACTTTAGATCCGTGAACCTTGATGAACACGATGATGCCAACCACTGTCTCAATAGAGTAACCTATGATAAATGAATTCGCCCAAGAACACGCTTGTGATCCACATCTACTCGACCATGCAGGAAGTAGATGCATGGTTCTTGCAATCACACGAAGAAATTGCAAGATCCCTAAAAGGCAGTGTGTAGTATAAACCCGAGAATAAGTAATATTGGCTATCTTGAAAATAACGTGGTCTCTGTTTACTATAGAGAACGACACAAATATATAAAAGGGACTAAGGGGGCATGCAACCTGGCCTAGGGCCGGCCAAGGTGGGTCCCACCCTCATGTACTCTATATCCAACTCAAATTACTAATCTAATTCAGCCAATCTGGAAGCTGATACTTATCGGCCAATTTAAAGGTAGAAGGAAATCGATTCTGGTCGTCTCGTAATGGAGTGAAATAGAGCTGATGTTCCAAGCTTTCAAACAAGTAAAAACACCGCAATCCGAGTTCGTATGTGAGAATTATCGCATTTTTAATCCCGACTGGTTTGGAATTCCCAATTGGGCTCTTTTGCTTTTCCAAATCCAATTCGGCCTTATCTCTTCATTTGTTTTATTGGCTTGTCCGAATTGGGCTTGAGCATTGCCTCCTTGCACCTTGGTCAAGTGGTCTTGCTTCCCACTTGGGCCTATGCGCCTCTCCTCTTGGCCGAGTGGGCTTGACACATTGGGTGGTTCGTGCTGGCTTGTAGTCCTTCTATGTGGCTCCCTTCCTCTCTTGCCTCCCGCTGTGTTCCACCATAGTACATTGATGTAATTTAGCTTCAATTGATATTTCTGCAATCTTCGTACCTAACAACAAGCACGAACCTGCTATTAGATTGTATATAATTCTCATGTAAATATAGCAAAGAATCCTTATTGAAAACATTCACCTGTTGATATTTGATGCGGTTTAGTAATTCTTTTTAGTTAATTAAGATATTAAATCGAAAAATACTGGACTTATGTATGTCCGCATCATCCTGTTCTTCAAGAAAAGCCGTCCACGGCTTTTGCCTCAACTTCTGATAATATGAAAATGTACTAAACAAATAGCATAATGTGTATACATGGTATATATATTCATCATCCATCTTGACATTTCCTATCAACATAGGATGATATGTAGCATAATAGAAACTATATGATATATAAGTCAAATCAGTAATGACAATCATAGGAAATAATTTATAGCCATGATATATGCAATTGTCGATTATGTTATTATTTTCCATGTTTCGTACATGACAACCATATGATGTTGACATATATATATATCATATCCACATTATTCCCCCTAGCATCGAGAAATGTTGTCCTCGACTTTTGAAAACTAGTGGGCGAATGATTATCATGCAGTTTGAAAGGTTGTGGCAAATAGATAAATTTAGTCATAGGTGCACATGTCATGTTTATAATATCAAACCGATGTATTATAGATAAGAAGATTTTAGATGCCTTCCATGCTTCATCTTCACTACTCTGATTATGTACATGTAAATACATAAGCGAAGATGAACAAGTAGACAACATAGATCCTTCCGACCAATAAGCGCTAGTATTTAAACTCATCTCAAAGTGTTCATGACATGGCTTAAAAGACAATTTCTTCACAACATGTAACTTCAATTCAGCAATGTTATCGCAAGTAATATATATTCGATAAAGATGAAATTTGTTATATACACTATAATCTACAAGTGTAGGCATAGGTACTAACTAGTGATTTTAGACATGAAATTTCAGAGATCTTATCAATCACACTATATAGCTCTTTTGGTTCATCGAACATGATATAACACAAAGAATCAATGACTTCCTTATGAGTAATCAATTTCACATAATGTAAATTAAGCACATTAAATTCAGAATGTTTAATCATGAAAGAAGCATGAGAGTTATCACTTTTACTTACCTCTTCATGATGTTATATTAATTCAACACCTTTGTTGTTACCTTTAACATTCTCCTCAGTTGATGATGCAGATGTTGTAGGTAGAGTTTCTTCATGATCTAACAACGGGACAGTGAGCATTCCATCTTTAACCTTGGTTATCTCCTCATCTTTCACCTCCAATGGAGTGGGTTGTTTAGTATCCAGCTCCTCATTGTCAATGTCAACCTACACACTCTCAATTTAGATACTCTCAACCTTATGTTTGTTGGAATCACAAAGCTCACTCTTTTCATCACTTCCATCAAATTTGGTTACATGACTCATGAATTGGTACCCTAAGATTAAACCTAGATGTATGACACTTCTTAAGCTTTTTCCCTCCTCAATATCATAATCCACAAGATCAAATATGTTACTAAAATACTTATGTTGAAGTGCAGCGGTGATATTAAAATTTAAATCTCTTTTGAAGTATTCCTTCTCTTATAATGTACTAATGATACCGGCACGTCACATTGCACCTTTCAACTCAACATAATGGTCTTGGACAAGTTTGCACCCTTGGGTAATGTTCTCTAAGTGGCAAAGTAGTTCTTGCTCATAATAGTATGACACAAACTCACTTCTCATGATCATCTTTAACGTCGACCAAGATGTAATGAGGTCTATCCATGTTTTTGATGAGTAATTGACTATGATTGAGCCCGTGCTGCTCAGGTTTGAGTTTGAAATAAGCTTGCTTTGGTTTTGAGCAATTTGAGTTGAGTGATATTGGCCTTCCCAGAGTGGTCTTGGCCTTGCCTAGAGTAATCCTGGCCTTCCCCAGAGTGGTTGTGACCTTTCTGACCACTAGGGTGGTCGTTACTTAGAGTGGTCGTGACCTTTGTGACCACTAGGGTGGTCGTTCCCTATAGTGGTCGTGCTCCTAAAGAGGTCGTGACCACTAGGGTGGTTGTTCCCTGGAGTGGTCGTGACCTTTGTGACCACTAGGGTGGATGCTCCCGAGAGTGGTCGTGACTTTGTGATTACTAGGTTGGTCGTTTCTAGAGTGTTCATGACATTTGTGACCTCTAGAGTGGGCATTCCTAGAGTGATCGTGGCCTTTGTGATCTCTAGAGTGGCCGTGACCTCTTGGGAAGTGGTCATAACCTCTAAGGACCACTTGGGAAGTGGTTGTGACCTCTGATGGAGTGGTCTTGACCTCTAAAGAAGTGGTCGTGACCTCTTAGAGAGTGGTCATGATCTTAGGACCTCTTGGGAAGTGGTTGTGACCTCTGATGGAGTGGTCTAGACCACTGTGGGAGTGGTCTTGACCTCTAAAGAAGTGGTCGTGACCTTTTAGAGAGTGGTCATGATCTTAGGACCACTTGGGAAGTGGTCTTGACCATTGAGGGAGTGGTTGTGACCTCTTGAGGAGTGGTCATGACCTCTGTAACATCCCAAAATTTGAGTTTTGGAATGTTTGAATTTGAAAATGAACCATTTGCATTTTCCTTGCATTAATTCAACCTTAAATTGAATTTTCTATTAATGAAAAGATTTAATTTGATTAATCCATTCATCAAACAAAAGATTTTTCTGTATTTTTGGAGATTTTTTTTGAATTTATTTGCTATTTATTTGAATTTTTGGAATTATATTGATTCGGAAAATGATTTTTGTCAGGGATCAGTACCCTCGCCACGTGTAAGCATCCCCCCGCGGCCTCGTGGCGGCTTTCCGCGGACCCGGGGGCTCGTCTCCGACCTAGGTGGTGCTCCCCCGATGATCGGGCTCGGGACCGGCGAGCTCGAGCTCGGGCACCGCCGCAGGGGCAGGCACCCCGACCTCAACCTCGATGCTCCCACGGCCACCAAAGGAAAGGACATCTGTAACATTTTGTTTTTTATCTTGTAAAATTCTCCCCTACGTGGGAATCAGCGCCCTACCTACCCCTGAGTGGGACTAGGGTTCAACAGCTCCCGTCAGACTCCCAATGGCTAGCGACGACTTCCAAGCCTCCGTCAAATCACCACGAGCTCCTGACGTCGGCCTCGGGACCAAGCGGCAAAGTTCCCCGAGGGCTACAAAAGCAATAGGTCGCCCCAACCGTGGACGACACGAACAGAAGGCGGGGACAACACACGACACACAACACCAACAAAGAAGAACGGCACGGCCCCCTCCTCTTGCTCGGGCCTTGTCCTTGTACTCTCCCACAGAGCTGCTAATACACCCTTCGCCTCAGGGCAAGACTGGAGTAGAGCTATTGCCCGACCTTGGGGGCTCGAACCAGTATAAACCCCGTGTCCGGTACCTCTTCTTGGATGACTTCCCTACGACGCTAGGCGCTCCCGAACGAGCGCGACCTCGGGTCCCGCTCTCGAGCTAACACCTCACATCCCCCTTTCTTTTTTCTGCGGTCGACGGTCCCGATCGTCGACAGTTGGCGCCCACCGTGGGGCCCGAGTTTCGCTCGTTCGGAGTTCACTACTCCAGCGTAGCCAGCACCTTCGGCTCCGATGATAGCATGTCACCATCAGCCAGGCTGGACCCGTATGCGGTTCCTGAGCATGAAGGCTCCACCTCCATGTTCTCACCTTCACTGTCGCCGCGCGAGCGCCTGGCCTTCATGGCCGGCAGCCGCGAGGCAAGCGCGGGAGCAAGTGATGGTGACCCAGAAGCCCCGGAGGAGGCGCGTCGGCTGGTCCGGGTTGCCATCAACCAGGCCATCACCGCCCTCCGACGGGAAGAGCACGAGGGGCTCCACACCTCGTTCGAGCATTGCAGCCCTGCTCATCAGGACGATCCTAACCGAGAACGTTTGCAGGCCATCGCCCGGGTCATGGCCGATCCCACCCGGGCAAGGACGGCCCTCTTTCACCGATCCCTTGCTGAGGAGCTCGGCAGGGCGGCCGACGAGGTCACCCCCTCGCCGCGAGAACGTCGACGGCCGCCCAAACCTGGCTCCCTAAGAAGCGACGGCAGTTCGTCACACGGCCACCGCCGCCCTCGCCGATCGACTCCGTACGGGGCTCACCGTGGAAGTCCTTGCCTCACCAGGGCGTAGGTCTGGTGTGCGGGCATTCCCGTGATCAGCAGAGTAGCAGCAACGTTCGCTCAAGTAGCGACGCCTCCGAAGCTCTATCTCCGGACGTTCCGCCCAGGCATCAGAAGGTCCGCGACCATCGCCGGCCTGACGACGCCCTTCCTGTCCATCGAGCACGATGCGGGGTGCACCGTCGGCTCGAGTTTGATCACCTCGCTGACTGCGATTCCGACCGTAGAAGCGGCGACCATGCCGCCCTGACCTACGGTTGCCCAGCGTACTCCATCGACCTTCGCCGGTTGCGCTGGCCGGCTCGTTTCCAGCCCGCCGCGATGGAGCGGTTCAATGGGACCAATAACCCCGATGAGTTCCTCTCGATCTACTCCACCACGATCCTAGCGACCGGCGGAGATGAGGCTGTGATGGCCAACTACCTCCCTACCATTCTGGATGGTGCTGCTCGCACCTGGCTTTTCATCCAGGCCCCTGGCACCTTTCGGTCGTGGCGCCAGGTGCGAAGCACTCTCCGATCAAACTTCCAGAGCTGCTACGAGCGCCCTGGACGGGAAAGGGACCTGGATCACATCATCCAGGGCAAGGGTGAACCTCTCCGCGACTTCTTCCGCCGGTTCACCCGTGCAAGGAATTCAATCCCAAATGTCTCCAGCGAAACCGTCATCAAGGCCTTCAAGTTCGGCGTCCAGGACAGGTGTCTCACGGAGGACCTGGAGATCACTATCGACCTCAGTGTCAACAGGCTGTTCCGAATGGCGGAACGTTACGCGGACGCGGATGACACCGTCCGCTGGAAGCGCGACTACGACCAAGGTAAGCTCGACTGCATTCCCGGTGAGCCCGGGCCGTCTGTCGCCAAGGCTACTGGCCCGGACCCGCGAGTCAAGAAGCAAGGGCAAGGTCGCAGCTTTGCTGACGGCCCGCCGCACGTGGTCGCCGTGGCCAACACCGGGAGCGAGGTGATGGAGGCACGGCAACCCGACCACGATGAACCTCGGCCCCAGCGTGGTCAGCCACGACGTCCAGCGTAGTGTCAACCCCAGCCAGGGCAGCGTCGCGCCCCGCCACAATAGGGGCAGCGTCGGGCTGACCTCCAGCGAGGTGACGCCCGGCCTCCCGCCAACGAGTTGGGCACAGTACGACGAACAAATTTTGTCATTCCACGGGCCACCGCCACGACCGAGGGTCAGAGGGCGTGGCGATTCAAAGCGAACGCCTTCTACGATGGGCGTGGGGAGATGCCCACGATCCCGAAGGAGGGCGAGTTGCCCAACGAAGGCGACACCTGTGAGGGGCTAGAGGGCCTCGACCTGGAGTTCCAGCAGGGAGATCATCACGTTGATATGATCTTCGGCGGTTCGTCTGCATACCAATCCCGGCGCGAGCTCAAAAGCGCCGTGCGCACTGTGTATCAAGCTTCGGCAGGCAAGCCTGCCGATCAGCCTTGCAAATGGGCTGGCGTTCCGATCACCTTCTCCCAGGGCGACGCTCCCCCGGGGGTGTTCAAGGACCTTAAGATCGCCTTGGTCGTCGCCCCAACCGTAAGCAACACCATGGTCGGGAGGGTTATGGTTGACGGAGGGAGTTCCCTCAACCTGCTCTTGGCTAGCACGCTAGACCAGATGCAGATTCCCCGGTCCAAGATTAGGAGCATAGTGGTCCCCTTGTTCGGCATCGTGCCGGGGAGCTCGACCACTCCGCTTAGGTAGGTGGTTCTGCCCGTCACCTTTGGTGACTCGGCGAACTTCCGCACCGAGCTGGTCACCTTCGAGGTCGTAGATGGCAATCTCCCCTACAACGCCATCCTCGGGCGGCCGACTTTGATCAAGTTCATGGCGGCGAGCCATTACGCCCACTGTTGCATGAAGCTCCTTGGGCCCCGGGGCGTCATAACCATCCGAGACGACCTCAAAACGGTGCACTGCTGTGAAGAGAAGGCCCTCGCGATCGTGGGCATGCTCCCTCGGCGGGGCCCCGAGGCGGCACTGAAGGACGCCTGTCAGAAAACAGCGATCCAGCCCGACGGCCTGACCAAGACCGTGCGGCTCGAGGAGGAGGACCCGGACAAATGTGTCCACCTCACCACCCAGCTCGACCCAAAATAGGAGCTCGAGCTCGTCACCTTCCTCCGCAGCAACAAAAGCATATTCGCATGGGAACCGGCAGACATGCCTGGGGTCCCGAGGGAGGTGACCGAGCATAAATTATAAACGAGGCCTGGATGCAGGCCCGTGCGCTAGAAGTTATGACGTTTCTCCCTCGAAAAGGTAGCGATAATCAGGGAGCATCTCGACAAACTCCTAAAGGCTGGCTTCATTCGTGAGGTCGATTACTCCGAATGGCTGGCCAACCCTGTAATTGTACAAAAGAAAGGCGGAAAGTGGAGAATGTGTGTTGACCACACGGGTTTGAATTCGGCGTGCCCGAAGAATAACTTTCCTCTCCCACTCATAGATTAGATCGTGGACCCCACCGTCAATGCCAAGATGCTAAGTTTCCTTTACGCCTACTCCGGCTACCACCAGGTCAAGCTCGCGGCGAGCGACGAGGACAAGACGACCTTCATCATGCCATTCGAAACATTCTGCTTCACCACTATGTCGTTCGGCCTCCGCAACGCCGGGGCAATGTTCCAGCGGCTAATGTCCCGGACCTTTGACCCTCAGATAGGACGAAATCTTGAGGTCTATGTTGATGACATCATCGTCAAGAGCTCTTTCGAAGCCGACCATGTCAACGACCTCGTGGAGACCTTCGCCAACCTAAACAAGCATGGAGTCAAGCTCAACCCTGAGAAGTGCGTCTTCGGCGCAACCTCGGGAAAGGTGCTCGGCTACATGATCGAGGGCTCGGGCGTGGGCCCGAACCCAGAAAAGATCGAAGCGATCAAGAAGATGGCCGCCCCAGCATCTGCAAAGCAGGTTCAATGCCTCACCGGCCGCGTAGCCGCCCTCAACTGATTCATCTCAAGGCTCGGGGAGCGCGGGCTGCCGTTCTTCAAAGCCTTGCGCCAGCATCGTGGTTTCGAATGGACCTCGGAAGCCCAGCGGTCCTTCGACGAGTTGAAATCATACCTCTCAAGCCGCCCGCTGCTCACGACCCCGCACCTGGACGAGACGCTAATACTCTACCTGGCGGCCGCAGCGTAGGCCGTCAACATTGTCCTGGTGGCCGAGCGCGATGGTCGGCAGCAGCCGATCTACTACGTCAGCGAAGTGCTCCATGGGCCAAAGGAGCGCTACCCCCAGGTCCAGAAGCTACTCTATGCCCTCTTCATGGCCTCGCGCAAGCTCCGGCATTACTTTCAGGCGCAAGCCGTGGTCGTCCCGAGTGAGTTTCCGCTCGGTGAGATCTTAAGGAACCCGGAGGCAGGAGGCCACATCGCCAAATGGGCCATGGAGTTAGCCGAATTCGACATTCGGTTCGTGGCGCGCTCCACCGTCAAGTCGCAGGCGCTTGCCGACTTTGTGGTTGAGCAGACGGCCAAGCCCGCCCCCGAACCCGAGGCCGAGGAAAAAGGTCCCTAGACCATGTTCTTCAACGGCTCAAGGTCGTTTAAGCGCTCGGGGGCTGGCGTCCTCATCATCACCCCTCAGGGAGATCATCTGAAGTACGTGATTCGCTTCGGCTTTCCCGCGACCAACAATGTCGTGGAGTACAAGGCCCTCTTGGCTGGCCTTCGGGCATGCAAATCATTGGGCGTGCACCGGCTGGTCGTGAGGGGAGACTCTCAACTCGTCGTCAACCAGTACAACAAAGACTACCAATGCTCAGAGCCGTCAATGGCAAAGTACCTCGCTGAGGTACGCAAAAAGGAGAAATGGTTCAAGAACCTCGAAATCGGGTACGTTCCCAGGAAGGACAACTCTGGCGCGGATCTCCTGTCCAAGCTCAGGTCATCCGACGATGAGATTCTGTCGGATGTCATCCTTGAGACCCTGCCAGCCCCGACCGTCGATAGCCCAGAAGACTCGGTGGCCCTCCTCGAGAGCGTTCCATCATGGATGGATCCGATTGTCAAGTTCCTCGACCTCGGCGAACTCCCGCCCGATCCAGCTGAGGGCAGTAGGCTCAGGCGCCGTGCGAGCTTGTACGGGCTCGTCGACGGACAACTGTACCGACGGGGCGCCCTGGGCGTCCTCGCCAAGTGCATCACCCCGAAGGAAGGTAAATACTTGCTCAATGACATCCATTCGGGCCTTTGCGACGCTCACTCTTCTTTCAGGACTATGGTCGGGAAGGTGTTCTGGATGGGTTTCTACTGGCCGACAACGCTCCAGGATGCGCGGGACATCGTCCGCGCCTGTCGAGCTTGCCAGTTCCACGCCCAGAAGGCTCGCCAGCCAGCTTACGCCCTCCAGACCATCCCCCTCGCCTGGCCGTTCTCGACCTGGGGCCTCGACATCCTTGGCCCCTTCCCACGAGCGGTCGGGGGAAAGAATTTCCTATTCGTCGCCATCGACACCTTCACGAAATGGGTCGAAGCCGAGCCGGTCTCAGCCATTACTGCCCAGGCTGCAGTGAGGTTTCTTCGCTCATTTATAGTCTCAAGGTGTGGGGTCCCTTGCAGGATCATTATCGACAATGGGACGCAGTTCACCAGCGAGCTATTCCAAGAATACTGCAAAGACAGGGGAACCAAGGTCTGTTACGCCTTGGTAGGCCACCTGCAGAGCAATGGAGCGGTTGAGCGTGCCAACGGGCAAATCGTCCAAGGCATCAAGAAGCGAGTTTTCGACGAACTCGAGCGTCGAGGTCGGGGCTGGGTGGATGAGCTTCCCACCGTCCTCTGGTCCATCCGAACCACACCGAGCCGGGCAACAGGGTCTACCCCCTTCCGGCTCGTCTTTAGTTCTGAGGCCGTCCTACCCCCCGAGGTCACGCTGGGCTCCGCCAGGGTCCACTCAGTCGACCAAGTCGACCTCGAGCAAGAGCGGTCCCTCGACCTCGCCCTGGCGGAGGAGGTAAGATGCCATCTTTGTCTGCGGTCAAGACATTACCCGCAAACACGCCGCGAGCACGCCTCCCGATCGGTGCGACCCAGAGGACTCCATGTTGGGGACTTGGTCCTAAAGCGAATTCAGGATCGGTCCGGCGCCAACAAGTTATCCCCACTGTGGGAGGGCCCCTATCGCGTCATCTCAGCAGGCCGGCTTGGTGCTTACCGACTGGCCATGCCCGAAGGTCGAGAACTCGCGAACTCATGGAACATTGACCAGCTCCGAAAGTTCTATGTTTGAAATCTGCCTCTCACTTTCATGATGAAATGCTTTTACTTTATCATCCATGATTGCGCCCTTTTTATATATCTCTTTGTACCCCGAGCAAGTGAGTATCCGGGTCGTGATCCGAGGGTTCGCCCCGGGGGAAGTCGAGCCAGTTGTAAGCCGATTCTCATCGCGTCACGGCTCCCCTCCGTAGCTGGGTCTGGCCTGGCGATCACACCCGTGAATTCCTTGTCCTCAGGATACGATCTGGCTCCCCTCTCCTTTTTGCTCAAACAAAATCGTGGTCTTGAGGCACGCCTCAGGGGGCTGAGTCCGCGGAAAGCCGACTCTCATCGCAGTAAGCCGATCGTTCCCCCGTAGCAGGGCCTGTGCCCGAGATCACCGTCGGTAAGCGTTTCGAGCCAGGGGGCCAGCCTAACCTTTTGTTTACTGCAAGCATGTTTTATCTTTGTACGCATAATGCCCTGCCTACCCTCCCACGTCTGGATGATCGCCACATCAAGCATAATCTGCGCCCGCGCGTCGCTTGATCAGGCCCGACGTGAGATTCCTGTTTACCTGTGCTAACACCTCTCTTACGTCTCAGGGGGGCGCGACACCAGGTCGCGTTCTCTAGGCCCGTCTTCGGGGAATCAAATCTGCGGTAAAGAAGTCTTCACCTCGGTAAGCCAACTACTCCCCTGCATCAAGCCCCGGGCCAAAGGGCTCTGCCTGGTAAGCAACCCGTGCCCGGGACCCTGCTTAATGTCTTTTCCGCAAAGTTCTCCTTCATTAAATACCAGCATTTATGAGCTCCCGCACCGCGAGTGACGCGAGCGCAAGACGTGATTGCAGGGATCGCCTCCAGGGGGTCGCAGCCAGCTGTAAGCCGATTCTCATCGCGTCTCGGCTCCCCCCTGTAGCAGTGCTTGGACCTAAGATAGTGTCGAGAGCTCCCGAACCTCGGGGTGCCCTGGGGTTTCTTTTCTTAGCACCTATATCTGGGAATGTTTTCCTTTTTGCACCCCGCGTGCCTTGGCCTCGGGTCGTTGTCTCTGGGTTCGCCTCGGGGATGTCCCGGTCGCCGTAAATCAATCTTTATCGGGGTAAGCCGACCATCCCCCCAACAAGCCAACTTGGAGGCCGTCCTCAGGGGTAGGGATGAAAACAGAACGGAAACGGTCGGTAAATGGTCATTTCGTTTCCGTTTCCACGTCTTTTACCGGTAACGGAAACGGAATCGGAAACCCCGGAAACGGATACGAAAACGAATAATGATCGAAACGGATGCGGAACGGAGCGGATACGGAAACGAAAGTAGAAGATTCCACAAGAACGTAATACATGATCGCAATATACATGACCACAAAAACAATTTAACCCATTCCATCACAATGGTGGATACAAGAACAATGTTATGTTCATTGGTATCATTAGAAAGTTTTTTCTCAAGTTTGTCAGTTGAAGGCTCGCTATTTGTACCCCAGATCAAACCATCGTATCCTCCTAAATATCATTATCATTGACATCCTCTTGCTCCTCCAACTATAAAGATGTAATGCCCTAAAATTTGCATATTATTGTTCAATGTTCATTTATGATTTTCTGAGATTTATCCTTGATTTTTTGGAGTTTATAAATGCATTTTACTATTTTCAGATTTATATAATTAATTTATTCATGAAAAATAAAGCCAAAAATATGCTAGAAATAATTTTCCTAGGTTCAAAATGTTCCAAAGTATTTTTGAGAATTTTTTCAGAATTTTTGAACTCTATTTGATATTTTCTATAAAACCATTTGTATTTCTGAAATTATTTTAATTCGAAAATAAATGTAAATTCTCTATTCTCTTTTTGGGCCAAATGGGCCAAGTTTAAACAAATTTCGGTTTCATTTATACGAATTTCGATTCCGTTCCGACAAAAATTTCCGTTTAGTTTCGTATCGACATTTTCCGTTTAGTTTAGAAAAAGGCTTCCGTTTCCGTTTTTCTCCGAAACGGTCGGAAATTCCGTTTTCGTTTTCACCCCTACTCAGGGGGCACCCCGAGCCTGATGACGATTCTCGGGCT
Source organism: Otatea glauca (assembly GCA_036346275.1). NCBI lineage: Eukaryota > Viridiplantae > Streptophyta > Magnoliopsida > Poales > Poaceae > Otatea > Otatea glauca. The sequence goes on from JAYEVK010000397.1 coordinate 109,559, forward strand.
CGGCGGACATGGACTCTAGATTCACCTCCGGGGATGCTTCGATCGTAGTAAGACGATCTATATCGCAGAAAGCCGGCTATTCCCTCACCGCAGGCTTGAATCAGAGACCACCCTCGGGGAAGCCCCGGACTCGATGCATTCCCGAGTTCGGCTGCCTTGACCCGACGCCCCAAATCTAGGCCAGCCCGGATACTCCCGGGCTCGGCCCTTTCGGCCAAACACCGAGCCTGAAGCACTCCCAGGCTCAGAGGTCGCAGATTTCTAAAAATATCCTCCGGGGTTGCTCTATTCCCCCGTCGAGTGATTTTAATGGGAGGCTTCCCCGTCAAGGGAACCCCCAAGCCCGAGTGTCACTCACTCGGCCATTTCAGCCTAACACCGAGCCTGAAGCACTCCCAGGCTCGGAGGTCACGGATTTATAAAAATATCCTTCGGGGTTGCTCTATTCCCCCGTCGAGTGATTTTAATGGGAGGCTTCCCCGCCGAGGAACCCCCGAGCTCGAGTGTCACTCACTCGGCCGTTTCGACCTAACATCGAGCCTGAAGCACTCCCAGGCTCGGAGGTCACGGATTTCTAAGAATATCCTCCGGGGTTGCCCTATTTCCCCGTCGAGTGATTTTAATTGAAGTTCCTCCGGGGATGTTCTGACCACAGTTTCGACCATCCCGGCTTGGCCCCCTGGATTCAGGTTTGTCCTCGATTAAAGGCATGACTAGCAACCTAACTCTGTTGTGGGCTCCCTTTCCAGGTCGAGAATATCGGGCGGACTTCGGGTCCCGACGGCCAGCCCGAACGCCCCGAGCCGATGGCTAAGGTGGGATGGCAAGGCAAGGGCCAAAGTCTCGAACTGGGTCCCGAGTTTCTGGCTTAGTCCCGAATTTTTGGCTAAGTCTTAGATTGCTAGCTAAGCCTCGAAAAGGCATTAGACCTCGAGCAAGGATTTCCGGCTAAGTCTCGAAGAAGACATTCAAGCAGGACACATTCAAATTCAGACAAAAAGGGAGTTTTATTCCTTCAATCAAAAGTTACACAAACTACTTTTATATAGGGCTCGAGTCTCCTCGCCCCTTTTTCCTATCCGCTAACCTATCTATAGGTCAGCCATCTCCCGCGCGAGTCTTTCCTGCTCGAGCGCAACGACCTTGGCCCTCAAAGCCAGCATCTCGGCCTCGGCGTTGGCGACGCGGCTCCGCTCCTCTTGTAGTTGGGCCAAGGCACTCTTCCCCGCCCGAGACGCTCGCCCGAGCTTCTCCTCAAGCTCGGCCACCTTCGCTTCGAGCTCAATGGAAACCTTCGGGGGAGCGACAATGAGCTTCACGACTTGTTTTCGGAGCGTCTCTGCCTCCGCACGAGCAGCTTTGACGACCTCCTCGGCCATCGCATGATCACTAGCAAGGGCTTTCTCGGCCTTCTCACGGATACTTGTGAGGGTCTCGACTGACTTTTTCTGCTCGGCCTCGACGACCCTCGAGATCTCGACGGCATGCTCGGCCTTCAGCTGCTCGAGGCCGAGGATTAATCCTCGCGTTCCTCGACCAGGGAGCACAGCGTCCGGAAGCGACCGGCATGGGTACGCAGGGTCCCAAGCCCTTGGGCGACCTGGTCCAAGCCCTGAGAAGACGAGAGAAACGTCACAAACGGCCTCGCAAACATGGAGCAGACCAAAAAGAAGTAAGACGGGCTCGAAATCAACTAACCTCCTGAAGGTGCGTTTCGAGCCTCGTGCGGGCGGAGCGCAGAGACGACCCGCGCCCCCCGGTAGACCCCTCCGGCGCTGGGTCGGCGACGCCGATAGGGGCCTCGGCCCGAGCCGCCTCGTGCGAGACCCGGAGCAGCACGGGTGGGGCCGAGCCTGCCAAAGAAGACTGGGTTACTCGGAAGGCCAAGGCCCAAAAGAAAAGTAATAACCAAAGAGAGGATGGTGCCATACCTGACGCTCCGAGCTCATCGACGCTCGTGAGCATCGTCCTAGCCTCGGCCGCCTTGGGCCCGACAGTGCCGACTCCCGCTGTTGCCTCGGCGGTATCAGCCTTGCCCGTGGCCTCGCCCGGGGCGGCGACCAGCTCGGGGGCTCCCTGGTCGGATGCCCCGGCCGAACTGCCCTCCATGGACGTCGCGTCATGCCGGGGGTGCTGCGGCCTCGCTCGGAGGGCTAGGAGGTAGTCCCCGCGTCCTCCTCCTCGTCCTCTGACTCGCCTTGAACAACAGTCAGAGTCTGTGACGAGAAAGACCCCTAAGGCTCGCCAAAGGAAAAAGGGGAAAGGCCTGCACTCCCGGGCAAAACAAAAAAAGAAAAGAAAGAGAGGGGTGTGAAAGCACCTGAGTGATGAGCCTCCGCCTCCTGGGTGGCGGGGGCGTGGCATGAGGTGCCGCACCCGCGGCGGCTGGGGGAGTGTCTTCCCCCCAAGCATCCTGCGCCTGCGGCGTCGGGCGCGTGCTCGATGGCTCGACCGCAGCTACTGCCCGCTCTTGTTGCAGAGAGAAGGGGGAAGGGTCAAAGAAGAAAAACGCTTGGAAGATGACAAAAAACCAAGTTCGGGCCTGGACATCCCCGGGCTCGATAAAAGCGACTTACCATTATGCGGTCACCCCACTCGACATGGGGCTTCTTGGCGGCTTGGCTTGGGGCATCCGGGGCTGGTCTCTTGGCAGCCCTCTTGCCCTTGCCCAGCCCGGGCAATGGCAACAGGCGCCTCGCCATCTCCAGTAGCTCCTGGCTCTCCTGCAAGGATCAACACGATCAAAACAAGGCCGGGCCCAAGTCAAGTCCCACAGAGGAACAAGAAGGAGATTACCTCGCTGCGCCTCCTCAGGATGTTCTTGGGGACGGGGTCATCGAGGGTGTAGGCGTGGGCCACCTTCCCAAACGCCTCCTGCATACGCGCCACAACCCACGACTCCGCCGGGGCTGCGGAAGAGATAAAGCAGGACGGAGGGCAGTCAGAAAAAGAGCTCATTTGAGCTCGGGAAAGAATAAGGTGACCACTTACCTTTGGCGCTTTCCCGGGTTGGATCGTCCCTCCCTCGGATCTCGAAGAACGGGTGCACCCTCTTCCGCAGAGGGGACACCCGAGCCCGAAGATAGTCTGCGACCATGGCATCTTGGTCGACCGCCGAGTCCTCAGGTTCTGGGGTCTCGTGCTTGCTGTCCACGGCGATACCGTTGTACGCGAGCTCGCCCCCCTCGCCCTTCTTCAGATAAAACCACCTTTCCGTCCACGGACCAAGGGAGTCCCGGGTCGGGAGTTGAAGGAAGGTGCAGGGAAGCCCGGTCCGCAGCCGGAAATAAAGGGACCCGACGACAGGGTCCTTCGAGGTGCGGAACAAAGAGTAAAAGCGGAAAAAGAGAGACGGGGTGGGAAGGATTCCGAGGAACCCCTCACAGAGATGCGAAAAGATGGAAAGGAGGAGAATGGAGTTTGGCATCAGATTGACGAGCTCGATCTCGCATTGCGGGAGAACAGCAACCAAGAAGTCGCTCTTCGGGGTTCGCAGCCCGAAGAGCGTGTACTGCTCTGTGGTCACGATCTCGTCCTCTTGAGGGTGCGGCTTGACCTCTCCGGCCGCCTGGAGCCGCTAGGTCACGGGATCCAGAAGCCCCAGTGTCCCGAGCTCCTTCATCCTCTCGGTGGTCAAGGTGCTTTTCCCGAACTTGGCTATGGCTCTCAGAAGAATCAAAACAGATCGAGGAAAGAAAAGGGCGACAAGTAGAAAGGCTAGGGACATAGCATGAGGGTGAAGGAATTCAGAAGTATGCGGCTTCGAGCCTTTAAATGAGCACGATCTCTGACAGCTAGCGTCAGTTGCTCCTCAAAAGGCGTGCCGAGATTCTTGGGTAGAAGACGCGAAGCGCCACGGTCGCGCCTCCTTGAATTCCCCTCCCCCGGGAACCCGAGGCATCGCACCTCGTGTCCGCTACCCTTTACGTCAGGACACGAAGCGCTGCAGACCGTCTCCTCGAATCCCCTGCGGGGAACCGAGGCGATGGGAATAGGACGTTCGACAGGACACGATCTCCAATTTAATGTCGCAAAAACGAAAGGGCATGTTCGAAGCGACCACGATAGAGGTCCTTGGAGGGTTTTGGCGCTCAAGGTCGGCCTCGGGGGCTGCCGAGTTCGGCCAAAAAGCCGATCCCTTCTCAAGAGGCAATAAGACTCAAGGCAGCCCTGAGCTTCTGGGCCGTCCCTTGAGCCTCAGGGGCTAGCTGTCGGGGATCGGTACCCTCGCCACGTGTAAGTGTCGGGGATCGGTACCCTCGCCACGTGTAAGCATCACCCCGTGGCCTCGTGGTGGCTTTCCATGGACCCGGGGGCTCGTCTCTGACCTAGGTGGTGCTCCCCTGATGATCGGGCTCGGGACCGACGAGCTCGAGCTCAGGCACCGCCGCAGGGGCAGGCACCCTCGACCTCAACGCCTCGGCCTCGACCTTGATGCCTCGGCCTCGACCTCGACGCTCCCACGACCACCAAAGGAAAGGACATCTATAACATATTTTTTTTATCTTGTAAAACTCTCCCCTACGTGGGAATCAGCGCCCTACCTACCCCTGCGTGGGAACTAGGGTTCAAGATCTCAACAGCTCCCATCAGACTCCCAATGGCTAGTGACGACTTCCAAGCCTCCGTCAAATCACCACGAGCTCCTGACGTCGGCCTTGGGACCAAGCGGCAAAGTTCCCCCAGGGCTACAAAAGCAATAGGTCGCCCCAACCGCAGACGACACGAACAGAAGGCGGGGACAACACACGGCACACAACACCAACAAAGAAGAACGGCATGGCCCCCTCCTCTTGCTCGGGCCCTATCCTTGTACTCTCCCACATAGCTGCTAATACACCCTTCGCCTCAGGGCAAGACTGGAGTAGAGCTATTACCCGACCTTGGGGGCTCAAACTAGTATAAACCCCATGTCTCGTACCTCTTCTTGGACGAATTCCCTACGACGCTAGGCGCCCCCGAACGAGCGCGACCCCGGGTCCCGCTCCCGAGCTAACACCCCACATCCCCCTTTCTTTCATCTACGGTCGACGGTCCCGATTGTCGACAATTTTATTTTCTAAAAACTCTTCTGGGCCGAATCTCTCCGGCCTGTTCCTATTCCTCACCTCAGCCCGCTCCGCTTCGGCCCATCTCGGCCCACTAGCCGCTCCGCCCCGGCACGCTTTGCTAGCCACACGGCCCAGCTAGCCCAGCTCCCACGCGCCCGCCGTCAGCCGAACCCTAGCCGCCGATGGAGTTCGCGCGTTGCACACCGCTGTTCTCGGTCTTTGAGCTTCGCACACCTCCCTAGGCTATTTAAGCCACTGCCAACCCTGTAACATCCCAAAATTTGGCTTAATTAAGTTTTATTGTTTAAAAGTGCATTTGTGATTTTCTGGAATTTATTTGGATTTTTCTGGATTTATTAGAATTAATTTGAAATCAAGTTTATTGCCTTTTATTCAAAACTATTTAAATCTGTGCAAAGTTGAAATAAAGTTTTGACAAAAATATTTTATTTGAGTCCAGAATGTCTCAAAGTATTTTTGAGATTTTTCTTGGATTTTTCCTGATTATTTTATTGCCTAAAACAAATTAAATGAATTTTAGGAATTATTTTAAATGAGAAATCCTTTAAAAACCTTGTGAACAGTGTTGGGCCGATCCCAACACTGTGCGCGTGAAGCCTTCGTCAGTGCGGCCCAAGTCGGCCCGCGAGAGCCGTTTTCCAGAAACCCTAATTCTTGGCCGTTCGATCATGATCGGGCGTTCCAGAAGAAGCCACGTGGGACTTCGTGTCCGGGCCGTCGGATCGGGACACGCGTAGCGCTGTGGGTTGTCGTCTTCGTTCCGGACTCGGAGTCCGCCGCCGTTCCGCCGTTGGACTTCCTCGCCGTGTAGAGCTCGGACGCCGAGGCTTTAAATAGTGGGTAGCACCCGAGGTTCGTAGTCAAACACCGCGTCTTTTGGTCGAGAGATTTCGCGAGAGCGATCGTAGAACACCGCCGCAAGCTCGCGGAGTTGAGGCGTGGGACCGCCGCGTTTTTGCTCAAGTCTTGCCGCCGGATCGTCGGGTTTGGCGTTTTGGTTCAAGATCGAACTCGTCGAGGTGTGCGCGTCGACTACGCTTCGTCTTCTCGTCGGGCTGCGCGGAACGCCGCCATCTCGGTCTTCTTCCTCGCCTCCGGTGGTCTTCGCCGTCGCGCCGCCATTTGCCGGGTAAGCTTGTGATCGTTGGATCTTGTGAAGGGCGAGGATCGTGCCGCGTCGCTGCGTAAGCGGTGAACTCCTCGGGTAAGCCTTAGCCGTTAGATCGAATTTGGCGGTCGAGGATTTAGCCACGTAGGTGGAGAGCGGCAGCCGTTGGATGCAACTTTGTGCGGTGGGTTTCGCGCGCGCGTGTGGACCAATCGAGAGCCGACATGTGTCAGCGCAGAGGTCGGCGCCATGGGCCGGGTGCACCGTGAACCCGAGGGAGTCGTGGACCGGGTCTATGCGCCGAAGACACGTGGCAGCCTTTGATTCGTTCGGTCCAGGGCTGACGTCACGCTGACGTCATAAATCAGTTTTTCAGAATAAAAATAAATCTGTTAAATCTGATTTTCTGATTTTTGCAATTTCAGTATTTATTTCAAACTTCAAAAGGCTATATCTTTTGCATCGTAACTCGGATTTGAGTGATTCCAGTTTCTAAAAATTTGTAAAATTGAGATCTATTTAATGGAGAATTTTATTTGATTTTTAGAGTTCAATTGATCTCTGTTTTGGTATTTATTTGCTTTTCTCCTTGATGCAGCGTGAGCGTTGAATTGTGCGGCGCTTGGAGGAAGATCAAGCAACCCAAGAGCAAGCTTCAGATCAAGATCAGGACCTATTCCAAGGCAAGTTGTGCTTTCATCATGTTGAACCCATGTTTATAAAATTGCTATATTTGTTTTACCCTATTGCATATGTTTCAAATATACAATTGTTTCAAATTAGATTGGGCTTAGCTAATATACCAGATTGATCTATAACCTACCTTGTCATTTGTATGCCATGATCCATTGTCACCCTAGATTGGTTAATTATAGTTGGTTAATAATTATAATCAACATTGGAGGTTTAGACCGTATTAGTTGCTTAGCCTTGCCACGTCATCACATGTGTCAGAATCATTGATAATTAATCTTGATTAATGGAATATGGAACAATGTTATGAACTTGTGTGTCATGTGGGATCACACGATGAGATTGAGTTGTTGTGGCGAGTCATGTCACATAGCGATGTTGAATTGTTGATGGCACGTGGTGCTTGGTAATCAAGCGGGTGATAATAACTTAGATTGGGGCAAGTGACAAGGCGAGGATGCCAAGGTGGGCCCGATGGGCGAGGGTATGTGGAAGTCTTGCCTCGATCACACTAAGGACTTAACCTTGCAAGCCTTTGACTGAGTCAATCATGCAACCACATATACAGTATGGGCCACCTAGGTGAGTAATTTGCAATGTCTTAATTTTGATACTATCGTGGTCGGTGTGAGTTCGAGTTATGGTGTAATTCACATGGCGCAAGAGGGGGCCCTGGATGTGGTAACCAGTCCCACGGTGTTGAATCCTTAGCGGGTAGTATCGGGTTAAGTCGAGCATTGTAAAGGCTTTGTTATAATCACTCGCCTTGGTGGTGTTTGGTTGTATCACGTGGGTAAAGTGCATAACCTCTGCAGTATGAAACTATTCGGATAGCCGTGCTCATGGTATTGAGCAATGCTCGGGAATTACAGATTAAGGGTTAGCAATTAATTGGACAACATGGTTGGGATGGCGGAATGCCATATGGAAGATGAAATTTGACTTAGGATTGGAAACTTGGTTTACTTGAGAAATCTTGAAGTTATTTATTATTGCTATTTGTTTTACATTCTTTACAATCTATTTATTGTATTTGTTCATAAATGTCGCTTATTGCAAAATAGCCATGATAGCCTATCCATTGGAATAAGCCTTACATATAGATACATAGAATTGCATTACATGCACAACTTGTTGAGTGCTTTAAGTACTCACCCTTGCCAAACAACAATAATCAACAGTTGAAGAATCTACACTGTGTTGGAAGATGAAGTCCAGGAAGACACGAGTCATTAGGGTCCGAGCCTTGTCGGTTGCTGTGGTGAACTGATGAGCTATCTCGTTTTCTACTTTCATTTGCTTAATCATTAATTATATTTTCAGTCTTGCCCTGCGTGGCTTAATAATGTAAGTTGGTCATAAGATCATACATTTAGTTATATCAATAAATGAACTATTATTCTATTATCGTTGTGTATGATGTGATATGTACCAATGTTAAGTCGTGTGCACTAGCGTTGATCACAGGACTAGTGCGGTAAACACAGTGGGTTCGAATCAGTGGATTCGGGTCCTTACAGAGGTGGTATCAGAGCATACTGACTGTAGGTCTTAGCCCTAGATAGTATGAGTGTGTCCAAAACTATTTTCTAAAAGGAAATTTTAACTTGACCAATAAAACACTCTCGACTCATCTCATTCTCTACTTCTCACCTTTGCCGAATTTACCGTTTTACTGGCCGTTTCGAGTGGAGGACTTTTTCAAAGTTCTTGTGGAGAAGATGCCAATTGTTTAGACCTTCGAGGAGTCAGCTGGCGGCTACGCCATGGAGCTATGGAGAGTACTTCAGACGCTTGGGGGCTTTTATCGTCCGCTTTACCGAGGAGGCAGCTGGTCAGTTAATGGTGTACACCGAGGATTTATTTGCAAGCTGATTATCTACGCTCGGGAGAACGAGGAAGCTAGTAGGCCAATCAACATCTCCGCCAGAAGATTCTCGTACGAGGTTGCAATTCAGGAGGTCGCTCGACTTGCTCTTCGCCGTGTCTGCCGCGACTACGCCGACGAGCTTCACGACTCAGTGTTCCGCCTTCACCCAGACGTTCAAGCATGCCGACGCCGACGGATCGTGGAGGACGAGTGTGCCACTGCGATACACCTTGCAGAGTTCGCCCTTGCCCAGGAGGATCATATGAGAGATACTACTCAGGAGCTGGAGGCGTATGCGAGGCACTCAGTGGCGAGCGGGAGCTTGAGGTGACCGTGCTTGACCATCGGGATGATCACTAAGCCGGGAGAGGCCCTAGAGGCGGTCGAGGACGAGTGGGCGCGTGACTCGAGAAGTTCAGAGCCAGCAGAGGAGTCGCGGAGGATCCGGAGGAGCGAGTGGGAGCGGAGGGGAGTGCGAGACCCGTTGTTGCGGGGGACCCGATGAGTAGGTCATCGGGATAGGTTCGCTCCTATGCGACTCACCCGCCGGTGTATCGCCGGATCGGCCTCGACCAGGTGGTGGATGAGTGAGTGTCGACCTTGGGCTGTGTTGAGACTCGAGTGTGAGTCGCGTCTTTAAGTTAGTCTTTACCTTTCTAGTTGACGTTAAGGTTTCGTGTTTAGTTTGCCTCTTTGTAATCTTTGAGTGTGCGTTATGGGTTGCAAAGCCTGTAGGCTTAACTAAGTGGCCATACCAAGAATAATAAAGAATTATTTCAGTTTGGGTATAACCTATCTCCCCGCTTTAGAAAGTATTACTTCTTGTCTATGCTACATCTACCTTTCCTAACCTAAGAGGCAATCATCAGATGGTGAATACTGAGAAACAACGGAGCTTGAAGTGGATGCGCGAGCGACAACCCCAATGACGGAGGCAGCCCTCAACCACCACCAATTGACATGCGAGAATGCAGGAGCGTTCCTTGCGCGCAGACTCAAGCGATGCGAGACCATGATGCGACAAATGCAACGGATGACCAACGCGCGACCAACAACAACAACCACAGTAGCTCGAACAACCATGGTGGACCTCGATCTCATTCCAAGTCAGCCGATTTTATGAGGACTAGGCCACCAACCTTCTCGAAATGTGAACCCTTTGGAAGCCGATGGCGGCTTAGGACTATTGAAAGAAGTTGCACATCACGCAATGTGAAGGCAATGAGAAGGTGCTCTCGCCTCCCATCAATTGGAAGGAACCGCCGAGAATGGTGGGAGAATTCTTGTCGCTCATGGAGCCCCACAAGAGATCACACAGGAGGAGTTTACTAATGCTTTCCGCGATATCATGTCCGGAGGGAATGATGGACCTTAAGAAGGAAGAGTTCAGGGCTTTGAAACAAGGGGCCAACGGTGGCGAGCACGAACAAATTTACTCGATTAGCTCGCTATGCCCTCGAAGGCGTAGCGACGGACAAGGCTAAGCGATCTCGTTTCATGAAGGGACTGAATTGAGGACTTGGTGGGATTGATTACCCACAATTTTCCGGACTTTCAAGAGCTAGTGAATAAGGCTTTGATCACGGAGGATAAGCGCAAAGAGTTGGGTGAAAACCGTAGCGCTTGATGACCAATCAGGGTGGACGTCCAAACCACCTACGTTTGAGGATGTCACCACAACAATTTGCTAGATTCCAACCACCAGCTGTGAACAAGACATCAACCCCTGCACCTCGCCCTAACAATCAGAATTTTCAAACACCAGCACAGGGCAACAATGCACCAGGAGGGAATCAGCAGTCTGCAGTGAAAAGATGCTACACATGCAACGAGCCAGGGCACTTTTCTAATAGGTGTCCACAGAAGGGAGGCATCACGCCAGTCCGTTTCAACTTGGGAACCACACCTGCCAAAGCACCAGCCTCAGGAGGAAATCGTGCGCCAGGTCAAGCTGGAGCAACCCCGCAATCAACAGTGCGTGGAAGGATCAACCACATCACCACAGATGGAGCTCAGGAAGCTACAGATGTCGTCTTTGGGTAAGTTACGGTTAACTCGATTACACTTTCTGATTTTGTTTGATTCTGGAGCTTCGCATTCGTTCGTTTCGCAAAGTTTTGCAACCAAGAATGGATTTAAAGTAGTGAATCTTAAGTGTGTGCTCTTAGTCAAGCCCGGGATCGAGCTTAGATCTAGCCTTGGGTGTCCGGGAGCTAAGTTGCTTATGGATGGGATAGAATTCCTAGCGAATCTTATCTTGATAGATCGCAATCCTAAACGTCATCCTTGGAATGGATTGGTGTCTAAGCATAAGGCCGTTTTGGATTGTGGCCGACGGATCGTGACTTTGGAAGGCCCTAGTGGCAAGAAAGTAGAGTTTCAAGCGACCGTCGTTCGAGATGGGCAGTAAATGGTCAATAGCGTGAAAGCCATCAGCATGGAAGATGTGCCAGTAGCCAGGGAATACCCAGATGTGTTTCCAGAAGATTTGCTAGGATTGCCACCGGACCGTGATATCGAGTTTGTCATCGTGTTAGCACCAGGTACAGCACCGATATCAAAGAGACCATATCGGATGCCTACCGACGAGTTAGTAGAAATGAAGAAGCAGATTGAGGAACTGCAAGAGAAAGGCTTCATTAGACCTAGTTCATCACCGTGGGAGCCCGGTTTTGTTTGTTCGTAAGAAGAACGGAAGTCTTAGAATGTGCATTGACTATCGTGCACTTAATGAAGTGACGATCAAGAATAAGTATCCGTTGCCCAGGATCGACGACTTATTTGATCAGTTAAGAGGAGCTGGAGTTTTCTCTAAGATAGATCTTCGTTCGAGGATACCATCGATTGAAGATCCGAGCGGAGGATGTACCTAAGACCGCGTTTTACGCGATATGGACATTATGAGTTCACAGTCATGTCATTTGGATTGACTAATGCCCCAGCATATTTCATGAACATGATGAATAAGGTTTTCATGGAATATTTGGATAAGTTTGTTGTAGTCTTCATAGACGATATTTTGGTTTACTCGAAGGCAGAGGAAGAGCATGCAGAACATCTAAGAATGGTTTTAGAGAGGCTGCGAGAGCATCAACTATATGCTAAGTTTAGCAAGTGTGAATTCTGGAAGGAAAAAGTCGAATTTCTTGGTCATGTGATGACTACTAAAGGAGTGGCAGTTGACCCAAGCAAAGTAGACGCAGTGTTGCATTGGGAGCCACCGAAGTCTGTCACCCAGATTCGTAGTTTTCTGGGAATGGCGGGATATTACCGTCGATTCATAGAAGGATTCTTGACAATCGCTAAACCCCTTACGCAGTTGTTGAAGAAAGAAAAGAAGTTTGCATGGACGCTAGAGTGCGAGAAAAGTTTCATGGAACTAAAGAAGCGTTTAACAACAGCCCCCGTATTAGTATTGCGGATGTGCGAATGGATCTGATATTTATTGCGATGCTTCGAAGCAAGGCTTGGGATGCATGTTAATGCAAGAGGGCAAAGTCGTTGCTTATGCGTCGAGACAGTTGAGACCACATGAAGTGAATTACCCAACGCATGATTTGGAGTTAGCCGCCGTAGTGCATGCTTTAAAGATATGGCGTCATTATCTCATAGGAAATAGATGTGAGATATATACAGACCATAAGAGCCTGAAATACATATTCACCCAAGCGGACCTGAATATGAGGCAGCGAAGGTGGCTAGAGCTAATAAAGGATTATAATGTGGGAATCCATTATCATCCCGAAAAAGCCAATGTAGTAGCCGATGCTCTGAGTCGGAAAAGCCATAGCGCCAATACATTAACAATGGAGGATCAACCAGAATTATGCAAGGAATTCTAGAAGCTAAGATTGGAAGTCGTTCCGCAAGGAAGTGTAGCTGCACTAGAAGTAAAGCCAACACTGGAAGATCAGATTAGAGAAGGTCAGAAAGATGACGATAAAATTTCTAAAATCAAGGCTAAAAAGGAAGAAGGCCTAGCCGTAGATTTCACTCTAGATGAGCAAGGAACTATGTTCTTCAAGGGCCGAATTTGTGTGGGATAAAAGGAACTAAAACAGCTAATTCTAGAGAAGCGCACGATTCAAAGTACTCGATTCATCGGAAGTGCTAAGATGTATCAGGATTTGAAAGAGAGATTCTGGTGGCCTAATATGAAGCGTGAAGTAGCTGAGCATGTTGCTTTATGCGACGTATGTCAAAGAGTAAAAGCCATGCATCAAAGACCAGCTGGTTTGTTGCAGCCGTTGAAAATTCCGGAATGGAAGTGGGAGGAAATCGGAATGGATTTTATCACCGGGTTACCTAAGACTCAGAGGGGTTACGATTCCATTTGGGTTATTGTGGATCGTCTAACCAAAGTCGCCCATTTTATCCCAGTAAGGACCACTTACTCCGGAGATCGTTTAGCAGAGCTATATATGTCAAGGATTGTATGGTTGCATGGAGTGCCCAAGAAGATTGTGTCAGACAGAGGTACCCAATTTACCTCAAGATTTTGGAATAAGTTGCACGAAGCCATGGGAACTCGTCTGAATTTGATCTGACATATCACCCATGAGCGGATGGTCAGACCAAAAGAGTGAATCAGATTTTAGAGGATATGTTGAGAGCCTGTGCTTTGGCTTATACCACGACGTGGGATAAGTGTTTGCCATATGCGGAGTTCAGTTACAATAATAGTTATCAAGCTAGCCTACAAATGTCCCGTTTGAGGCATTGTATGGGCGTGCTTGTCGTACTCCATTAAATTGGAGCAAGCAGGAGCGTTTGGTTTTGGGCGGATATTCTCGACGGCCGAAAGCCAAGTTGCAATGATCAGAGAAAGGTTGAAGATAGCACAGTCAAGACAGAAAAGCTACGCAGATAACCGTCGCCGAGATTTGAGTTTTGAACCAGAAGATTATGTGTATCTTAGAGTTACCCCTCTTAAAGGCGTTAAAAGATTTCACGTTAAGGGGAAGCTTGCACCAAGATATATCGGTCCGTTCAAGATTATGAGCCGTCGAGGAGAGGTGGCTTATCAGTTAGAGTTGCCTCAGTCCTTGGCAGGAGTGCATGATGTATTCCATGTGTCGCAGCTTAAGAAGTGTCTCGAGTGCCACAGAGCAAACCCCATTGGATGCAATAGAAGCTGCAAGAAGATTTGACTTACAAAGAGCAACGGTCGAATTTTGGATGCTATGGATCGCAAGACCCGAAACAAGTCTATTCGCTTTGCGAGTTGATGGAGCAATCATTAGAAAGTGAAGCCACTTGGGAGCGAGAAGAGGATTTGAAGTCAGAATTCCCGAACCTATTCTCTAGTTAGCCCTGAATCTCGGGTAGAGATTCTGTTAAGGGGGGGAGGTTTGTAACATCCCAAAATTTGGCTTAATTAAGTTTTATTGTTTAAAAGTGCATTTGTGATTTTCGGAATTTATTTGGATTTTTTGGATTTATTAGAATTAATTTGAAATCAAGTTTATTGCCTTTTATTCAAAACTATTTAAATCTGTGCAAAGTTGAAATAAAGTTTTGACAAAAATATTTTATTTGAGTCCAGAATGTCTCAAAGTATTTTTGAGATTTTTCTTGGATTTTTCCTGATTATTTTATTGCCTAAAATAAATTAAATGAATTTCAGGAATTATTTTAAATGAGAAATCCTTTAAAAACCTTGTGAACAGTGTTGGGCCGAGCCCAACACTGTGCGCGTGAAGCCTTCGTCAGTGCGGCCCAAGTCGGCTCGCGAGAGCCGTTTTCCAGAAACCCTAATTCTTGGCCGTTCGATCATGATCGGGTGTTCCAGAAGAAGCCACGTGGGACTTCGTGTCCTGGCCGTCGGATCGGGACACGCGTAGCGCTGTGGGTTGTCGTCTTCGTTCCGGACTCGGAGTCCGCCGCCGTTCCGCCGTTGGACTTCCTCGCCGTGTAGAGCTCGGACGCCGAGGCTTTAAATAGGGGGGGTAGCACCCCGAGGTTCGTAGTCAAACGCCGCGTCTTTTGGTCGGAGAGATTTCGCGAGAGCAGTCGTAGAACACCGCCGCAAGCTCGCCGGAGTTGAAGCGTGGGACCGCCGCGATTTTTGCTCAAGTGCGCCGCCGGATCGTCGGGTTTCGGCGTTTTGGTTCAAGATCTGAACTCGTCGAGGTGTGCCGCGTCGACTACGCTACGTCTTCTCGTCGGAACTACGCTGGAACGCCGCCATCTCGGTCTTCTTCCTCGCCTCCGGTGGTCTTCTCGCCGTCGCGCCGCCATTTGCCGGGTAAGCTTGTGATCGTTGGATCTTGTGAAGGGCGAGGATCGTGCCGCGTCGGCTGCGTAAGCGGTGAACTCCTCGGGTAAGCCTTAGCCGTTAGATCGAATTTGGTGCTCAGGATTTAGCCACGTAGGTGGAGAGCGGCAGCCATTGGATGCAACTTTGTGCGGTGGGTTTCGCCGCGGCGTGTGGACCAATCGAGAGCCGACATGTGTCGGCAGCGGTCGGCGCCATGGACCGGGTGCACCGTGAACCCGAGGGAGTCGTGGACCGGGTCTATGCGCCGAAGACACGTGGCAGCCTTTGATTCGTTCGGTCCAGGGCTGACGTCACGCTGACGTCATAAATCAGTTTTTCAGAATAAAAATAAATCTGTTAAATCTGATTTTCTGATTTTTGCAATTTCAGTATTTATTTCAAACTTCAAAAGGCTATATCTTTTGCATCGTAACTCGGATTTGAGTGATTCCAGTTTCTAAAAATTTGTAAAATTGAGATCTATTTAATGGAGAATTTTATTTGATTTTTGGAGTTCAATTGCTTTCTGTTTTGGTATTTATTTACTTTTCTCCTTGATGCAGCGTAGGCGTTGAATTGTGCGACGCTTCGGAGGAAGATCAAGCAACCCAAGAGCAAGCTTCAGATCAAGATCAGGACCTATTCCAAGGCAAGTTGTGCTTTCATCATGTTGAACCCATGTTTATAAAATTGCTATATTTGTTTTACCCTATTGCATATGTTTCAAATATACAATTGTTTCAAATTAGATTGGGCTTAGCTAATATACAGATTGATCTATAACCTACCTTGTCATTTGTATGCCATGATCCATTGTCACCCTAGATTGGTTAATTATAGTTGGTTAATAATTATAATCAACATTGGAGGTTTAGACCGTATTAGTTGCTTAGCCTTGCCACGTCATCACATGTGTCGAATCATTGATAATTAATCTTGATTAATGGAATATGGAACAATGTTATGAACTTGTGTGTCATGTGGGATCACACGATGAGATTGAGTTGTTGTGGCGAGTCATGTCATAGCGATGTTGAATTGTTGATGGCACGTGGTGCTTAGTAATCAAGCGGGTGATAATAACTTAGATTGGGGCAAGTGACAAGGGCGAGGATGCCAAGGTGGGCCCGATGGGCGAGAGGGTATGTGGAAGTCTTGCCTCGATCACACTAAGGACTTAACCTTGCAAGCCTTTGACTGAGTCAATCATGCAACCACATGTCAGTATGGGCCACCTAGGTGAGTAATTTGCAATGTCTTAATTTTGATACTATCGTGGTCGGTGTGAGTTCGAGTTATGGTGTAATTCACATGGCGCAAGAGGGGGCCACGGATGTGGTAACCAGTCCCACGAGTGTTGAATCCTTAGCGGGTAGTATCGGGTTAAGTCGAGCATTGTAAAGGCTTTGTTATAATCACTCGCCTTGGTGGTGTTTGGTTGTATCACGTGGGTAAAGGGCATAACCTCTGCTGAGTATGAAACTATTCGGATAGCCGTGCTCATGGTATTGAGCAATGCTCGGAATTCTGATTAAGGGTTAACTTAATTAATTGGACAACATGGTTGGGATGGCGGAATGCCATATGGAAGATGAAATTTGACTTAGGATTGGAAACTTGGTTTACTTGAGAAATCTTGAAGTTATTTATTATTGCTATTTGTTTTACATTCTTTACAATCTATTTATTGTATTTGTTCATAAATCCGCTTATTGCAAAATAGCCATGATAGCCTATCCATTGGAATAAGCCTTACATATAGATACATAGAATTGCATTACATGCACAACTTGTTGAGTGCTTTAAGTACTCACCCTTGCCAAACAACAATAATCAACAGTTGAAGAATCTACACTGTGTTGGAAGATGAAGTCGAGGAAGACCACGAGTCATTAGGGTCCGAGCCTTGTCGGTTGCTGTGGTGGTGATGAGCTATCTCGTTTTCTACTTTCCTTTGCTTAATCATTAATTATATTTTGGTCTTGCCTGCGTGGCTTAATAATGTAAGTTGGTCATAAGATCATACATTTAGTTATATCAATAAATGAACTATTATTCTATTATCGTTGTGTATGATGTGATATGTACCAATGTTAAGCTGTGTGCACTAGCGTTGATCCTGGGACTAGTGCGGTAAACACAGTGGGTTCGAATCAGTGGATTCGGGTCCTTACAAACCCTCTCCTGAGGTTCCCCTCTTCGGGCCGCTTCGTTTGCCACATTTTTCGTCGCTCGAGTTGCCGTCGTCGCTTCGCCCGAGCTCGCCGAAGTTCGCCGCCATGCCCGATCCCTTCTTCCACTTGGATCTCCGCCACCGGTCCTCCTCCGCCGTTGCCGCTTGCTTGCCTGAGCTCATTGCGTCGCACTCTTCTAGACCCACGAGGAAACTAGCCCGATCCGTCATTTTTCCGTCGATGCCCACGTCTTCTTCCTCACGTTTCGTGAGCTGCGCCCGAGCCCTCACCTTCCCGCCGTCCGATCTGACCATGTCGCTGATGCGCGACGCGTGGCCTCCTGTGTCACCAGCCGTGTCAGCCGACGCTGCGTCAGCGCTGATGTCGTCCGTGCGCCGAGTGCACGGTGAACCGGATACTGTGCTGTGAACCCGGTCCACCGTGAACCATGCTGACGTTAGCGATTGCGCAATAAATCAGGTTTTCCTTTAGAAAACTAATTCCAGAAATTGTCATTTTCTATTTTCTCGGATTTAATTTTCCAGGAGCTCGTTCTCGCTCATACGGACTCCGATTGAGGCGATTCAAGTTTCTAAATTTTTATAAAATCAAGATATATCTTGCAGAGCCATTTATTTTCAGTTTTGAGCTTGTTTGTGTCTCTGTTTTGTATTTATTTGGTTTCATTGCTTTCTTTTCCAGTAGATGCTAATTCCGAGGGTGCGAACGGAGACTTCGAAGACCAAGACTCAGCACTAGATCAGCAAGGCAAGTAGTAACCTTTGATCATGTTGAACCTATGTTTGCAAAAGTACTTTGTTTTATACAATTGCATGCTATTTGTGTATCAACGATTAATTCATGGGAATAGCTATATACCTAATTGACATTATGCCACCTTGATTATTGGAATGCCATGTATCCATTGTTAAACTTAGGTTGGGATATTATTAGTTGTACATGATCATATTACCAACATTGGGTTATCGTAGCTATGCTTAGACCTGCTTAGTTATCCTAACAAATTAATTCATGGGAATAGCTATAAAACTATTCAAATAGCCGTGTCCGCGGTCATGGACATACTCGGGAATTTCATATGAGGTATAGAGTGTTTCATGAAATGTTGGACGGTAAATTTGTTAGGATGTGAACAGGGAGTTCACTGTTGTTTTGTTGTCTAAAGTTATACTATTGAATTTAGTGGTTTGATAATTGTTTTGGATGGTGTAGGGTGATGCCTTGCCATTCTGTTCATGTTGTCTACAATTGATTAACCAGTTATTTATTATCTTTTCATAAATATGCTTTCAATCTATTTACTGTACTTCAATTCAAGTTATTGATTTATGCAAAAGAACCATATGTCTATCCTTTTTCATGCCTACATGAATATATTGTATCATTTCCCTGCGGCTTGTTGAGTACTTTTTGTACTCACGGCTATACGCCTTTATTGATTAGTTGCTGAGGAAGGATCAAGAAATACTGAGTTCTATGAGGAGGAATATTATGAAGACTACGTGGATTAGGAAGGCGTTCTCTAGACGATTGCCTGTGGCATGTCGAATGGCCTAAGTTATTTTATTTCCGCTGCAATAGTTTATTTGTTTCTTAAGCCATTAAGGTTTCGTGGTGTAAACTTTGACCATAAGGTCTATTGCTCTATTTAATAATAATTTGCCTTTTTCTTAGTTAATTCATTGTATGAAATGATATTTCATCTATATTTCCACTGTGTGCACTAGCGTGATCCTGGACTAGTGCAGTATACACAGAGGGTTTCAGATTTGCAAATTCGGGTCCAGACAACTAGCTAAATCCTAGCCTTGCACAAGCCTCGGTGATGTTAAACCCTTGCCTTAGTCCGGAGATTCGGACCAACACGTGCTGTGCTAGCAATGGTGTACGCCCATCGGGCCCCTCCCTATGGCAAGGCATACACCGTTGTATTGGAATGCTTTGGCCCCAACACCTCGGTGAAGGGAGCACCTATGAGCAACACCGTACCGTTGTGCCCTTACTACTTCGTCCTACCAAAATGCAATGTTAAACATCAACTAATCTAATAAGCTAAATCACTTAGGTGAAAGCATCAAGTTTGGTCCTTAAATGACCTGGGCGAGAATCTCCCCTTAACCACGCCCAAGGTCCCTTTTCACACCTCAAGTTTAACTATAACTGTCCGCGTCTAAACCATAAGTTTTGGGTTGGATTTTTTTACCAAAATACACGGAAACCACACCTCGGTTCCGTACCATTAAACAAAATTGCACAAGCTAGATAGTAATGTTTCCCAACATTTAAAAGATGTTCTAGTGAGCATATCTAAGCATGTACATAAGATATTTCGAAATTATTATGCATGTGACACTACGTATTGTCTACACCATAACTAGGTAACAATGACAGGTAATCAAACATCAAGGTAAAGGTAATGCATACAGTTGGAAATAACTACCGGTACCCACAACATAGCAAGTTTATAACATACACGCTTGCATATAATTTGACAAAAACAACATAAACATTGTAAAATATGGGATCAACATGATCAAATGAGGGTGCTTGCCCTGTTTCTCGTTGTCAGGGACGTAATCAGGGTCGTAGTCGGGATCGTCGTTAACAGATTCCGAAATGTTGGTGTCTACGCGTTAAAAATCAAGAACCACGACAAATAGCAAACAACAACTTGTCAAATAGGGCAAAAAGAAATCAGATGTAAATACCAAATGAAACTTACAAAGAAGAATAGGATGGTTTAGTTCTTTGAAGTCATTACTTGGTGTATGATAGTTTCATTAGTTCGTTGTTCGTGGCTTGGCTCTTTTTATGTACATGTTACTCTTATTTTTCGAATTCTAGGAGCTACAATTATACTCATGTATGTGAATACCTACAAATTAAAGAAGTTAAAATTATGCATACTTATGTTTATAATTTCAAACTCAAGTGGCAAAACTTATCTAGACTTAATATGGTTGTCATTAGTCAATGGTGTTATGTGTGTGTAGTACTTAGCCTTAGGTGTCTTCGCATAAAAAGTCATTTGTACATGTTAGGTCTACAAATCTTAGGCTATTGGCTGTACATTCATGTCTACACGATGATTCTTGCGATACTATTATTTTGACTATTGATTTCTTAAGCTCGTTCATTTTAAGCTTGCTATTGCAATTTACAAAAATTTTCAACCATTTTTCTGACATTAGTAGGGGATGACCCTAAGAGTGTTCTAAAGCAAGTTCCGTGACGTTTTGCTGGAAAGAGAGGAGAGGAAGCTGGGAGGCTAGCTGGTGGGCCATGGCCAGTGTGGGGCCCACTGGCAGAGACTAGAAGTCACCACTTTGTCACATCTTGGGTTACATTACTGAGCTTTGCAATAAATTTTGTAGAATTTAGTTGGAATTTGACAAGGTTCAACAGTGGTGCTATCTTGCTCAAAATGTTTTGATAAAATTCATGAAGGTATCCCACAGAGCCTACTTTTCATTTTTCTTGGTCTCATCTCATTCATTTTTAGCTTGCAACTGCACTTCACAACATTTTTCAACCATTTTTGTGGAATTAGTAGGGGATGACCTTAAGAGTGTTCTAAGGCAGGTTCTGTGATATTTTGCTTTTATCCGCGACGGTTTTCATAGAAGTGGACATTAAGGCCTATTATGGGCTCAATTCAAATTTGCACAAACATGCGATATTTTGCATAACCAGAAAGGGTATCATTTTTCAAGGTCCTAGGATTTGGTTTCATCAAATTTGAAGTTCATTTGCGAAAGTTATGACTATTCAAACTTTTCATGCACTGAAATTTTGACTATTAAACATATGACGCAAACTTTGTTAACATTTAAATATTTTTATTCATTTGGAATCCAAGTTTTAGTTATTTGACTTTCTATGCATGAAAAGCATTCTATAATCAAATTTGGTTCAAACTGAATTCACATCTAAATGTTTTTGAAAAAATGGAGTGCTCATGACCACAAGATCATATGAGAATAATTTCATGATTTTATGAGTTGAAGTTTTTATAGATGCTACGGGGGTACATGAAGGGGACTTTATAAATTTTTTCACCCAATTAATTTAAACTATCATGAACAATTAAATATTATTGCCTATTCCGAATCCTCATGATTTAACATAAATTTAGAAACTTATTTCACTAAATTTGAAGCTTCCTAGCAGAAGATATAAATGTTTGAACTTGGACCGGTTAGAAACTGTACTGAAAAAAAAGAATACGCCTTCTATGATTGAAGGCGCCTTTTTGATTTGAACTGGGCTTGCTGCATTTAACTGACCAAGGGGGCCCTTCGGTCAGTCTCACAAAGCAGAGGAGGTGCTGGCGGTGGTTACGGCGTGGCGCCGGCGGCGAACGGAGGTTAGAGAAGAGCGTTCGCCGGTGGGGTGAGCTTCAGGGGATTGTGGCGCAACTGGGGAAAGTCTTGGCGATGGCCGGCGTTCACCAGAGCGGGCCACCACCTGCGAGGGGCACTGGCGCCAATGGCGCTCGGCCGTGAGGTGGAACGGAGGGCGCTTAAGCTCGAGGCAGCGAGGCAAAAGCATAAGTGGACCAAGAGAAACCCGTCTTACTGGATATTGGAGGTGATGGTTGGCCGTAATAGTCGATCACCGAGAGACCGGCATTGGGGAAGAGGACCGAGCCACGACGGCGCTACGGTGAATTTCTGCATCATTAAGTGAAAAGAAGAGTTAGGAGGGCCACTAAGATCATGACGGGTGAAAGAACGACTTCAATGAGCTCACATTGCGGTTGATTGTGCAGATTTGGGGCTCGCCTGTTTCTGCCCGAGTTTGGCGAACTCTTGCCGAAACGGCAAAGCTTGACGAGCAGGAGTGCAGATGGGAGGCAACGCTGAGTACACGTATATACTTGCAAGACTTTAGTGTATGGAAATATAGTAAATGCGTGGGTAGAACAAGGATAACTTGTCACTACACTAAGTCTCATTTTGAGTATAAAGCAGATATTATTTGCAAGTGAATGTTTTATCAAACGATAACAGAATTGTAAAGTGCAATTGATAGAAAGCTAAATAATAATAAGTAAAGTTCGTATACATCATTTCACAGCCCTCCTTGGCAGCGAACAGTGAGTAAACACAACCACCCTTGGCTCACAAGTTTGCCAACCCGTTCCAACATCGTTTCCAAAAGTTTTTGCAAAATCAAAACTATCCCAAGTTGCTCATGACCACGAGAACGGCTAATTAATTAGATTTAAATATCTGCAGAGGGTGTACATTTTACCCATATGACACATTCTAGAAATCATGTCAACCATGCCTCGCGATACGTACCGTACCCAATTTGCGAGATTATGAGGAAACCGTTCAACTAGCTAAAGCCTAGCCTTGCACCAGCCCCGGTGATGTTAAACCCTTTCCATAGTCCGGAGATCTGGACCAACACGTGCTGTGCTAACGATGGTGTACGCCCATCAGGTCCTCTCCCCATGGCAAGGCATACACAATTGTATTGGAATGCTTTGGCCCCAACACCTTGGTGAAGGGAGCACCTACGTGCGACACTGTACACCAGAGTGCTCTTACTACTTCGGCCTACCAAAATGCAAGGCTAAACCCAAGCTAATCTACTAAGCTAAAGCTATCCCATACTAGCACATGTGGTTGCACCAAATCACTTAGGTGATAACGTCAAGTTCGGTCATTAACTAACCCAGGCGAGAATCTCCCCCTAACTACGCGCGAGGTCTCTCCTCATGCCTCAAGTTTAATAATAACTAGCCTACATCTAAACCATAAGTTTTGGGTTGGATTTGTACCAAAATACACGAAAACCATAACTTGGCTCCATACCTTTACAAATTGCACAAGTTTGAATGGAAATGTATCCCAACATTTAAGAGACGTTCCAATAAGCATGTCTAAGCATGTACATGAGATATTTCACATTTATTACCCAAAACGATACTAAGTAATGTATACAACATAAGCTAAGGTTACAATATCAGGTAATCAAGTGTCAAGGTAATGGCAATGCATTCAACGGGAAGTAACTACCGGTACCCACAACATAGCAAGTTTAACATAACCTACGTGTATGCATATAGTTTGATAAAACAACTTAAACATCATAAAATTATAGGATCAATATGATCAAAGGAGGGTGTTTGCCTTGTTGCTCGTTGTCAGGTATGTAGTCGGGGTCGTAGGTGAGATCGTAGTCAACAGATTCTGAAATATCGGCGTCTATGCGTTATATACAACAACCGCGAAAAAAAGCAAATAACAACCTGCCAAATAGGGCAGAAAGAAATCAGATGTAAATACCAAATGAAACTTACTGACGAGTATTCACACAATGGGTACCCCAGCGGCCCAGAATAACGAACGGGCCATCACAAGCCCAGCTCCGACCAAAGACCACACGAATCCGCCAAGGGCACTCGACCCCGACCTGGCGAGCTGCTCCAAACTCGTCCCCGACCTAACGGGGCGTCCGACCCCCGCCATAGGTCGGACTCCCCACCGGCTCCGATAAAGCTGAGGCGATCACCGTTAGGCTCACAGAAGGCAGGTGCGCTGTTTCCCAATGAAGCAGCGAACTGATCTACTCGATGAGCCCACCAACCCGGTATGGGCAGAAGAGGGGGTCGACCAACAACCGAGACCAAGGGTCAGAGCTAGCGTAGAGATCTTCACCCTTCTCTCTCTCGACTTTCCATGTAGCCTGCCCCCTCCGACTATATAAAGGGAGGCAGGGTCTTCTAGAACGGGACACATTCTCTTGGACGGTCTCTCAGGCTCCCTTCTTTTGGCCTTCTGAATAGGCAGCGTGCGCTCGTGTTCGAGCTCTCGCTCCTGCTTAAATGCGTGCTGCCTCGCACCTAAGAGAATACAGCACCACCACACGAACTGGAGTAGGGACATTCGGCCCGAAACAGTATACACCTTGGACTCTTGAGTCTAACCATTCAAGGAGAGGGAGCACACGGCCCCTTTTACTTGCCAGTGCACGAAACACTGACAGTTGGCACGCCAGGTAGGGGCCTCCGCGCGTCTTCATCGACATCTCCGGATTCCCATTTGCTTCCTTGATAGCATTCTTCACCCACGACGGCGTGTCCACGTCGAGGAGCCGAATCCGTTTCGGCTCCCTCGACTTCATCGTCACTTCGGCGGGAGAGCTCGCGCTCGTCCCCGCCACCTATGGAGACCAGGCGTCTGCTGGAAGCCTGCACTCCATCTCCCACGACCTCGCAAAACTCCGGCTCGAGGGCCCCGTACGGACCCCGAGGCCGAGGCACACCGAGTGCTGCGCCGCCTCCGGCAGTAGCACCCGTGAGCACACGCAGGTGACCGTGTCACCTCCCTCGGGCTCACAATTCGTGGCGATGATCGGCTACATGCCGGCATCCGTCCATGACTTGCTGGAGGACTCCTTGTAACATCCCGAAAAATGGAATAATATGAAAATTAATATTTTGAATTTGAATATATTTATTTCTGATTTTTCTTGACATGATTGAAATTTATTTGGATTTTCCCTGGATTTTTGTATTGAATGAAAATCAAACAAATAGGATTAAAGGAATGGACAATGGTAAAAAGATAAAATGGTAAAAGTAAAAATTTAGAAAAATTACCATGGAACTATAACCAATCTGGTAAGTCAGTAAAATCAAGAAGTAAAATTTTATGCACAGAAAAATGGGTAAATAAAATTAATGTCACCTCTTTTTGACTAGAAACAGTGCAAGTCAAAATTAATGAAAAATATTCGTAGTTATCTGAATCTGGAAAAATTACCAAAACACCCTCATGGTAAAATTTATCTCTGGTAAAAATCTTAGGAATTGATCATGTCGGCAGAGCCCTCTAGTAATTCAAAAACAGAAACAATTAAAAGCTGGAAATCTTCATGTCAGATTTTTAGTAAAATAAATACCCAATATTTTGATTTGAAAATTTTACAGAGACATCCTTGACCTATTTATAATCCCTCATAAAAGTTTAGAAAATAAATAATAATGTTTGAACCTTTAAATAAATACAAAACCGAAATTCAAATCCTGTACAAACCTACAGTGTAAGAATTTTTATAATTTAACCATGCGGTATTTGAGTCTCAAATTTTTACTGAAGGTTAGAAACTACCAGTAGGTGCAGGTCAAGAAGTTTC
This sequence comes from Otatea glauca, assembly GCA_036346275.1. Lineage (NCBI taxonomy): Eukaryota > Viridiplantae > Streptophyta > Magnoliopsida > Poales > Poaceae > Otatea > Otatea glauca. The sequence goes on from JAYEVK010000397.1 coordinate 134,907, forward strand.
ACAAAATTACGTGGTGATTTGATAGCGAATTTAGTGATCACATGGAGCTGTCTCGCTGAAGTTTATCCTCTGCCTCACTTTCACTCACCGACGTGTGGGCCATCCCCTTGTCCGTAACGGCTCGTTGGAAGGGCGGAAAAACCGGTCTCTCTCGCTGCCGGTGGCCGGGGTCCACTCGTCAGCCCCTGATTTCACAGACCTACTCCCTTCTCCTTTCTTTCGCAAACTCCCGAGCCCTCTCACGCCAGAGACTTCACCGTCTCTGCGTCTCGGCGCAATTTGTGTCGCCTCGAGCTGGTTGTCGCTGCCACGTCCATCCTCGAGGCTCGTCGCCATGCCACGACCCGGTGAGTCTTATCTTGCCGACAAGAGACCGTCTGTTTGCCTTGCGTCGACCGAACCGCCGCAATCCGAGTCGCGTTCAAATATTGCTGTCGCTATCCGCACTCGCCTATAAAGATTGGATGAGCACGCATTTAGTCTCCTCATCCCTTAGCCGTCTCTAACTTGAACTCAAAGCCGGGAACCCCTTTTCCTCGCCATTTTCGTCGAGCTCGAGAAAGGGGAGAACCCGATCCGGCTTCTCGGTGAGAGACACTCAAATTCCTTGAGCATAGCTTGTTCTAGTAGGCCCTTAAGCCCATCCCACGATTCTATTTGGTCTCCATCGCTTATAGCGTCACCACCGCACTTGCTTTCTTCCCCACGGCGGCGCCGCGGTGGCGGCCCAAACCACCGCGTCTCCGGGCGAATCGACTGCAAAAATGGAACCCCGGCGTCACGTGGATGCTTAGAACGCCACCGATTCCGCCGGATTCGCTTCTATTTCTTCGCCGACGAGCTTCACTTTCTTCCACCGCGGTCGCGGTGGCGAGCCTCTCCGCCATCCCGACGGTGGCGACCTCACCCTGCGTGCGCAGCGTTCCACTGGTGCTATCCATAGCCCTCACCTCGCCGGAATCTCGCCGGAGCGTCGGCGCCGTCCAGCCCTAGATCCTCCTCTGTTCTTCGGTCACTGCGCAGTGGACCCCCACTGTCAGCCAGACAAACCGAGTCCAGTGAAGTGGTTAAAGGCGCCTTCTCCTCTTTGAAAGCGTATTTTGGTTTTTCCAGTTATTTTGTATACCCGAATTAATTCAAACATTTATAACTTTTGTATTGTAGCTCCAAATGAAGAGAAATAAAATTCTTAATTCGTCTAAAATCTAGTTCTTTCAGAATATGCAATAACATTTTGAAAACCTCCACTGGTTAAATTTGAAATTCAAATTGAAAGAAAGGGCTAAAAACACACTTTATATTAAAATGTTGTAAACAAACTTTAGGTAGAATGAAACTAAATTTAGTGAAACACTCATACTTCCCGGAGTTCAAATATACAAAAATATTTAAGTTTCATTATTGTTTGAATTACTTTCTATTAAAGATTATAATCAATGCATTAGAAATTCAAATATACATAATTTGAGTAAAAAGAAATATAGAATAAGTAAAATTGGATTCTAAATATTAACATGGCAGTAGAATACCTTGCTTTGCCAAAACAATTAATAAATGAACTTGATTTGAATTAACTTGAAAAGAATGAAATAGCTTAAACATAAAGTGCATGTATGTATGTATAGAAAGTTAAATAGTTAAAACTTGGGTCACATGAATTCAAATGATCGCCAAACCAGTTTTGTTATGTCTCTGGCATCATAAGGTTTCCATATATAAAATAATATTTAAAATTTACTATATGAAACAGTTAAAGATTAATAGTCAAAATGTATATACTTGCGTAATTGGAATAGTTATAACTTTATCAAATAAACTCAGAATTTGATGAAACCAAATCCTATAGCTTTGAAAAATAGTACCCCTGCTGTGAATACAAAAATACCTTATGTTTATACTAGGTTGAAATAAAATAAGGTTAAACCCTAATGAATCCTTATAGGAAAAACATCGCGGATAAAAGCCATTTGTCATGAAACCAACTTTAAATCACTTCTAGTGTCATGCCCTATTAATGCCTGAAAAATGGATAGATTATCCTAGGCGGTGTAGTCACAAACTTGTATCAAAACTGAACTCTTATCGAGTAAAAATTGAACTATCAAGCCTTTTCATCGATCCGTAGAACCTCTCGTCTAAATGCAAATGTATTAGAAATAAGTTTAGAAATAATATTTGGGATATGTACTACCATATTCTAGAAAAATATTTCATTTACAACTTTCATTTCAACTAAATCCTGCTAGTTGAATACCCTAAAAAGTATGGTTGTCGTAACCTTTTATATCACCTAAGCATTTTCAACTAAGAAAATAATGTCTCGTCTAAAAGCTAAAATGTATAAAATCAGTCTAGATATGTTCTTCAAAGTATATGCTATTTAGTTCCGAAGAAATAACCTCATTTCATCATGTTTTACATATAAACTTTAGTAGTCAAATAACCCCTAGTTTTATGTTTAATGAACCTTGTCACAATAAGAATCAGTGAACTTTGTAATAAGGAATTTGAAGTTAATAAATTTGTATCACCAGAACCTTCTTAAAAACTATAAATAAATCTAATTAGCTACCTTATCAGTCATAACCTGCTCAGATCGTTTCTTATGCGAATCACTTAAAGAATTAAGTATGTTTTGCATAACTACTTTAATTGGTATTTCAATTCTTTTAATCCAAATAATTTTAGCATCTATAATTCGAAGTTCTAAATACTAGAATTCATAATTTTAGCCTCTTGAATTCGTAAATCAAGAGAAGATAATCTATAAAAGAAACCCTGTTTCGTTATCTCAAAACCATTAAGAATATGAATTTGTAAGTATCTAAATCATGAGGTCGTAAATAATTCAAACCCTAAATCATCCCTGTTTATGCAATGAATCTTTATTTGATTTTCATCATCTTCTTTTCGCCTTTATTGAAGTTTACTATTTGCTATATTTTCCGATCGATCGACGTGTAGAATTCGACGTCCCTTCCTCCGCCGTTGCCTCCGTCGTCTGCGATCGCGTCTTCGCCGTAAACGATATATGAGCAAGGCAAGCACCCTCCTTTGACCATCTTGATCCCGAATTTAATTTGCATTGTTTATTAAAATGTTTTATGCATCGTTTACTTTTTGTAAATTGCTATTTTGTGGTACTGGTAGTTATACCTTTTGTCTCATGAAACTTCCTTGATAAGTATCAATATGTGAACCTTGATAACCATAGATTAAGCTTAGACAATTACTTAATGTCGCACAGGTATATCGATTACTTTTATCCATGCTTAGCCATGCTTTTAGATCAAATAATGGTGATGATGATCGGATCAAAATGTGTTCTTTGTGAAATGGAAAATGTTGTCATTGTAGCTGTTGGCTATGGGTATTTTGATTAAAACCCAAAATAAAACTATGGTTTCGATGCGGGCGATTATTGGCAATAGCCGGAGGTGCGAGAGGATTTGCACGTAGTGTAGGGTGGAGTATCGCCGTGTCAATTTAAGGACCGAACTTCGGTGTTGTATGATCCAAGATATTTCGTGCAAACCACAAGTGTTGTTATGGGGCTTCCTTAAACCAATTAAGTTATCTAGTTTAACTTTGCACATTGGTAGGTGAAGTAGTAAGGGCTTTCCTTTCGGGGTTTGCTCGACGGGTGCCCACACCGAGGTGTTGGGAACAACACTTACCAATATAACGGTGTGCGCCACGTATATGGGGAGTTCAACATTCCTATGCTCGAGTTCTCCCAGCTATAGCGTGGGTTTTATCGTTCAGTCTTTGGTGCAAAGTTAGATTAGATAATGTAAAGGTTTCGTCATGAACATTACGGCCACACGCTTAAAGTGCGTGAAACTTGCGGCAAAAAGAAAAGGTCATGACTTGTGGGCACGATTGTACACCTCTGCAGAGTGTAAATCTAATCGATTAGCCGTCCCCTCGGTCATGGGAAACTTGGTGAACTTGCACTAGTTAAATGTTTAATTTTCTAAAATGGGTTGTGGGTTGGAACTTGTTTAGCGACTTTTGTTTTCATGTCAAAGGATCGACATTGATGGATTCCATTTACGGATTATTCGATATTCACGATGGGTTGTGAATATATTACTTATCTTTACTTATTTCATATCAGTCAATTATGCTTTTATAAATTCCGTTTGCAAATAACTTGTTTTACAATGTCAATTACGCTTTATGCAAATTAAGCGTAGTAGCCTCCTTTGAAATGGCCTGCATATATTATAGGCTTTGCTCAAGTCTTGGAGAATGCGTATGTACTCACCCTTGCTTATATGTGGTTTTTAGGTGGTTAAGTTGCCGAGCTTGAAGGTTTCTTTAAATCGCGAGTTGCGGGTTTTCTTCGTCGAATCTTTCTAGGGATTATGCCTTGTTGGTTGCCTGCGGGTGTTGGATGGGCACACTACAAGACTTTGCTTCTTTTGCTGCTTATTCTCTGATTTGTAAGAGTTTTTGATGTAATAGCTTCCGCTTAATTAACATTTGTTGTATGGTTGTGATTCCAATTGGTGTATGTGCGTACTAGCTCACGATCATGGGACTAGTGCGGAAATGCACATTAGATTTCCATTTTGCAAGTTTGTAAAAATGGGGTCGGTCCACTCCTCTAGCCACGACTCGGCCAGACGCGAGGCCGTCGCGACAATCGTATCTCGTGAGTGCAACATGGCGGGTATGGTCGACTGACGCGACCACGGAGCTCTCATCCAGCGCGCAGGCGCGGAAGAAGGAGCTCGGCCGGCGCGCGCGCTAAGCTCAGCAGCGGCGTGAGGAGCTGGAGGCGGAGGGTCGAGCTCGGCAGACTCGGTGACACAGGCGAGCGAGCCGGGCCCCGCTTGTGCTGACGCCGCGCGCGCGCTGCCGTACACCACCACCGGTGGCGAAGGAATCAAGGGCCCTCGCTTTTTCCTCACGCAAGTCAAAGCGTGGCGCGAATCGCGATCTTTGCCCGCGGCCTTCCCGAGCCGGACGACCCGGAGGCCAAGGCAGCGTACCAGAACCTTCGGGGGCTGGTGGAACGCGCCGCCGTGCAGCATATGTAGGGCTCCGGCTCCCACTGCTCGGACGCCTCCTCCAGCCGCCGGAGCCACACCGCCGCTCGAAGCCGACTGGGTCCGACAAAGGTGGCGGGACAGTGCGAACAGCCCCAGGCCTCGCGCGCCCCGGTGCGCCAGCGCCTCGGCAACGACTACGACGTCTGCGCCACCCTCGAGGCGCGAAGAAAGGCGACGGACGAAGTGGCCCGTTCACGGGTCGTAGATAGCGGACGCCGTAAAGACCGCAGCCCTAGCCCCGATGGTCCAGGACCACGGGCCTTCTGTCAGGGGATCCACCACGTGGATTTCCCTACCAGGTTCAGGGCACCGACCAACATAGCCAAATACACTGGGGCCACGAACCCCGGTGTCTGGCTGGAAGACTACCGGCTCGCATGCCGGGCGGGAGGAGCTACGGATGACCTCTTCATCATCCAATACCTCCCCATCTACCTTGCGGACTCGGCTCGAGCCTGGCTTGAGTACTTGCCCGCGAGAACCATCAGGAACTGGGGGGACATGAAGAATCTCTTCGTCGGTAACTTCTAGGGCACCTACAAGCGCCACAGGAATTCACAGGACACAAAAGCGCAAGCAAGCCGGGAGACCCTCCGGGATTACATCCGGCGCTTCTCCTGTCAAAACAATGAACTCCCCGACATCTCCGACGCCGACATCGTTGGGGCGTTCATCTACGGCACCTCTTGCAAGGCCCTGGTGCACAAGCTGGGTTGCGTCAAACCCAGAACCAGCAAGGAGCTCCTTGACATCGCCACCAACCATGCCTCCGGCGAGGAGGCTGTGGGGGCCATCTTCGAGAAGGGGAAGGCTAAACAAGAGCCCAGCGCTCAGTTCACCTCCCCCTCCGACCGCTCCAACAAGTGGAAGTGGCAGGGGAACAGGTCCGAGAGGGCCACCTGGTCGCGGCTGCAGACCACCCTGCCAAGCAACAGGCGTGACCAGTTGTCGCGCCCGACCATTCGAGCCCGATGGAAGTCCGTGCGAACCACGGATTCCCGTCAGGCACAAGTACCGGGACTGCCAAGTCCTGAAGCACTTCCTCTCCCTCACCCCCACACCGTCGAAGGGGAAGGGAAAGAAGCGTGACCCGGCACCGTGTGCCGAAGAAAAAAGGGCAGACGATGAGTTCCCCGAACCCGACGGTTGCCTCATGATCTTCGGCAGGCCGGCATGCTACGCCGACAAACGTCGGCTCAAGCTCGCCTTCCGCGAAGTCCACACTGCCACTCCAGCCGTCCCCCACTACCTCCGGTGGTCGGGGTCCCCGATCACCTTCGATCGGACCGACCACCCCGACCACATCCCGCAGCCGGGGAGGTACCCGTTGGTGGTCGACCCCATCGTGGGGAAGAAGCGCCCCACGAAGGTGCTCATGGTCGGCGGCAGCGGTCTCAACATCCTTTATGTTGAGATGCTCGACGCCATAGGGGTTCCCCGCTCGAGTCTCTGACCGAGCAAGGCGCCCTTCCATGGCGTTATCCCGGGCCAACAGGCTCACCCGCTCGGGCAGGTTGACCTGCCCGTTACCTTTGGAGGACCGGAAAACTTCCGCACCGAAACCCTCACGTTCGAGGTTCCGGATTTTTCCGGCTCCTACCACGCCATCCTGGGGAGACCATGCTACACCAAGTTCATGGCGGTCCCCAGCTACACCTACCTCAAGCTGAAGATGCCTGGGCTACAAGGAGTGATCACCGTGGCCTCCTCCTTTCAGCTTGCCTACAACTGCGAACAAAGCGATTCGGTAGGCGTCAGCGATCATTGCCTGCCGAGCTCACGAACCACCAGAGGGAAACCTCCGAGACCGCCCCTGACTCCAGCATGTCGGGGCCGGGCTCCTTCAAATCCGCCGAGGATACGAAGGAGGTCGCGATCGATCCCGAGGATCCGATCAAAACCGTGCGGGTTGGAGCCACGCTCCCCGCCAAATAGGAAAGCGCGCTCGTCGACTTCCTCCGCGCCAACAAGGACGTCTTCGCATGGAGGCCCTCCGACATGCCAGGAATCCCAAAGGAAGTCGCCGAGCACTCCTTGAACATCCGACCAGGCTCGAGGCCAGTTGCCCAACGCCTGCGCCGCTTCGACAATGAAAAGCGCAGGATCATAGGGGAGGAGATCGCCAAACTTTTGGCCGCAGGGTTTGTAAAAGATGTGCGCCACCCCGAGTGGCTAGCCAACCCTGTCCTTGTAAAAAAGAAAACCGGGCAATGGAGAATGTGCATTGACTACACGAGCCTGAACAAGGAGTGTCCCAAGGATCCGTTCCCTCTGCCCCGCATCGACCAAGTCGTTGACTCCACTGCAGGGTGCGAAACCCTGTCCTTTCTGGATGCCTACTCAGGCTATCACCAGATAGCGATGAAGGAGTCTGACCAGCCCGCAACTTCTTTCATCACCCCTTTCGGCTCCTATTGCTACGTAACGATGCCGTTTGGTCTAAAAAACGCGGGCGCTACATACCAGCGATGTATGCAGACGTGCTTTAACGACCAAATAGGCCATAACGTCGAAGCATACGTCGATGACATCGTAGTCAAGACCAGGAAGGCCGATGACCTCATCTACAACCTGGAAGAAACCTTTGCGAACCTTCGACGGTTTCGTATAAGGCTCAACCCCGAGAAATGTGTTTTCGGGGTCCCTAAGGGAAAGCTGCTCGGCTTCATCGTCTCCGAGCGCGGCATCGAGGCCAACCAAGAAAAGATCTCAGCGATTATGAGGATGGGTCCGATCGGCAATCTAAAGGGAGTCCAAAAGCTGACAGGATGCCTTGCAGCCCTAAGCCGTTTTGTGTCTCGCCTTGGCGAGCACGGAATGCCGCTTTACAAGCTGCTCAAGAAGTCCAATCACTTCAGCTGGACCCAGGAGGCTCAGGAAGCCCTCACCCGACTGAAGGTATTTCTGACCTCACCCTCGATCCTGGTCACCCCGGCACCAGGGGAACCGTTGCTGCTCTACATCGCCGCTACGACCCAGGTTGTCAGCGCGGCTCTCGTTGTAGAACGAGCGGAAGATGGCCACGTTCACAAGGTTCAGCGGTCGGTCTACTTCGTCAGCGAGGTGCTCTCCGAGTCAAAAGCTCGGTACCCGCAAGTGCAAAAACTGCTCTATGCAGTGCTCATCACAAAGAGGGAGCTGGTCCACTACTTCAATCGGCACCCCATCTCCGTGGTGACCTCGTCGCCACTCGGCGAAATCGTCCACAACCGTGACGCCTCAAGAAGGATAGCCAAGTGGGCACTCAAGCTCAACGGCCACGACATATCGTACGTTCCTCGAACGGCGATTAAGTCGCAGGCTCTGGCCGACTTCGTCGCCGAGTGGACCGAAACCCAGGAGCCGCCGGCGCTCGAAGACCCCGAGTACTGGACAATGTACTTCGACGGGTCCTACACCAAGAACGGCGCGGGTGCGGGAGTCGTCATCGTCTCCCCACTCGGCAACAAGCTCCAGTACACCATTCGGCTGCTCTTCGATGCGACCAACAACGTCGCCGAGTATGAGGCTCTCGTCAACGGTCTCCGGATCGCTGCCGACCTCGGCGCTCGCCGACTCTACGTCCACGGAGACTCCAAGCTCGTCGTCGACCAAGTCATGAAGGCTGCAGAGCCCTGAGACACCGCATGGCCGTGTACTATCGGGAAGTGCGCAAGCTCGAAGAAAAGTTCAAAGGTTTTGAGCTTCACCATAGCTACAGATGCTACAACGCTGAGGCCGATTACCTAGCCAATCTCGCCTCTAGCAGAGGACAAGTCCCACCTGGGATCTTTGTCTGCGATCTTCAAAAACCTTCCGTCCTGCTGGACTCAGCGACCGAGCGACCGTCCGCCCTGTCCGATGCGACCACTCAGACCGCCGACTGGTCGGGTGAAGGGTCGCCCGGATCGAGCCGCGACGTGCTAACGGCCGACTCCGACAGGAGAAAGCCCTTCATCGATCGCCTGACCGACGGATCGCTCCCAACCGACCCAACCGAGGCACGGCGCCTTGCCCGTCGGGCGAAATCTTTCGTCCTGGTCGGAGAAGATCTCTACAAAAGGAGTCCCTCTGGAGTCCTCCAAAAGTGCGTCCTGGCCGACCAAGGGGCGCGACTGCTACTCGATATCCATCGTGGCATCTGTGGCCACCACGCCGCACCACGGTCCCTAGTAGGAAAGGCTTTCCGGCAAGGTTTCTACTGGCCGACCGCCTTGGCGGCGCCGAGCAAGTCGTTCGCACTGCGAGGATGCGATTCTTCGCCCGTGACGCATCTTAAACCGAGGCCTTACTGAGCGATCCCGTCACATGGCCATTCGCGATGCAGGGACTCGATCGGTCGGGCCCTTGAGAAAGCGCCGGGGCTTTACCCACCTCTTTGTCGCGGTGGATAAGTTCACCAAGTGGATAGAAGCCAAGCGATCGCCCGACATCACATCGGTGCGGCGGCCAACTTCATCGCGACATCGTCTTTCGCTTTGAGTCGAACTCCATCATCACCGACAATGCACGCGATTCACGGGAAAGGAATTCCTTGAGTTCTGCGACGACTTCAACATCCGCGTCGATTGGGCGGCCGTGGCCCATCCGCGGACCAACGGCCAGGCCAAGCGAGCAAACGGCATGATTCTCCGAGGGCTCAAGCCACGAATCTTCAGTCGGCTAAAGAGATTCGCGGGACGATGGGTGGCCGAGCTACCTTTCGTCCTCTGGAGCCTGCGAACCGCACCGACCCGGGCGACCGGCTTTACACCATTCTTCATGGTGTTTGGTGCTGAAGCCGTCTTGCCAAGCCCGACACGGAATCACGGTGCCCCAAGACTACAAGCCTTTGGCGAGGCTTGGGGCGCAAATCTCGCAACAAGGCGCCATCGACCCGGCTCGGCGAGGCGCGTGGCGTGGCCATTCTACGATCGGCCAAGTACCAACAAGTCTTTGCGGCGCTACAGCGATCGTCGGTCGGCCGGTCCTTCAACGTTGGCGACACGGTCTGCGGGTTGATCCGGCAAAGACAAGCACAAGCTCTCACCACCCTGGGAAGGCCCCTTCACCGTCGTGGAGGTCCTCCGACCTGGCACCTTCCGACCCAAGGACACGGATGGCAACGTCATCTCCAACGCATGGAACATAGAAAAGTTAAGGTGTTTCTACCCTTAAAACTCTTTCTTACCCCTTGCGCCTTTTTTACCCTCCTTTCAAGCGCCCGGACGCCGTGAGGCGCTCGGGGGCTGCTTGTTGAGGCCCTCGTACGGGTCGCTTCCGCTCGGCACGCTCACGCGGGTCGATGACCCAACCAACCACAGGGCTCCTCCAAGATGGTAACCCTCTCGACCCAAGTGCTACGGCCCACGCCCCAGCGGCTACGGTTGCGAAGTAGCACTTTGCGGAAGAAGGAATTGCCCGAACGAAGCAACCCTTGGGCGGTCGGGAACACTCCCTTCCCGCGCGAGCACAGCCAGTTCGCACACTTACACAGGTTGGTGACCCGACCAACCACATGGCCCCTCCTAGGCGGTAACCCTCTCGACCCGAGTGCTACGGCCTCGCCCGGGACTCACGGTTACTAAGTGGCACTCGCGGAAGAAGGAAGTGCCGGCGGGCGGCCCTTGGTCGATCGGGAACACTCCTATCCGTGCAAGTGCGTGCAAATGCTTCTGGCGAGTTCGGTCCCTTCCGCCTCCCTCGTAAATGGTAAAACTCCGACCTACGGCAGCCAACCCCGCGGTTTCTAAAGCTACGATCGTCGGCGTTTATCACAGCGGGAGAAGTCACGAAAAGCAGATTGAAACTCATCGGTGTAAAGCTCCTCCTTGGACTTGGCCAGCTCCTCCCGAGCGGCGTCACGCTCGGATTGCACCTGCTCAGCGCCCTCCCGGGTCCAATCCCACTCGCCTTGAAGGTGGGCCACCTCCGACCGCGCGGTCCCCTCGGCGGTGACGGCGGCGTCCTTAGCGCTGCCGGCCACTGCCAAAAGGGACTCAAGCTCCGACACCCCGCCGCCAGGGCCCGGTTACGCTGGCGCTCATCGGCCCGGGACCTAGGTGGCGGACCCGGCTCTGGCGGGTCTCCTCCGCCGCCTTCTGCTCGCGAGCCAAGGCCTCCTGAGCATCGCGCAGCTCGGGACACAGTCAATCGCGTTCTTCCACAGAGGCCAACTTGGCCTTGCAGACCCTGGAGGAACTGGGACTTTTCCCCCGAATGGACCCGCAAGCACTGCAAAGCACAACACTCTGTTAGCATATGATGAATCCGTCAAGAGATACAAAAGCCAAGTTTTGCCAACTTACCGCACCAATCGGGAGAATCCCCTCAGTGACCACCTCCAGCGCTCATTTGGAAATGTCAATCTTGAGCCGAGACCCTCCTGGATCTGTTTCGTCTCGGTCACGGCGCGCCTAACGCCGTCCAGAAAAGCCTCCCACTCACTGCGCTCCACCGGGTCGTCCAGCAGGAGGGACGGTGCGCCGGATTGGTCGTCTCTTGACCAGATCAACGCAGCGAGGCGGTGGCGGACCGCTGGTCGGCGCCCGATGCTGCGTCGCGGGAGTCCACTCAGCGCCTCCCCCTGCGGCTCCAAGGGGTTCGGCTCCGACGCCTGGGCCGCTCCCGCCGACGGGCTCACGGGCGGCATGAGCGGTGGTGGCGAGAGATCCTCCCGACCCCCCTCGATCGCAGAAGGAAGCCCCTGTGTAGGTGCTGCTCACAACAAACGATGAGGGGTTGCTCGAACGACCTTTTTACGACAAAGTTGGAACGAGGCACTTACTGCGCCGATCGGGTACGTGGCAGCCGCACTCTCTTAGCCAGCCCCCCTCGCGGAGGCGAGTCGGCTCTCCGTTTCCCCGGGGACTCCTCCACCGGGGACACCTCCACTTGAGGCGCGACGATAACGGCGCCCGCGCGATTGCCCTTCACCGGACCTCCGTCGCTCGACGGCCCGACATCGGACCAGCAGTACGGGTCGGCGTCGCTGCTCCCGCTATCATCACTGGAAGTCGATCCCACACCGCTCGTCTCGACGGCGGTTGTTTCGGACACTTCCTCACCGCACGCGGCCCTCGCTGCGCGCTCCTTCTTCTTCTTCCTCCTCTTCTCCTCCCTGCGCTTCTTACGCGCAATTCGTGCTGGGCGGAGCCCGCGCGGGCTGCCGCCCTCAGCGCTTTCTCCCCGGCAACAACACCCGGGAGACCATCCCAGTAAACCCCTAGGAAATACAGAAACGACGGTCAAGACCAAATGCTAGGAAAAAGAGAAGGGAGGAGGAAACAAGAAGAAGTTCGCTCGGATTACCAGGTCCGAGGGATGAGCTGCCGAGAATGGCTCGGGGTAGCCACCCGCCGCTTCAGTGGCGCTTCTGCCCGTGACGGCGGACACCCGGGCCCCAATCTCCGAGGCGGGGAGCTCTGGCCCCGCCATCCTCATGGGGTCAGACGTCCCCCCGTATCGGAACATGGGGAGCAGCCTATCCATGAGGGGCTGAACGCACATCTTCATAAAAGTGCTCACGACAGCATCGCCGGTCAGGCCCCACTCTTTCTGGACCCTGATCCGATCGACGATCTCGGCCACCTAGGCCCTCTCCTTCTTGGCGGCGCCCCAGGTCCACTCGGGCCACGCCTCGAGCAACCGGCTGGTGAAGGCCGGGGCGCTGCCCCCAGTGTTCTGAACATAGAACCACTCAGAGTGCCAGCCCCGGTTCGACGATGGCAGCTTCACGTCGATATAGTCCGCCCCCGACCGACACGCATTTGAAGCGCCAAGCCGCCTACGGGCGCCGGGGCGTCCGATGGCTTATCCTTCCTCGCCCGATCATGGAAGACATACCACCACAACACCCAGTGCGGCTCGATACCCAAGAACGCCTCGCACAGCGTCATGAAAATCGCTATGTGGAGGACGCCGTTGGGGTTAAGGTGCCGCACCTCTGCCTTGTAGTGGGAGAGTAGCCCCCAGACGAATGGGTGCAGAGGAAGACCAAACCCGTGCTCGTAAAACGAGGAGGGCACGACGATCTCATCGTCCCCTAGCGAGGGAACGGCGGCCCCCGTTGGCACCCTCCAGCTTGAGACGCTTTGCGGAGGAAGGAAGCCTTTCTTCACCAGGCCGAGCGCGCGGCTCGGTTGGATAGAGCACTCCGGCCACGACATTTTCGAACAAAAGCAGCGAAAAGGTGAGGAAGGAGGAAGGTGGAGTTCTTCTCCTCTCTGGCTTCTGCTCTCTACTTTTTCTGTCTTAGGTAAAGGTAGGAAAACGAGGAAAGGCAAAAGCAAGCAATCACCTTAAGCGTCCGCGGATTTATAAAGGCGGCGGCGCCATCGACGGGCACGGTAGAGCAGACACCGCCTCGAGCGAATCGTCGCGCGTCCCGTCCCTCTGGCTGCCATGCCGAGTGAAACGGTAACCCCTCGATTTCAATTCCCCTCTACGCATTTAAGTCTGGCAGGACAGCAGGAGGCGAATAGACGTCATATCGGGCAGTGCGCCCCATGAACCTCTCGGTTTCCGCCTCCGGGCCGGATCGGCTGCACCGTTACGAGTCTAAAAGGTCCCTCCGGGCAGCTGCGGCCTCAAAGTGGCGAAAGAGCCCAAACGCTCGAGCCCGAGGCCCAGCCTAGAGCTGCGGGTTCTGAAGGCTAGACCCACCAAGTGGGCACAGAGCCGCCCCAACAGAAAACTTGAGCAAGGGGCGAGTCGAGGCGAGCTCCCAGTGGGCATCCAGTTGGGTTGGCTAACGACCCAATCTCCTTAACCTGTGTCCGAGACCATACTTCACACTCTCCCGCGGAGCCCATCGATGGGTGGCAGCCAGCTGCGCTCTGGGCCGACGGACAACCCAGAGTACGATACGGGATCGAGTAAAGAAAGGTTTTCATGGGCGCCCGATGGGCGAACACCTGTGGCTGGGACCGTCCGCTTGGAAGGGTCCCCCTTGGGAGGGACCTCCAAGGACTCACTCGGATCACCAGTTATTAGCTCCACGAGCACGGCGTTCATACCAACACGGGTAAACGCGCGTTCGCTCACCCCCTCCAGGTCCCACACCTGCGGACGGGGCGTCTACATGGGACAGATAGTGGCCACTCCTCTCAGCTACCCTCACCAGGCGAGGACTCGGAATGGACGCCCACCGTCCAGTTATGACGTTAAACGAGCACTCGGACACCAGAACCTCCCGAGAGGCATCTGGTCGTCCCAGCCGACCTAAGGCACCGTCCAGCTATGACGTTAAATGAGCACTCGGACACCAGAACCTCCTGAGAGGCATGCGGTGCGTCGGCCGACCTAAGGCACTGTCCAGCTCGACGTAAAATGAGCCACCGTCCAGCTACGATGTAAAACGAGCCACCGTCCAGCTACGACGTAAAACGAGCCACCGTCTAGCTACGACGTAAAACGAGCCACCGTCCAGCTACGATGTAAAATGAGCACTCGGACACCAGAACCTCCCGTGAGGCATCTGGTCGTCCGCGCCGACGAAGGCCGAGTCTAGCTACGACGTTAAACGAGCACTCGGACACCGGAACCTCCCGAGAGGCATCTGGTCGTCCGCGCCGACCAAGGCCGAGTCTAGCTACAACGTTAAACAAGCACTCGGACACCGGAACCTCCCGAGAGGCATCTGGTCATCCACGCTGACCAAGGCTGAGTCTAGCTACGACGTTAAACGAACACTCAAACACCGAAACCTCCCGAGAGGCATCTGGTCGCCCGCGTCGACCAAGGCCGAGTGGTCGCCCGCGCCGGCCAAGGCATTTGAGTATCCGAACTAAAGAAAAACGGCCACGCACCGACTGCCGACCCTCGGGGGCACGAGTGGTCTGAAAAAGCGCCTAAAGTGAAGTCGTCACACAGATGCATCAATCGCAAAAGAAAATGAAATTTTATTATAAGGCGACAACCTCAAACATTACACAATGTTACACGATACTAGGTTACGTGATATGGCGGAGCTATTTCAGCACCAAGTATTATATCACGAATTTTAGATTGCGTCGGTCACGAGGCCTTGGCGGCTACCGCGCAAGACGCACCATTGCCTCTAAGAGGGCGCTCCTCACCAGGAAGAGCTTCGGAACAACCTCGAGCAACGCGTCGACGCAGCAATGTCACGGGCCACGGCATCCTCCTCCGCGAGCTCCGCCATCGCCTGGTCATACTCAGCCCAGAGCTCGGCCAAGGGATCTTCCTCCTCCACCTCATCATCATCACCAAAGCAAAAGACCAGCGGAGGCATCGAAGCCATTGGAGGATTGAAAAGGATTCTAGGTTGGGGGTAACTATTCAAGCAAGCGGTGGTGCCTTTATATGCCCAGAGGAAGAAAGATCAAACGACTCCGCATAAATGCCAAGCGCAGGAAAACGAGGCGCCCTTCGCCAAATTCCGAAGCAGCTGAGAAGGCGAATGGTCAAAGCGTGCAAAACCATGCGCGACACGCACAACCAAGCGATCGAAAAAAACTTCCGGCGGCGGGGGTACCCCCGACGGGTCCCTCAGCAGCTGCCGGATGCGCCCGAAGCACACCAGGCTGGAGCCAACCAACGGTCGGTCGGACGACCAACCGTCGGCCGCCGCCGACCATGTTTCTGAGCCAAGCTCAACCCCGACCGTATCTAACGAACTTCGCTCGGGGTTGGGGCTCACCGACGAGTATTCACACAATGGGTACCCGTCCGGAATAATGAATGGCGATCCTAAGCCCGGCTCGACCAAAGGCCACGAATCCGCCAAGGGCACTCGACCCGACCTAGCGAAGTGCTCCAAACTCGTCCCGACCTAGCAGGCGTCAGGCCCGCCATAGGTCGGACTCCCCACCGGCTCCGACAAAGCTGAGACGATCACCGCCAAGGTCCAGGTGTCAGGCCTCCGCCGGCCATCGGCCACGTGGTCTGCAGACACAACCGCTCGAAATGACCGTGCGAGGGCAAGTAGCTCCTTCCCAAGATAGCACGAAGGCTGCTAAAGTCAAGACTCCAGTCTCATCGTCCGGTCACGCACAATATGGAGATACGCTCCCTCCCGAGGCAGCACCGAAGCCACAATATGGCGTCAGCGCCCGTTAGGCTCACAGAAGGCAGGTGCGCTGTTTCCTAATGAAGCATCGAACTGATCTACTCGATGTGCCCACCAACCCGGTATGGGCAGAAGAGGGGGTCGACCAACGACTGAGACCAAGGGTCAGAGCTAGCGTAGAGATCTTCATCCTTCCCTCTCTCGACTTTCCATGTAGCCTGCCCCCTCCTACTATATAAAGGGAGGCAGTGTCTTCTAGAACGGGACACTTTCTCTTGGATGGTCTCTCAGGCTCCCTTCTTTTGGCCTTCTGAATAGCAGCGTGCGCTCGTGTTCGAGCTCTCACTCACGCTTGTAAATCTTTGTGCGGCCAATCGCACCTAAGAGAATACAACACCACCACCAGTGGAGTAGGGACATTGGCACAGAACCATTATACACCTTGGACTCTTGAGTCTAACCATTCAAGGAGAGGGAGAGCGCGGCCCCTTTTGACTTATAAATTTACTTGCCGGTGCACGAAACGCCGACACTTACCAAAGAAGAACATGGCAGTTTAGGGTTCCAGAGTTATCACTTGCATAATTGTTCCATTAATACCCTGCTTATGTGAGGACTTTTCTTGAATATGTTACTTTCATTTATCAAATTCAAGAAAATCATGCATAAGGTTATTTATGAATTCAAGAGGCTAAAATTATGTATATTTGTATTTATAACTTCGAATTGAGGAGGTAAAAATTATTTGGATTCATAGAAGTAAGACATTAGTTAAGGTGTTATGTATGAATAGTACTTAGCCCTAGGTGTTTTGTATAAAAAGTAATTTATACATGTTAGGTCTACAAATTTAGGCTACAGGTTGCACATTCATGGCTACATGATGATTCTTGCAATACAGTTGTCTTAACTATTGATTCCTTAAGTTCGCTTATTTGTATTGTGGACTTTGGCGATCATAATACTTAGGGTTATGTCCTTAGCAGGATTCAGATGCAAAGCAAGTTGTAATAAGATTATTTTTCTAGAATATGGTAGTCCTTATCCTAAAGAGAATTTCTAAGCTGATCTCCTTAATATTTGCATTTAGGCAAGATGTTTTATATGCTGCTGAAAAGGCATAATTGATTCTAAAGTTTACGTGATGAGGGTTCGGTTTTCGTTTTAAGTTTGCAACTGCACTATACAAGATTATTTAACCATTTTTCTGGAATTAGGAGGGGGTGACCCTAAGAGTGTTCTAAAGTTGGTTTTGTGACATTTTGCTTTTATTCGCGACGGTTTTGATTTAAGTGGACATTAAGGCCTTTTATGGGCTTAATTTAAATTTGCACAAACATGAGATATTTTTGCATAAACAGAAAGGGTATCATTTTTCAAGATTCTAGGATTTGATTCCATCAAATTTGGAGTTCATTTGCGTAAGTTTTGATGGTTTGAATCTTGCATGTATTAGTGTTTTGCCTATTAGCCATATGATGCAAAATATGTTAACATTTAAATATTTTTATATATTTGGAATCCTGGGACCTCAGGAGCATGAAAAAATTAGTTTTACCAAGGTTTGAGTTCATTTGATCCAAGTTTTAACCATTTGGCTTTCTATGCATGAAAAGCATTCTATTTTCAAATTTGGTTAAAACTAAATTAAAACCTAAATGTTTTTGTAGAAATGGGTCACTAATGATTACATTATCATATTAAAATTTATTTTATGATTTAAAGAGTTATGGTTTGTATATTTGCAATAGTAGCTATATTAAGGTAGACTCAAGTCTTATTTTTTAAAAATTCAAAATTTGTTAAAAATTAAATATTTTTGCACATTTGAGTTTATTTTGGTCTCTGAAGCATTTAAATAATTATCTCATATTTTTAGGAGTTGTATATTTCATATGTGCATTAGAGAGACAATATTAAGATTGCTTGTTAACTTAAATTTAAATAATTTAAACTTAAGTGAAACAATGAATGTTTTTACATATTCTAAATAAAAATTATTTAAAATTAATTTATAAATTTCCCTCACTGGATTCGGGCAAAAGATGCATAAGATACAATTGTTTGAACCATAGTCGGTTTGAAAATGCACTGATATAAAGGCAAATACGCTTTCAGCCTTGGAAAGCGACCTTACTGGTTTGAACAGAGGTTGCCTTGCACCGAATGACAGAAGGGTCCCACAGTTCAGTCTCACAAAATAGGGGCGGGGCACGGTGAGCTTGCAGGCGATGCTCTGGTGGCAAACCTGTGCCGCCGTGGGCACCGCGAGCTGCAGGGAGGTGAGGAGGCCCCAAAGGAGGGCTTGGCTCAGGCGGAGCACCAGTGAGGCGATCTACCACCGGCGAGCAGCGGCGGTGAGCTCATCCGATTGGGAAACAAGCAAACGAAACTAATTTAAGCTCGGGTGAGCACGAATCAAGCATTAGGGGAGCAGGATAGTTCCATTTTACTAGTTAAAGTTGGCGAAGATTGGTCGGTTTGCTCCACCACCGGTGGCCGGCCTTGGAGAAGATGAACAGCGGCACGGCAGTGATTTGGGCGATGTGGGTTGATGATGAGGTGCGCAATAGGTTCCTGGGTATTCCAAGATGCTTATTGCCCAATTAATCGAGTTGTTAAACACTGAATCGTTGAGACGAGGCTTTGTCCCTTTTTCATTGCTGTGCTCGGTAATGGCGGCAATGGAGGTGGTGACCGTTCAAATGGGTGTGTGGCTCAGGCAGAGAAGGTGAAAGGGGTAGGGAGCAGCTCAGTGGTTACCTCGGGTGGTTTCATAGCCGAGCTTAGTTGATGTGCCAGAAGTGTGAACGAGTTCAGCTATAGGTGGCTCGGCATTTGCTGTGACAACGTTTTGGATCTGAGCTCGTTTCTGTGGCAGAGAGAAGACAGCTAATTGATCGATTGCCTGGGCATGGCGCAAGGCAGTAATGAGGAGACGAGGAATGGCGTTGGTCTCATCGACGTGAAGGTCGCCAGTGAACTGAATACTTGGCGTTGTGCATGTTTGCCACGGCTGAGGGAAGAAAGAGGAAGAAGAAAGAGAGGAGGGGCTGTGCCCTGGCTGACAGATGGGACATTAGATGGCCGGGCCACTTGCAAGTGAAACGTAGAGAAGGGTCAAGAATCCTGATTTTGAGCTGATAGGGATTCCAAGCATTGAATGAGCATTTATATCTGATTTTATATTTTTGATAATTTTTTTAGTGATCTAGAGACAATTTTTAAGTTACCGTAAAATTTTCAGATTGAAATCTTATACAGAAAAATTATAGAAATTCTGACAAGGCTGACTGTCACTACTACAGAATGGTACATCAATATCGCTTCATCTGGGTCGGTTCTTATGTTTTTAGGAAAAAACGATTGTGATAGATGACTTAGGAGAAGTGTTAATAATATTCACTATCGGTTCTAAGGTTAGAAGTGATTGTGATGTAGCATTGGGCACATGATGTGTATGCACATCACTATCGGTTCTTGCAACAGAACCGATAGTGATGTGCACGTAATCATCACTATCGGCTCTGTTGTGAGAAACCATAGGGATGATTATGTACATCACTATCGCTTCTCACAAAAGAATCGATAGTGACATGTACGCGGTCATCACTATCGCTTCTTTATGTGAGAAACGATAGTGATGAGCATGCACATCACTATCGCTTTTCACATATGTAACATCTCAAAAGTTTGCTTTATTATTATTTTATTGGTTATTTGTGCATTTTATGATTTTCTGAAATTTATTGGATTTTTCTGGATTTATTTGAATTAACTTTAAATTAAGATATTGGTCTTTTGTTGAAAAATATTTAAATATATGCAAAGTTAAAATAAAGTTTTGCCGAAAATATTTTATTTGAGTTCAAAATGCCTCGAAGTATTTTTGAGAATTTTCTTTGATTTTTCCTGATATTTTTATTGCCTAAAACAAATCAAATGAATTTCTGTAACTATTTTAAATCAAAAACCCATTTTAAATGAAGTGAACAGTACTGGGCCAGAGCCCAATACTGTGCACGTGGAGCCCAACTCTGTGCGGCCCAGTGCATTGCGCCATCGGCCCGTAGCCGAAATGACTACTAACCGTTGGATCTAAATCGTGTGATCGGGATTTGAGAATGAGGTTTCTTATTTTGGTGCAACGCTGTGGACAGTTGGATTTAGATCAAGCAGGTAAGATTGAGGCATACCGGTTCGGGACTCCCCGTATCTGGGCCGTTGCGGAAAGTGCGCGGGTGGTTAGGATCGTGCCGCGTCGGGAGATCTTCGTAGCCGTAGGATCGTCATCGAACGGTGCTGCGTCATCGTCTTCGAGCAGGACTCGAAGCCGTGGCCGTCGTGGACTCCGTGTCCGAATCATCGCCGAAGAGGGGTAGTGGGGCTATAAAAGGGGGCACCCGGTTCGCCTCCCTGCCACAAACCGAAGCCCTAAGCTATCCTCTTGAGAGCGCCGCCGTTCGTCGTGAAATCGTGAAGATTCGTCGAGCGCCGCCGCAGCAAAGAAGCCGTCGATTCGCTGCCGTTAAGCCGATGAAAGGCCCGAGACCGATCGCATCTGCTTCGCCTTCATCCAGGGCATCTTGTGCACGCGTCCGTTCTGCCAGAGCGACGCCAAAGAGGGAGATCACCGAGGAGCCGTCGCCGCCGAGGAAGAAAACGCCGCCGTCGTTGAACCAGTACCCAAATTCCAGATCCTTGTGCGTCAGAAGGTAGGTGACGTCGAGAGCTTCAAGTAGGTGCCCTCGCCGGCCGCTGGCGGTGACCATAGGGTCCCGTGCCGGTGACGTGGCTAGACGCTTCGCCGACGCGTGGCGGCCACGTGGATGGAATCGCTGAGGTGGCGTGTTGTGTGGTGCCGCGTGGCGCCGTGGCCGCACCGAGTCGGAGGCGTGGGACACCTGCGTCGATGGTCAGACCGCGTGGACCGGGTGCACCGTGAACCCGAGGAGATTCGTGGACGCAGTCCATGGACCGAGGGCTACGTGGCAGCGTCTGGTTGGTTCGGATCAGGGCTGACGTCATGCTGACGCAAAAAATCGGTTTTTGAATCTAAAAATAATTCAGTTAATTCTGATTTTCCAATTTCTGTATTTTCAGTATTTATTCAAACTTCAAAAGTCTATAACTTTTGCATTTTAACTCGAATTTGAGTGATTCAAATTTCTAAAAATTTATAAAATTGAGATCTGATTAATGGTGAATTTTATTTGATTTTTTGAGTTCATTTGGTCTCTGTTTTGGTATTTAATTTCTTTTCTCCTTGGTACACGTAGACGTTGAATTGTGCGACGCTTCGGAGGAAGATCCGTCAACTCAAGATCAAGTTCCAGAACAAGACCAGAACCTATTCCAAGGTAAGTTGTGCTTTGATCATGTTCAACCCATGTTTATAAAATTGCTATATTTGTTTTACCCTATTGCATATTATTTCAAGTATACAATTGTTTCAAATTAAATTGGGTGTGGAATATATGGAACCAGGTATCTTCAAGACCGGCCTAGTATCGCACAAGGAGGGGATAGGTCCAAGCAGAAGGCCCAAAGGACGAGCCCCACGCCAAGAATTGCTACCGCACGGAAGGGGACACGTCCAAAAGATAGTCGAATATGTATTTAGATATAAAAGATACAGTTGTAATCCGAGTCGTTATTAGGATAGATGAAGATGCAAACTCTATCCTGTAACCAGCTAGAATATAACAACTGATCGAAATCTCCTAACCGATCAGGACTCTATAAACCGCCCCACCCCCAGTATATAAGGGAGAGGGCGGGTAACACCATAGACATCGAATCATCCAAGCATAGAGCAATCAAGCCCTAGAGCATACGCCATATCGCCCAGAGCACATTGCGCTTTGAGCAACCTTTGATCCAAGAGATCCATATAATCCCAAAGACACAGATTAGGTATTACCTCCATCGTTGAGGGCCTGAACCTGTCTAATCCCTTGTCTTGTGTGACCTTCGAGTTTGAGATCTAGCGCCTACCCCATAAATTTGTTGCCGACTACAAAAGTCGATAGTTGGTGCGCCAGGTGGGGGAAGCGCTATAATCTTTTCCTACAGACTCGATGGCAGCAATCGGCGGATTCATCGCCACCTTCGTCTCTGGACAGGTCTTTCGCTTCGGAAGTCTGGATTTCGTCGAGGATACGCGCGGAGAGCTTGTTTGCCTGGTGCAAAGCCAGATCCAATCTGGTGAATATCAGGCCAACCCATCTCAGGTATGCCATTCTGACTCACCCAGAAAACCAGTCGGCATGGTGAAGAGCTGCTGCGATTTTCATGGCGTCTTCGCAATTGAGAAGCAGAGGACCGATCTCCATCAAGAAGACCAAGAGGCTGCGGAAGAAGATCGCCTTCGTAAGGGTAAGGAGGTGCAGGTGCGATCTTTTCGATCGCGCGGCCGCAATATCCGCGAGGACATCCTGCAATCCAGGCTGGGAGACCAATCCATCTTCCGCACGCCGATGCAGAACGTCGTCGCTTCCAAGACACTTCTCGACACGCTGGACCCGATGATTGCATCGGACAGCCTGGCGGCCCCGATCGTGGCCCAGATCAAGGCTATGGTGACTTCGGCAGCAATCCAGTAGAAACAGGAAAAGCCGGTAGGTGAAGCACACTCGCGCTCCCACGCGGCTACTCGTGTCGCCAGCAGTCGGACTGCAACCAGTCGGAATACCGGCAGTCGGCGCCACACACCACCAGTTGGAGACGCTCGTCGAATCCTCAACCGCGACCTCCGCCAAGACATCACCGCCAGACGGCAGGAGCGGGACGAGGAAGAGCGACGCGGGCGCCACGACGACTACGAGAGTTTCGGCACCGGCCATGATCGACGAAGTGATCAAAGGTACGACGATCACGATGACCATAGAGATTATCATCGTCGGGGTCGAAACGACGACGACCGTCGGGCCATGGACGCCGAACTCCGCCCCGACACGTTGAAGACAATCGTCGAGCCAGAGGCTCAACACGTCGATCTCCCCCCATCATGATGAGAGGTCTATTGATGGGATCCGAGCGTTCACTCCTCGGCTACGCCGAGTGGTATGGCCCGAAGGATTCAATCCCAAGGGCATCGTAGAGTTCGACGGGGAGCGAGATCCGGAAGCTTGGCTGCAGGTCTACGCCCTGGCGGTTAAGGCGGCTGGGGGCAATCAGACTATGATGGCAAACTATCTGCGGGTCAATCTCACCCCCTCAACTCAAGCATGGCTCACGGGACTTCCTGCGAACTCAGTGGACTCCTGGAGTGATCTTTGCGATCAATTCATCGCTAACTTCCAGGGAACCTACGAGAGGCTTGGCACCCCGTGGGACCTATACCAGCTTCACCAGAAGAAAGACGAGACGCTGAGAGATTTCATTCGGCGTTTCATGCAGAAGAAGAACACCGTCAGGGACGTATCTGAAGCGGTGGTGGTGGCGGCCTTCCAAAAAGGGGTGAGTGATCCTGACCTAATCAAGAAAATGTCCAGGAAACCCCCTACCTCCGTGAAGGAAATGTTCGCGCTGGGCGATCGCTACGCCACGGCCTCGGATGCCCTGGCCGAGCGCCAAGAGGATCGCCCACAGCAGAAGAGCAAAGGCGACAAACCCGAGTCCTCCAAGCACAAAGATAGAAAGCGGAAAGGCGAGGAGCTAGTCGCGGTAGCCGAACGCGATCGGCCCTGAGCCCTACGGAGGGAGGCACCTGACTATAATTCTGTCATGGAGGCGACCTTCCCTTTCCACCCAAAGGGAAAAGCACGCGGCCAAGGACTGCTTCACTCTGAAGCGTTTTGCGCGTGAAAGCCACAAGCAACCAGCTCCAATGAAGGATGAAGCTGCCAAGAAGAAGGACCCTCATGGTGAGGATGATTTTCAGGAGTCCGGGCATGAACTGAACTACATTTACGGGGGCTCCACCGGATACGAGTACAAGCGGAAGCAAAAGCTTACCACTCGGGAGATCAATGCGGTGGAACCAGTAGCCCCCAAATATTTAAAGTGGTCCGAAGTACCAATCACCTTTGACCGCTCGGATCACCCCAACCAGGTTCTACATCCGGGTAAGTTTCCACTAGTGCTTGACCCTGTTATTCGCAACGTAAAGTTAAGGTCCAAATCGACGGCGGGAGTGGACTCAATATCCTGTTCGCCAAAACCCTCGATGACATGAACATCCCCCACTCCGAGCTAAGGCTGAGCACTCAGCCGTTCCACAGAGTGATCCCGGGGGCTTCTTCATTTCCACTCGGGCAGATTTCTTTGCCCGTCACTTTCGGTACCAAGGACAACTACCGGACCGAGTACATAAGCTTCGAGGTGGCCGATTTTGAGACAGCGTACCACGCTATCTTGGGAAGGCCCAGTCTGGCTAGATTCATGCTGTCCCGCACTACACCTACTTGATAATGAAGATGCCGGGACCCAGAAACATCATCATGGTTCGCAGCGATGTCAAGCGATCTCTGGAATGCGACCAAGAAAGTTCTGAACTTGCCGAGCTGCAGGAGGCGACCGCCGAGGCAAAGAAAATCCAAGCGGAGGCTGCCACGTTGAAGGAAGAAGGCGACATCCCGTCCAAGAAGTAGGCCACGATAGGGATGAAGCCAGGCGACGGAACCAAGAGGATAATTCTCGACCCATCCGACTCGTCCAAGACGACTCTGATCGGGTTAGGGCTCGAGGATAAATAGGAAGGCACGCTCATCACCTTTCTCCGGGCTCACAAGGACATCTTTGCCTAGAAACCATCCGACATGCCGGGTGTCCCTAGGAAGGTGATCGAGCATTCTCTACACGTCGACGAAAAGGCAAAGCCAATCAAGCAAAGGCTTCGGCGGTTTGCTCTAGATCGCCGGAACGCCATCAAGCAAGAGATCACCAAGCATTTAGCTGCAAGCTTTATAAAGGAAGTGTATCATCTAGATTGGTTGGCAAACCCTGTACTAGTTCAAAAGAAGAATAAAACTTGACGCATGTGCGTTGATTATACCGATCTCAACAAGGCATGTCCGAAGGATCCCTTTGGGCTACCTCGAATTGATCAGGTGGTTGACTCGACCGCCGGGTGTGAAATCCTGAGTTTTCTCGATGCTTACTAAGGGTACCATCAGATTCGCCTAAAGGCGGAAGACCATATCAAGACTTCATTTAGCACGCCTTTTGGAGCCTTTTGCTATACCACAATGGCGTTCGGGTTGAAAAATGCTGGTGCTACGTATCAGCGCACAATATAGCGGTGTTTTCACTCCCAGCTCGGACGCAATGTGGAGGCATACGTGGACGATGTCGTGGTGAAGACATGGGAAAAGAAGGACCTCATCGCCAACCTGACCGAGACGTTCGAGAGTCTGAGGACTTTCAGCATGAAGCTCAATCCTGAAAAGTGCGTTTTCGGAGTATCTTCGAGAAAACTGCTCAGATTTATCGTATCACAGCGAGGCATTGAGACCAACCCAGAAAAGATCAGGGCCATATCAAATATGGAACCACCGACTTGCCAGAAGGACGTCCAGAAGCTTACGGGATGCATGGCAGTACTCAGCAGGTTTATTTCTCGACTGGGTATGCGAGGTATGCCTTTCTTTAAACCCCTCAAGAAGCAGGACAAGTTCCAATGGACGCCCGAGGCACAGCAAGCGTTTGAAGATTTGAAGACCTTCTTGACAACGCCCCCAGTCTTGGTTTCACCAATGCCAGAAGAGCCTCTGTTACTCTACATCGCGGCAACGACTCACGTAGTCAGCGCTGCAATCATCGTCGAAAGAGAGGAACCGGGCCACGCACAGAAAATCCAACACCCGGTCTACTTCGTCAGCGAGGTCCTGTGTGAATCTAAGGTGCGGTATCCACAAGTGCAAAAGCTATTATATGCCGTACTTCTTACATCTCGTAAGCTCAAGCACTACTTCCAAGAGCATACTATTTCGGTGGTCTCCTCCTTCCCAATAGGAGATATACTTCATAACCAGGAGGCCACTGGGAGAATTGCAAAATGGGCAGTTGAGCTTGGGGCCTTCGATGTCCTATTCAAGCCCCGCACAGCCATTAAGTCTCAAGCGCTCGCCGACTTCACCGCCAAGTGGACAGAACTTCAGAGCCCGGCAGTCGTCAAGGAACTTGAGTATTGGACCATGTACTTCGACAGTTCCCTCATGCTCAGCGGCGCGGGGGCTGGCATAGTGCTCATATCCCCAAGTGGAGAAAGATTGAGATACGTTCTTTAAATACTTTTTCCTGCATCAAACAACGCCGCCGAGTACGAGGCACTCATCCATGGGCTCCATATCGCCATTTCGCTCGGTATCTGACATTTGGCGGTCTGCAGAGATTCAATGCTCGTGGTCAGTCAAATGCAGAAAGAATGGTCCTGCATCGAAGACAACATGGCTGCCTACTGCCAGGAGGTACGCAAGCTAGAAGGAAATTTTGGCGGGCTGGAACTGGTTCACGTACTCCACCGAGACAATGTAGCAGCCGACGAACTTGCCAAGATGGGATCCTGCTGGTCCACAGTGCCCGTGGCAGTACTTGTCGAAGAAATTCGCAATCCCACAATAAGCACTCGGCCTAAGTCGGACGTCTCAATTGAGAAGAGCGAAAAGACAGAAATCTTGATCATAACCCCCAATTGGACAGCCCCGCGTAACACCCTGAAATTTACTCTAATTTAAATTTTGGAGTATTTCTGATTTTTGAGAATTTATAAGAATTTATTTGGATTTATTCAAATAAGGCCTTTCTCGCATTTAATTAAAATAATACAAAAGTTTATACAAAGTTTTACTGGAAATATTTTATTTGAGTTCCAAATTTCCCAAAGTATTTTCTAGAATTTTTCTGGATTTTTTCGGGTATTTTTGCTATTTATTTTGGCTTTGTTTAATTACCAGAATTATTTTAAATGAAAAATGATTTAAAAACAGGAATGAATAGTATTGGGCCGGCCTAGCACTGTGCTCAGCCCGGCCCAGCGCACCAAAAACCCTAGCCGCTGCGTATCTGCACCGTCGGATCGGGATCCAACGGCCAGATTGCGCTGCGTCGCCTGCCTTGCAGCGCCGGATCATCGCCGACGCGGACGGTCGAGATTGCGCCACGTCGCTTCTTCCTCGCGGGATCACTGGAGAGACGTGGGCATTGATGGCCATGAGTTTTGTCGGTGGGTTTCACGCACGTCGAGGCAGCTTTTAAGTATCTGTTGAGTGCGTCGTGCAGAGATTCCCTCGCCGCTCCTTTTGACTCCTCGCACGCATGCTGAGACGCCCCTGAGACTCCACAGTAGCTCGTCGTAGTTGCCGCACCACTCCGCCGTTGTTCTTGCCTCGTTCCGCCGCCGCCGATTCCTCTCTGTCGTCGCCAAGGTCACCGGAGTGACGCTTTCGCCAAGCCGCGTCGAACGAGCCAGTTCTTCACGCCGGAGAACCACCGTAGCGCCGTCGACCGCGTCGTCTTCCCCAGCTCCGGCAACCTTCGCTTCCTCGCCACCGTCGACTTCGTCAAGCATCGCCAACCGTCCGATCTGCATCGCGCGATTCTGGTACTTCCACGTCGCTGATCTCCTCGTTTTCCTAGTGTTAATCTTGACCGTAGATGTGTAGATTGAACGGCGGTGATTTGATCTAGTTTCTGCGCTTTGTTTTAGTCTCAACCGTTGGATCGATAGTGTACGCGTGAGATTACGCCGCGTAGTTTGATAAATAGTAAACAGCTCGGGTACCGTGGGCCGTTGGATTAGATCTAAACGGTAGCTGTGGGTTGAGTTGTGGCGCGCGGATCCGTGCCGTTCAAATTTGAACGTGCGGCGGAGATAACGCCGCACCTCCACCGAATCACGTGCAGACGCGTGTGCACGTTGACTGGGGGGGACCAGATCTGACCATTGCTTTCGGGCGCGTCACCGCGATCTTGCCGTCTAGCTGCGCATAAACTGAGACGCCGCCGAACGTGCACGTGATCCAGCCGTCGAATTCGGGCGCGCCGTCGGATGCGCGACGCGTGGAAGCGTGGAGCCCGAGGCGTCGCCGAGTTTGATGCGGGGCTGGCTGTTGGATGCGTGGCTGGCCGTTGGATGCGCGACGCGTGTCGCACGCATCCCAGCGCATTGCGGCGTGAGTCGGTAGATCTGACCGTTGAATCTTCGACGGTCCCGATTGCGCCGCGTGGCTAAGATCTGGCCATTGGCCGAGCGATGGCCGAGATAGTGACATGTGTCTGCGCACGAATCTCGAGGCAAATGGCTGACGTCATCTGGTGGGGGCCAGGCACACTGTTCTGTGGACCAAGTCCACGGTGGACCAACTTGAGCCGTGGACTAGGTCCATAGACCGAGGAGACGTGGCTGCACAGGAGCTGCCACGTGTCATGCTGATATCATCGCTGACGTCATAAATATTTTTATATCTCGACCAAAATTCATTTCGGTGCTGACATCATCATTAGGTCATGCTGACGCAATAAACTGAGTTTTCAGTAGAAAAATAAATAAGTTAATTCGGTTTATTCTTTTTAATATATTTGCAAACTTTGAAAAGCCATAACTTTTGCATTTTAACTCCGATTGAGGTGATTCCAATTTCAAAAACTTTTAAAATCAAGATCTATTTATTGGTGAATTTTTTGGAATTTTTAAAGTTGAACTTGCTCTCTGTAAATTATATTTATATGTATTTATTTATTTCGAGTAGACGTTGATTTGCCTGAAAGCTTTGCGGGAGAATTTCTAGCGCAAGACCAAGCTCCAGATCAGGATCATCAACTCTTTGAAGGCAAGTGATGCTTTGACCATTTTGATCCCAGTTTCTTTTGAACATATATTTTGCTTTAAAATTATGCATGCTAAATTAATTAAAATATAGTTAAATGAATTTGGGAAATTTAGCTAATCAACCCATACTGTTAATGTCACCTTGAAATTACTATTTGTATGCCTTTAAATCATTGTCCACCCTAAGGTTATTCATATACGTTGGATGTTAATATGATGCCTACACGGAGGCTAGGCGTGAATAGATGCTTAGCCTTGCAACGAATCACTAATGATCTTTGAAAATACTACAATATTGATTAATGAAATATCAATGTATTTTGAAAGTGGTGTGATGATGCCACATGATGAGATTGAGGTTGAGAGACATGTGTGGTTCGCACCGATGTTGAGTTATTGCCGCATGTGTTGCACAATAATCAACGGGTGGGAAATGATTTAGACTGGGCAAGTGGCAAGAGGTGTGTGCCGGTGGGTGTGTGGCAATAGGTTGATGAGTGATGTGAGTCATGTGCTACATTGGGCCGTGTGCCATCGTTGAGTGTTGGAAGTCTTGCCTTGGCCGATTAAGGACTTCACCTTGCAAGCCTTTGATCCGAGTCACCCGTACAACCACATGTCCGATATGGGACAGACCTAGTTGATTAGGGTTACGATATCTTCGTCGATACCTCGGGGTGACAAGACATGGGGTGTATTCAGTGCGGGAGCGCACTGTGCCGCGGCTTGGTACCCATCCAACGGTGTTGGCACATCCTATACTTGGTGGCAGCTGCGTGAGAGTAGTGATAGCGAAGGCAACACCGGAGAGGTTCATTGGTTAAGGTAGAGGTTCTTAAAAGGCTTTGTTACGGACGGTCACCTGTGTGGTGAATGGCGATCTTGTGGGTAAAGTGTACAACCTCTGCAGAGTGTAAAATCTATTCGAATAGCCGAGTCCGCGGTATTGGACATTGCTCGGGGATTACAGTCAAGGGTTAGATCTTCAAAAATAAAAATGTGGATTGGGTGGCTGTGTGCCAATACTAAAATGAGTCATTTAAGGTCTTAGAAAATCTTTGAAGAAAACTATTTGAAGAACTTAGCATTATATATAGCTGTTTCACTGCTTTTAATCTAAGTAAGATATAAGTTTAAAATGTTGTTTGATGCAAAAGAACCAAGTAAGCCAATTCTTTGGAATAAGCCTTGCATATAGTAATAAGCACTGCATTTTGTGCATTACTTGTTGAGTACGGTGTGTACTCACCCTTGCTTTCAATACAACACCAGTGGAGGAATCAACGCCAGTATGGGAGGAGTACGTTGAGGAGCTAGAGATCTAGGGGCAAGCCCAGTCAGTTGCCTGTGGCAAGATGGGGCTTCTACGGATGATTATTTGTTTTCCGCTGTTATTTCTATTTATTCTGATAATGTAAGCCCTGCATGGCTGATCAATGTAAGGAGACCATAAGGTCGCACAACTCGTTTAAATACATGTTTGAAGTACTTTATTAATATTCCGCTGTGTATGATTGTGGTACTTTAACCCTGTTTAGCCTATGTGCACTAGCATGATCCTGGACTAGTGCAGAATACACAAAGGGTTAGGATTTGTAGATTCGGGTCCCGACACCCCGTATCTGGATTATCTGATGAAGGACGAGCTACCCGAAGACCACACGCAGGCTGAGCGAATAATGCGCCGAAGCAAGAGATATGTAGTGATCAAGGGAGAACTCTACCGCAAGAGCTCCTCTGGCGTTCTACGACAGTGCATATCAAAGCAAGAAGGAAGAAATCTTCTCAAAGAGATCCACTTGGGAGTTTGTGGGAATCACGCGGCGTCATCAACCCTGGTTGGCAAGGCTTATCACCAGGGATTTTTCTGGCCGACTGCTGTTACTGACGCAGAGGACATCGTCCGGACATGCGAAGGATGTCAGTTCTTTGCGCGGCAGATGAACAAACCGGCACAGGAACTACAAACCATTCCAATCGCCTGGCCATTTGCGGTTTGGGGGCTCGACATGGTGGGACCTTTGAAGAAGGCCCAAGGTGGCTATACTCATCTCTTCGTGGCTGTCGATAAATTCATCAAGTGGATTGAGGCCAAGCCAGTCACCACAATCACAGCCATTAAGGCCAAGGAATTCTTCAACGAAATCGTGGTTAGGTTTGGTGTACCAAATCGAATCATAACGGACAGCGGCACTCAATTCAGAGGCGGCATATTTCAAGACTGGTGCAGTGAACTCGGCATAAAGATTTGCTTCGCATCAGTGGCACACCCCCGGAGTAATGGGAAGGTCGAGCGAGCCAATGGCATGGTGTTACAAGGCCTAAAGGCAAGGATCTTCGATCGTCTCCAACCATATTCCACTCGGTGGGTCAAAGAATTGCCCTCGGTACTCTGGGGGCTGCGAACAACCCCCAGCAGAGCCACCGGGTAGTCACCTTTCTTCCTGGTGTATGGTTCGGAGGCGGTCCTCCCCACCGAGTTGGAATTCGGATCCCCACAGGTTCGGAGATATGAGGAAGCTGCCTCGGAAGAAAGCCAGCTAGAAGACCTCGACTGACTGGAAGAAGCCAGGGACGTCGCAACAATTCGGTCGGCAAAGTACCTTCAGGGCTTGCGTCGCTATCACGGTCGCAATGTAAGGAGCCGCGCTTTATCCAAAGGAGATCTGATCCTTAGAAAGAATCAGAAAAGCGAGCATAAGCTCTCCCCAAGCTGGGAAGGCCCTTACATTGTCGATGAGGTGGTACGCCGTGGAGCTTATAAACTCAAGCGTGAGGACGGCGCGACAGTCAGCAACACTTGGAACATAGAACAGCTACGTCGTTTTTTCACTTGAACTTTGTAATTCAAATATTCCTATATGAATGAAAGTTCGTTCTTAAAGTTATTTTCATATAATTTTCTTTGATCTTACGCGTCTGAGTGCTTCTCTCCCATAAGTTCTAAGACTTCGGGACATGTGTTACGAACCATGCCCCAAAGCCTGGGGGGCTGGACCAGTCGGATGTGATATCAAAGCCACTCGGATAAAAAAGAAACAAAAAGAAAAACAACATAATATCAAAGAAATGCCTTTATATATTTTTCATAGGTCCAAGGTCTCCGCTACAGCAGAAGAAGCATCCTTGACTTCCTCCCAAAGTTCGGCCACTCGGTCCTCATCTACGTTGCAGGGATAGCCCTCCTTGATAGCTTCAAGATCCACTCGAGGGTAAAGCAACCTTGTGATCGCCAGAGCCTGGCTAGCACCATTGGTCGCCGCTTCCTTCAAAAGTCTCTTAAGCTCCTTGGGGGCTTCCTCCAAGCGATTGATAACTTGTTCCCTGCTGAGCGGCCTCTCGCCTTCGGGATGAAGCGAGCTCAGCAAGGGCCCCGAGGCTTCGCAGAGCTTTGAGCAAGACGTCTCAAGGGTGTTAACCTTGTCATTGAAAACTGTAACATCCCAAAAAATTGGCTTAATTAAGTTTTTATTGCTTAAATGTGCATTTCAGATTTTCTAGAATTTATTTGGATTTTTCTGGATTTATTGGAATTAAATTTCAAATCAAGTTTATTGCCTTTTATTCGAATCTATTTAAATTTATGCAAAGTTAAAATAAAGTTTTGCCAAAAATATTTTATTTAAGTCCAGAATGTCTCAAAGTATTTTTGAGATTTTTCTTGGATTTTTCCTGATTATTTATTTGCCTAAAACCAATTAAATGAATTTCTAGAATTATCTAAATTATTAAAGTGTTAAAAATCTTTTAGAAACAGTATCGGGCCGAAGCCCAATACTGTGCGCCCGTAGCCCATTTCGGGCGGCCCAATTGGCCCGTCTCGGGTAAAACCATAGAGCGTTGGATCTGAGCCGCTGATTTTGATCGTGCGCTCGAGTTTCGTCCACGTCGTCGGAGATGCTGGGCCGTCGGATGAGTGCCGCGTGTACGCGCCTGATGCAGTTGCGTCGCTTTTCCGAGTTGTCGCCGGAGTCCGCCGCCGCCACGGAGCCGTCTTCGGAGTCCATGCCGGACACGCCTTCCCGTGCAGCTATTTAAGTCACCGAGGCGGGCGTTGATTTCCTCACCTCGCGCCGCGCATCTACCGGATTCCTGGAGCTTCGAGCCGCCGCCGTTTTCTTGTAGAAGCTCGCCGGAGTACACCTTCGAGCCGCCGCGGTTTTTGACGAAAAGCGCCACCGATCCGCTGTCTTCGTGGACCCAAGGACCGGATCTCGAGACCGCCAAGCCGCGCGCGGTCGAAGTGGTGTGGTTTCGCTGCGTTTTGGTCAACGGAGCGCGCGCCGCTTTTCGTCCTCAAGACCGGGCGAGATCGTCGCCGCAAAGACCATCGTAAAGCTTCGATCGCCATCAACCGTTGGATCTTCGTTGGACGTCCGGACAGACGCGTCGGTGAGCCACTCGAGAGGTACAAGCCGCTGGATTTAGATCGGGCGATTGAGGCTTAGTCGCGTGTCCCATAGATCTTGACCGCTCGATCGGATCCGACGCATCGACAGCCAACGCCGCAGCCAATCAAGCATCGCCGCGTGTCGGGCTCGGCCGAGGCGCCGTGGACCGCGTCTGCGGTGGACCAAAGCGGTCCGTGGACCGAGTCCATGGACCGGGCGCGGGCAACGCGTCGATTGGTCGGGCGCAGTGGTCGACGCCAAGATGACGTCATGCTTACGTCATAAGTCGGTTTTCGAATTAAAAATAAATCATTAATTCGTAATTTCGATTTTCTGATTTCAGTATTTATTTCAAACTTCAAAAGGCTATATCTTTTGCATCGTAACTCGGATTTGAGTGATTCCAGTTTCTAAAAATTTGTAAAATTGAGATCTATTTAATGGTGGATTTTATTTGATTTTTGGAGTTCATTTGCTCTCTGTTTTAGTATTTATTTGCTTTTCTCCTTCGGTACGCGTAGACGTTGAATTGTGCGACGCTTTGGAGGAAGATCAAGCAACTCAAGAGCAAGCTTCAGATCAAGATCAGGACCTATTCCAAGGCAAGTTGTGCTTTGATCATGTTGAACCCATGTTTATAAAATTGCCATGTCCGATTTACCCTATTGTATATATTTCAAATATACAACTGTTCTAAATTAGATTGGGTTTAGCTATTATACCAATTTGATCTACACCCTACCTTGTCATTGTATGCCATGATCCATTGTCACCCTAGATTGGTTTAATATAGTTGATTAGTAGTTGCTTAGCCATGCCACGTCATCACATGAGTCAGAATCGTTGATAATTAATTTTGATTAATGGAATATGGAACAATGTATGAACTTGTGTGTCATGTGGGATCACACGATGAGATTGAGTTGTTGTGACGAGTCATGTCACGCAACGATGTTGAATTGTTGATGGCACGTGGTGCTTGGTAATCAACTGGGTGATAATAACTTGGATTGGGGCAAGTGACAAGGGGCGAGGAGGCTAAGGTGGGCCCGATGGGCGAGGGTATGTGGATGTCTTGCCTTGATCACACTAAGGACTTAACCTTGCAAGCCTTTGACTGAGTCAATCATGCAACCACATGTCAGTATGGGCCACCTAGGTGAGTAATTTGCAATGTCTTAATTTTGGTACTATCGTGGTGGTGTGAGTTCGAGTTAGGGTGTAATTCACATGGCGCAAGAGGGGCCCGGTTATGGTTTTCGGACCCACGGTGTTGAAACCTTAGCGGTAGTATCCGTTAATCCGAGCATTGTAAAGGCTCTGTTATAATCACTCGCCTTGGTGGTGTTTGGTTGTATCGCGTGGGTAAAGTGCATAACCTCTGCAGAGTGTGAAACTATTCGGATAGCCGTGCTCGCGGTATTGAGCAATGCTCGGGAATTACAGTTAAGGGTTAGTTTAATTAATTGGACAACTTGGTTTGGATGGCGGAATGCCATATGGAAGATGGAATTTGACTTAGGATTGGAAACTTGGTTTACTTGAGAAATACTGAAGTTATTTACTATTGTTATTTGTTTTACATTATTTACAATCTATTTACCGTATTTGTTCATAAATGCTGCTTATTGCAAAATAGCCATGATAGCCTATCCATTGGAATAAGCCTTGCATATAGATATATAGAAGTTGCATTCTGTGCACAACTTGTTGAGTGCTTTAAGTACTCACCCTTGCTAAACAACAATAATCAACAGTTGAAGAGTCTACACCTGTGTTGGAAGATGAAGTCCAAGAAGACACGAGTCATTAGAGTCCGAGCCTTGTCGGTTGCCTGTGGTGAACTGATGAGCTATCTACGTATTCTACTTTCCACGCTTAATTATTAGCTTATATTTCGGTCTTGCCTGCGTGGTTTAATAATGTAAGTCGGTCATAAGATCATACATTTAGCTATATCAATAAATGAACTATTATTCTATTATCGTTGAGTATGATGTGATATGTACCGATGTTGAGCTGTGTGCACTAGCGTTGATCCTGGGACTAGTGCGGTAAACACAGTGGGTTCGAATCAGTGGATTCGAGTCCTTACAGAGGTGGTATCAGAGCATACTGACTGTAGGTCTTGGCCCTAGATAGTGTGAAGGTGTCCTGTGTGAGTCCAAAATTATTTTCTAAAAGAAAATCTAAACTTGACTAATAAAACACTCTCGACTCATCTCATTCTCTACTTCTCGCCTTTGCTGAATTTACCCGTTTTACTTGCCGTTTCAGGAGGAGAACTTATTCAAAGTTCTTGTGGAGCAGATGTCGATCGTTCCGACCTTTGAGGAGTCAGCTGGTGGCTACGCCATGGAGCTGTGGAGTGTTCTTCAGACGCTGGGAGAGGCCCTAGAGGCGGTCGAGGACGAGTTGGAGCGCGTGACTCGAGGAGTTCAGGAGCCAGTTGGAGAGTCCGAGGAGGATTCAGAGGAGCGAGAGTGGGAGCCTGAGGAGAGTGTAGACCCTGTTGTCGCAGAGGACCCAGTAGTAGGTCATCAGGATAGGTTCGCTCCCATGCCAGCTCACCCACCGGTGTATGCGCTGGTCACCACCAGGTGGCTGGATGAGTGAGTGTCAGCCTTGGAGCTGTGTTGAGACTCGAGTGTGAGTCGCGTCTTTAAGTTAGTCTTTACCTTTTTAGTTGACGTTAAGGTTTCGTGTTTAGTTTGCTTCTTTGTAATGCTGAGTGTGCAGTATGTGTTGCAAAGCTTGTAGGCTTAAATAAGCGGCCATACCAAGAATAATAAAGAATTATTTCAGTTGGGTATAACCTATCTCCCCGCTTTAGAAAGTCTTACTTCTTATCTATGCTACATCTACCTTTCCTAACCCAAGAGGCAATCATCAGATGGTGAATACTCGAGGAAACAACGGTGCTTCAGGGAGTGGACTGCGCCAGAATGACAACCCCAACAACGGAGGCAGCCCTCAACCACCACCAGTGGATATGCAGAATCTGGGAGCATTTCTTGCAATACAGACTAAGCGATGCAAACTATGATGCAAAGAAATGCAAAGAGATGACCAACGCAGAGCCAACAACAACAACCTCAGAGCTCGAACAACCATGGTGGACCCCGACCTCACTCAAAGCTATTAGATTTTATGAGGACTAGGCCACCAACTTTTTCAGGGAATGTGAACCCTTTGGAAGCCGATGACTGGCTTAGGACAATTGAGAAGAAGCTGCATATCACTCAGTGTGAGGGCAACGAGAAGGTGCTCTACGCCTCATCAACTTGAAGGAACCGCCAGAATGGTGGGAGAATTCTCGTGCGCTCATGGAGCCCCACAAGAGATCACCTAGGAGGAGTTTACTAATGCTTTTCGCCAGTATCATGTCCCAGAGGGAATGATGGACCTTAAGAAGGAAGAGTTCAGGGCTTTGAAACAAGGAGGCCAACCAGTGGCCGAGTACCTGAACAAGTTTACTCGATTAGCTCGCTATGCCCTCAAGACGATCGACAGATAAAGCTAGGCGCCTCGTTTCATGAAGGGTGAATTCAGATCGCAGGGGTGATCACCCACAATTTTCCAGATTTTCAGGAGTTAGTTAATAAGGCTTTGATCCTAGAAGATAAGCGCAAAGAGCTGGGTGAGAACCGTAAGCGCTTAATGACTAATCAGGGTGGACGTCCAAACCATCTACGTTTGAGGATGTCACCACAGCAGTTTGCTAGATTCCAACCACCAGCTGTGAACAAGACATCAACCCCTGCACCTCGCCCTGCCAATCAGAACTTCCAGACACCAGCACAGGGCAACAATGCACCAGGAGGGAATCAACAGTCTGCAGTGAAAAGATGCTATACATGCAACGAGCCAGGGCACTTTTCTAATAGGTGTCCACGTAGGGAGGCATTACGCCGATTCGTTTCAACTTGGGAACAACACCGCCAAGGCACCAACCTCGGAGGAAATCGTGCGCCAGTCAACGGAGCAACCCGCAATCAACAAAGGCGCGGAAGGGTCAACCACATCACCGCGGATGGAGCTCGGGAGGCTACGAGGCGTCGATCGGTAAGTTCTGGTCAACTCGAAGCACTGCCACGCTTTGTTTGATTCGAGCTTCGATTCGCTTGTTTCTCAAAGTTTTGCAACCAAGAATGGATTTAAGGTGGTGAATCTTAAGTGTGTGCTCTTAGTCCAAGCCCCAGGATCTGAGCTTAGATCTAGCCTTGGGTGTTTGGGAGCTAAGTTGCTTATGGATGGGATAGAATTTCTAGCGAATCTTATCTTGATAGATCGCAATCCCTAGACGTCATCCTTGGAATGGATTGGCTAGCTAAGCATAAGGCTGTTTTGGATTGTGGCCGAAGGATCGTATCTTTGGAAGGCCCTAGTGGCAAGAAAGTAGAATTTCAAGCAACCGCAGTTCGAGATGGGCAGTTAGTGGTCAACAGCGTGAAAGCCATCAGCATGGAAGATGTGCCAGTAGTCAAAGAATACCCGGATGTGTTCCCAGAAGATCTACCAGGATTGCCACGGACCAGGATATCGAGTTTGTCATTGAATTAGCACCATGGACAACACCGATATCAAAGAGACCATATCGGATGCCTACCGAAGAGTTAGTGGAAATGAAGAAGCAGATTGAGGAACTGCAAGAGAAAGGTTTCATTAGACCTAGTTCATCACCATGGGGAGCCCCGGTTTTGTTTGTTCGTAAGAAGGATGGAAGTCTTAGAATGTGCATCGATTATCGTGCACTGAATGAAGTAACGATCAAGAATAAGTATCCGTTGCCCAGGATCAATGACTTATTTGATCAGTTAAGAGGAGCTGGAGTTTTCTCCAAGATAGATCTTCGTTCGGGATACCATCAGTTGAAGATCCGAGCGGAGGATGTGCCTAAGACCGCGTTTTCTACGCGATATGGACATTATGAGTTCACAGTCATGTCATTTGGATTGATGAATGCCCCTGCATATTTCATGAACATGATGAATAAGGTTTTCATGGAATATTTGGATAAGTTTGTTGTAGTCTTTATAGACGATATCTTGGTTTACTCGAAGACAGAGGAAGAGCATGCAGAACATCTGAGGATGGTTCTAGAGAGGCTACGAGAACATCAGCTATATGCTAAGTTTAGCAAGTGTGAATTTTGGAAGGAAAAAGTCGAATTTCTTGGTCATGTAATGACTACTAAAGGAGTTGCAGTTGACCCAAGCAAAGTGGACGCAGTGTTGCATTGGGAGCAACCGAAGTCTGTTACCCAGATTCGTAGTTTTCTGGGGATGGCGGGATACTACCGTCGGTTCATAGAAGGATTCTCGACAATTGCTAAACCCCTGACGCAGTTGTTGAAGAAGGAAAAGAAGTTTGCATGGACGCCAGAGTGCGAGAAAAGCTTTATGGAATTAAAGAAGCGTTTAACGACAGCCCCCGTATTAGTGTTGCCAGACGTGCAGAATGGATTTGATATTTATTGCGATGCTTCAAAGCAAGGCTTGGGATGCGTGTTAATACAAGAAGGCAAAGTCGTTGCTTATGCGCCGAGACGCTTAAGACCGCATGAAGTGAACTACCCAACGATGATTTGGAGTTAGCACCGAGTGCATGCTTTAAAGATATGGCGTCATTATCTCATAGGAAATAGATGTGAGATATATACAGACCATAAGAGCCTGAAATACATATTCACTCAAGCAGATCTGAATATGAGGCAGCGAAGGTGGCTAGAGCTAATTAAGGATTATAATGTGGGAATTCATTATCATCCCGGGAAAGCCAATGTGGTAGCAGATGCTCTGAGTCGAAAGAGCCATAGCGCAAATACGCTAACAATGGAAGATCAACCAGAACTATGCAAGGAATTTCTGAAACTAAGGTTGGAAGTTGTTCGCAAGGAATGGTAATCAGACCGAAATGAAGCCAACATCGAGGATCGATTAGTGAAGGCCAGAAAGATGACCATAAAATTTCTAAGATCAAGGCTAAAAAGGAAGAAGGCCTAGCCGTAGATTTCACTCTGGATGAGCAAGGAACCATGTTTTTCAAAGGCCGAATTTGTGTACCGGATAAAAAGGAACTAAAACAGCTGATTCTTGAGGAAGTTCATGATTCTAAGTACTCGATTCATCCAGGAAGTGCCAAGATGTACCAGGATTTGAAAGAGAGATTTTGGTGGCCTAACATGAAGCGTGAAGTAGCTGAGCATGTTGCTTTATGCGACGTATGTCAGAGGGTAAAAGCTATGCATCAAAGACCCGCTGGTTTGTTGCAGCCGTTGAAAATTCTGGAATGGAAGTGGTAGGAAATCAGAATGGACTTTATCACCGGTTTACCTAAAACTCAGAGAGGTTACGATTCCATTTGGGTAAATGTGGACCGTCTAACCAAGGTCGCCCATTTTATCCCAGTAAAGACCACTTACTCCGAGATCGCTTAGCGTAGTTGTACATGTCAAGGATTGTATGTTTGCATGGAGTGCCCAAGAAGATTGTGTCGACAGAGGTACCCAATTTACCTCAAGATTTTGGAACAAGTTGCATGAAGCAATGGGGACTAAATCTCAATTTTAGTACAAAGATATCACCATGAGCATGCATGGTCGACCGAAAGAGTAAATCGATTTTAGAGGATATGTTGAGAGCTTGTGCTTTAGCTTATGCTACATCTTGGGATAAAAGTTTGCCATATGCAGAATTCAGTTACAATAACAGCTATCAAGCTAGCCTGCAGATGTCACCGTTTGAGGCGTTGTATGGACGTGCTTGTCGTACTCCATTAAATTGGAACGAAATAGGAGAACGTTTGGTTTTCGGGCCAGATATCCTCGAGGAAGCCGAAAGTCAAGACGCAATGATGAGAGAAAGGTTGAAGATAGCACAGTCAAGATAGAAAAGCTACGCAGACAACCGTCGTCGAGATTTGAGTTTTGAACCGTAAGATCATGTGTATCTCGAGGTTACCCTCTTAAGGGCGTTAAAAGATTTCATGTTAAAGGAAGCTCGCGCCAAGATATGTCGGTCCGCTCAAGATTACGAGCCGTCGAGGAGAGGTAGCTTATCGATTAGAGTTGCCTCGACCATTGGCGGGAGTGCATGATGTATTCCATGTGTCGCAGCCTTAAGAAGTGTCTCAGAGTGCCAACAGAGCAAACCCGTTGGATGCAATAGAGCCGCAAGAAGATTTGACTTACAAAGAGCAACCGGTCGAATTTTGATGTTATGGAGCGCAAGTCCGTAAACAAGTCTATTTGCTTTGCAGAGTTCAAGGAGCAATCATTCAAAGTGAAGCCACTTGGGAGCGAGAAGAAGATTTGAAGTCGAATTCTAACCTATTCTCTAGTTAGCCCGAATCTCGGTCGAGATTACATTAAGGGGGAGGTTTGTAACATCCCAAAATTTGGCTTAATTAAGTTTTTATTGCTTAAATGTGCATTTGAGATTTTCTGGAATTTATTTGGATTTTCTGGATTTATTGGAATTAAATTTCAAATCAAGTTTATTGCCTTTTATTCGAATCTATTTAAATTTATGCAAAGTTAAAATAAAGCTTTGCCAAAAATATTTTATTTAAGTCCGTAATGTCTCAAAGTATTTTTGAGATTTTCTTGGATTTTCCCGATTATTTATTTGCCTAAAACCAATTAAATGAATTTCTAGAATTATCTAAATTATTAAAGTGTTAAAATCTTTTAGAAACGAGATCGGGCCGAAGCCCAACATCAGGCGCCAGAGTCTGCTTCGGGCGCCCATTGGCTGCCTCGGGTAAAACCCTAGAGCGTTGGATCTGAGCCGCTGATTTTGATCGTGCGCTCGAGTTTCGTCCACGTCGTCGGAGATGCTGGGCCGTCGGATGAGTGCGCGCGTACGCTACCGATGCAGCCACGCCGCTTCCGAGTTGTCGCCGGAGTCCGCCGCCACGGAGCCGTCTTCGAGTCGTGCCGACACGCCTTCCCGTGCAGCTATTTAAGTCACCGAGGCGGGCGTTGATTTCCTCACCTCGCGCCGCGCATCTACCGGATTCCTGGAGCTTCGAGCCGCCGCCGTTTTCGTGTAGAAGCTCGCCGGAGTACACCTTCGAGCCGCCGCGGTTTTTGACGAAAAGCGCCACCGATCCGCTGTCTTCGTGGACCCAAGGACCGGATCTGAGACCGCCAAGCTGCGCCGCGTCGAAGTGGTGTGGTTTCGTTGCGTTTTGGTCACCGAGCATCGTGGCCGCCGCTTCGCCTCCAAGACCGGCGAGAGATCGTCGCCGCAGCACCATCGGAAAGCTTCGACTGCCATCAACCGTTGGATCTTCGTTGGACGTTCCAGTTGTGGACGCGCCGGTGGGCCACTCGAGAGGTACAAGCCGTTGGATTTAGATCGGCGATTGAGGCTTAGCCGCGTGTCCCTAGATCTTGACCGCTCGATCGGATCTCGACGATCGAGTTGTGCCATCGCGCAGACCAATCAAGCATCGCCCGCGTGTCGGGCTCGGGCCGAGGCGCCGTGGACCGCGTCTGCGGTGGACCAAGGGCGGTCCCGTGGACCGAGTCCATGGACCGGGACGCGTGGCAACGTCTGATTGGCTGGCGCTAGGGCTGACGACAGCATGACGTCATGCTTACGTCATAAGTCGGTTTTCGAATTAAAAATAAATCTGTTAATTCGTAATTTCTGATTTTCTGATTTCAGTATTTATTTCAAACTTCAAAAGGCTATATCTTTTGCATCGTAACTCGGATTTGAGTGATTCCAGTTTCTAAAAATTTGTAAAATTGAGATCTATTTAATGGTGAATTTTATTTGATTTTTGGAGTTCATTTGCTCTCTGTTTTAGTATTTATTTGCTTTTCTCCTTGGTACGCGTAGACGTTGAATTGTGCGACGCTTTGGAGGAAGATCAAGCAACTCAAGAGCAAGCTTCAGATCAGGATCAGGACTTATTCCAAGGCAAGTTGTGCTTTGATCATGTTGAACCCATGTTTATAAAATTGCTATGTCTGATTTACCCTATTGTATATATTTTAAATATACAATTGTTTTAAATTAGATTGGGTTTAGCTATTATACCAATTTGATCTACACCCTACCTTGTCATTGTATGCCATGATCCATTGTCACCCTAGATTGGTTTAATATAGTTGATTAGTAGTTATAATCAACATTGGAGGTTTAGTCCGTACTAGTTGCTTAGCCATGCCACGTCATCACATGAGTCAGAATCGTTGATACTTAATTTTGATTAATGGAATATGGAACAATGTATGAACTTGTGTGTCATGTGGGATCACACGATGAGATTGAGTTGTTGTGACGAGTCATGTCACGCAACGATGTTGAATTGTTGATGGTACGTGGTGCTTGGTAATCAACTGGGTGATAATAACTTGGATTGGGGCAAGTGACAAGGGGCGAGGAGGCCAAGGTGGGCCCGATGGGCAGAGGGTATGTGGATGTCTTGCCTTGATCACACTAAGGACTTAACCTTGCAAGCCTTTGACCTGAGTCAATCATGCAACCACATGTCTGGTATGGGCCAGCCTAGCTGAGTAATTTGCAATGTCTTAATTTTGGTACTATCGTGGTCGGTGTGAGTTCCCGAGTTAGGGTGTAATTCACATGGCGCAAGAGGGGGGCCCTGGTTATGGTTTTCAGACCCACCAGTGTTGAAACCTTAGCGGGTAGTATCCGGTTAAGCCAGAGCATTGTAAAGGCTTTGTTATAATCACTCGCCTTGGTGGTGTTTGGTTGTATCGCGTGGGTAAAGTGCATAACCTCTGCAGAGTGTGAAACTATTTGGATAGCCGTGCTCATGTATTGAGCAATGCTCGGGAATTACTGATTAAGGGTTAGTTTAATTAATTGGACAACTTGGTTTGGATGGCGGAATGCCATATGGAAGATGGAATTTGACTTAGGATTGGAAACTTGGTTTACTTGAGAAATACTGAAGTTATTTACTTTTGTTATTTGTTTTACATTCTTTAAAATCTATTTACCGTATTTGTTCATAAATGCTGCTTATTGCAAAATAGCCATGATAGCCTATCCATTGGAATAAGCCTTGCATATAGATATATAGAAGTTGCATTCTGTGCACAACTTGTTGAGTGCTTTAAGTACTCACCCTTGCCAAACAACAATAATCAACAGTTGAAGAGTCTACACCTGTGTTGGAAGATGAAGTCCAAGAAGACACGAGTCATTAGGGTCCGAGCCTTGTCGGTTGCCTGTGGTGAACTGATGAGCTATCTACGTATTCTACTTTCCGCTGCTTAATTATTAGCTTATATTTCCAGTCTTGCCCTGCGTGGCTTAATAATGTAAGTCGGTCATAAGATCATACATTTAGCTATATCAATAAATGAACTATTATTCTATTATCGTTGAGTATGATGTGATATGTACCGATGTTGAGCTGTGTGCACTAGCGTTGATCCTGGGACTAGTGCGGTAAACACAGTGGGTTCGAATCAGTGGATTCGGGTCCTTACAAAAACAGCGTACTGCTCCCACGTTTTGATCTTAAATCTGCAAGCAGAGCAGGTTTTCAAGGACCATGCAGAGGACGACGAAGATAAGAGAAGGTTGAGCTGCTGAAAGTACCTTCCAATTCCTTTCTCGAGACTTCGAGCCGCCCCTGAAGCTACATGATATCGGAATCTTGAGCTGACACGGATATAAGGAAATAAAAAAACCAGTCGACTGAACGAGAAGTATGGGGAGGTTAAGAGATATTCACCTCGGAGGGAGCCGATAACATCCAACTTCTCCTCCCGCAGCGCCTGCAACTCTGACCAGAGAGCCCACAGCTCGGCTGCATGCCCAGCCTTGATCTGCTCCAATTCCGCCAGGTATTCCTGGCATGTTCGGACCTCCGGGAGCATCTTCCGGAGGTACTCGGCCTTCTTTTCAGTGCACTCCCCTATTTTCTGCAATCAACACGGGAACAGGTGACTACATGCTGACTCGCATAAGCAAGAAAAACGGAAAACGCAGCAAAGTGGTTACCCGGGCCAAGCGTGCGCAGTTCGTGGCATGACTGTAGAAGTCATTTCTCTCTTTCTCCTCCTCCTCCGAGTCATCCAGGAGCTTCAAGCCGTCCTCCTCATCGATCCACGCGGCTTGCATTACAAGCTGGGGGCGGGTGGGGGACGGCAGAATCCGAGGAATCTCCTCGACTTCGGGGGACGGACGGGAGATGGGCTCCTGAGCAGCAGGGCCCAATGCCGAAGTGTGAGGTGTCGGTGAAGGCGGATGGGGCTTGGGAGGAGCTCCGGCGTCCACGGGCAAGGCCTCCTCA
The DNA here is from genome assembly GCA_036346275.1 of Otatea glauca. Classification (NCBI taxonomy): domain Eukaryota; kingdom Viridiplantae; phylum Streptophyta; class Magnoliopsida; order Poales; family Poaceae; genus Otatea; species Otatea glauca. The sequence continues at coordinate 179,406 of JAYEVK010000397.1, forward strand.
ACCGAAACAAAAACGTCCTCGGGCTCGGCCCCTACCGAAACCCCGGACGATGTCTCGACAGGAACATTGAATGAAGGATTCCTACAAGAAGAACTGTCAGCAAATAAAGCTGGCGAAACGCGCCAATTAAAGAGTCTATATGGTAACAAACCTGTCGAACTTGTTCATCCTTATCGGTGGCTTCTTCCAGGTGGCAGAACTACTCCTGGAGGGACCACTCGGGGCGCCATCAGTCGGAACCCTGGACTCCTCCCGACTGCCCGAGTCCCTCAGATCAGGGCTCGGTTGAGCCACGGGCTCAGGAGGAGAGGTGGCCGAAGGCATCGGGGCATGTGCCAACGGTTCCTGTATCTTGGGACCACTAGTCGGGCGCCGGGGCTTCGCAGGGTCTTTGACCATTGCTTTCTTCCCCTTCTTGGTGACGAGGCCCCCGGCCGAAGAGCTCGCCGGTCGTTTAGGAAGAGCGCCCTTGTGAACGAGCATCTCCGGGAGAGGCGCGTCACTAAAGAAGGCCGCCCGATCCTGAAAGGGAGCACTACACCATCAAAAGACGTTCAGAGACAAAAGGCAAAAATCCTTCACCGCATCTGACGGTGGACACGTCAACGCTCGGGATGAAGAATTAGCCTACCCGAGCACATACTTGTTCCCTCGACAGCGCTCCGGGCAGTTCCCGGGTCGGATCATCCTTCCCTTCGAACGCAAATCCCAAGTGGACTCGCTCCTTCAGAGGCTGAATCTGGCGAGCAACAAAATAAAGAGCCAGACCAACCCCCGTGAGGCCATCCTCTTTCAATTTCTCAATCAGCGCCAGAAGGTCATGCACTTGATCCATGTCGACGGCATTGGGGGTGGACACCCAGGTAAGGGACACCTTAGGTCGGCGCCCAGCAAAGGGGGGAAGAGCAGGCTTCAGATTGGCACAATAGAACCACTCTTGATGCCAGCCTTTGTTGGAGGTTTTGAAGGGAATTGCGAAGTAGTTTTTCTCCAGCCCCTCCCGCAGCTGAAATTCGGCTACCCCGACTACCTTGGGGTCGCTTTTCGAGGGATAATGTTTCAAGAGGTAAAAATGGCGAAAGAGGTCGAAATGGGGACGGATTCCCAGGAAGGCCTCACAAAGATGGATGAAAAGGGAGATTTGCAGTATGGAATTGGGATTCAAGTTCACCAATTCGATTTCATAGAAGTAGAGAAGGCCATGAAGGAAAGCGCAGGCGGGAAGGCCCAGCCCGCGCTGGAAGAAAGACTCAAAGACCACGACCTCTTTAGGGCGAGGAGTGGGGGTGGATTCACCTGCTGCTGGCCTAGCGGAGATCAGGATTGGGGCCGGGAGAACCTCGTCGTCCACCATAGATTGCAACCGCTCCTCCGTCGTAGTCGATGTGGTCCAATCCTAGGGCGAAGGCGACGAGGAAGCGTCCTTGGAGGGTTGAGAAGACATTTTCGGGAGAAAGGATCAGCGGCGGCGCGAGTATGTGAGCGCAACAGCAGTTTACCCTAGCCGAAGAAGTCAGAGAGGCAAGGAAGCAGAAGGGGCAAAAGTGCGCGAGAAAGAGTGAACCGTCGGGCGACGCATGGACTGGCCTTTAAAAGCGGGAAAAGTTAGGGTTACGCCGATTAGGCGGGGAAAAATTGCAAGACACCTGTCTCTACCCTGCGTCCCGAAATGACTCACTCCGGCGGGCGGCTGACTGTGACGAGAGGCAAGCGTGGCTTGACCAGGTCGAGTCCGGGACACGTCGCACCCCACGATGAGATGCTTAAACAATCAACGCACCAAGCGGGTGTGAATATCCTCCAGTATGGATTAAAAATATCTTCTTGTGATATGCCCCACGTTGGGTCTCTGTTGGTTACCGCATGACGGATCATATATCCCAAGTTGAGCATGGTAAGGCACAAATCCAATGGTATGCACCACGAGGGTCGAAAAGCTGTGCGTCATAATAAACGGGTACGGATACTGTTCGGATAAACTTTGATATGTCCCAAGTCGTACCAGAGCTATATCTGACATCAGTTGGATATAGGTATCACTCGGCCAAGAGCCACGTAAATATGATATGTCCCAAGTCGGACCAGGGCCGTATCCTACACCAGTCGGGTACGGGTATCACTCGGCCAAGAGCCACGTATGTATGGTACGCTCCAAGATGAGCCCAGGCCGTATCCTACATAAGTCAGATATGGGTATCACTCGGCCATGAGCCAAAAAAGTCCTCATATGCTCCAAGTCGAGCCTAAGTTGTGTCCTACGGACATGGGTATCATTCGGCCACGAGCCACGCAAATCCTAACATGTCCCAAGTCGGACCTAAGGTGTATCCTACGACGGTTGGGTGCGAATACCGCTCGACCAAGGAACCATGCAAGCTTCGACGTGCCCCAAGCTAGGTTCAAGCTACGTCAAAATGACGATCATGGAAAGGTGCTGAGAAAAGGTACATCTTTATTTATGTATAAAAAGTTCACCGAGCATTATGCCTGGGAAAGTATTACATTTATAGGGGACCTACACTTCACCCCGACGCATGCGACCCAATGCCTCCACGAGGACCTCCTGGCCCTAAAGAGGGCTGGGAAGATCTCCAGGAAGGCGTCGACGGCAACGCGGTCAAGGGCGGCGGCTTTATCCTCTGCCCACTCCGCCATGGCACGGTTGAAATCCTCCCATAGCTTGGCGAGCTCGGGGTCGTCTCGATCGTCTTTGAAGTTCCTCATGAAGAAGAAAGAAGCTTGAAGCAATAAGGTGAGAACTAAGCGTGAAGGAATACATCCCAGAAGCATTGATCTCCTTTTATAGCCGGTACAGTGAGGATGAAGTAAATGCAACAGAAGCCGAGGAGCTTTGGAGTTTTATTTAGTTTCGGAAGCCAAAGGGGTTTTCGGAATTCGAGTTGACACAGAAAATTAAGATGACCTCGAAGACCGTCCGGTGGTTATCCATGAAGAGAAAAGATATTAAAGCTTCGCTTCGGGCGGGAAGAAATATTCAATCCATGTCTGAAATATGGGTCAGGTCCACGAGGCAGCTCACGAAAAACCTATCCGACAGAAGATTGTACTCAGTTGAAGCAAAAATCAAGGGTTAAATTCGAGTCCTTCATAATCCACTCGCTGCAAGAAGAAGCCTTCAAATCAAATGAAGAAACCAGTCGGGAGTTTGCACAGGGAGTTCAGAACAATGATTCAAGTTGAGACCTAGTTGGAGGCATAGCAATCGGATCATGAATCACTTGGGGGCTACTGTGGAATATATGGAACCAGGTATCTTCAAGACCGGCCCAGTATCGCCCAAGGAGGGGACAGGTGCAAGAAGAAGGCCCAAAGGATGAGCCCCACGCCAAGAATTGCTACCACACGGAAGGGGACACATTCAATAGACAGTCGAATATGTATTTAGATATAAAAGATACAGTTGTAATCCGAGTCGTTATTAGGATAGATGAAGATGCAAACTCTATCTTGTAACCAGCTAGAATATAGCAACCGATCGGAATCTCCTAACCGATCAGGACTCTATAAACCGCCCCACTCCCAGTATATAAGGGAGAGGGCGGGTAACACCATAGACATCGAATCATCCAAGCATAGAGCAATCAAGCCCTAGAGCATACGCCATATCACCCAGAGCATATTGCGCTTTGAGCAACCTTTGATCCAAGAGATCCATATAATCCCAGCACACAGGATTAGTGTATTACCTCCATCATTGAGGGCCTGAACCTGTCTAATCCCTTGTCTTGTGTGACCTTCGAGTTTGAGATCTAGCGCCTACCCCATAAATTTATTGCCGACTACAAAAGTCGACATTGGGACTTAGCTATTAGACCAATTTGATCTATACCCTACCTTGTCATTTGTATGCCATGATCTAAATGTCACCCTATGATGGTTAACTAATAGTTGGTTAATACTGATAATCAACATGGGCTGGTTAGACCGTTGTAGTTTGCTTAGCAGTGCCACGTCATCATATGTACATGAATTATCAATGAATAATATTGACTAATGGAATATGGAACAATGATGTGAACTTGTGTGTCATGTGAGGTCACACAATGAGATTGAGTTGTACTGGCGAGTCATGTCACGCAACGATATTGATTTCTTGATGGCACGTGGTGCTTGGTAATCAACTTGGGTGATAATCACTTAGATTGGGGCAAGTGGCAAGGGGCGAGTATGCCAAGGTGGGCCCGATGGGCAGAGGGTATGTGGATGTCTTGCCCTGATCACTCTAAGGACTTAACCTTGCAAGCCTTTGACCTGAGTCAATCATGCAACCACATGTCTGGAATGGGATAGCCTGGCTGATTAATTTGTAAAGTCTATATTTCGGTACTGTCGTGGTGATTAGTGAGTTCCTATATTTGGGGTAGACTCACATGGCGCAAGAGGGGGGCCCTGGATGTGGTAACCAGTCCCACCAGTGTTGAAATCTTAGCGAGCAGTACTGGGTCTAGATGGAGCATTGTAAAGTCTTTGTTATGGTCACTCGCCTTGGTGGTGTTTGGCCGTATCGTGTGGGTAAAGTGCATAACCTCTGCAGAGTGTAAAACTGTTCGAATAGCCGTGCTCACAGAATTGAGCAATGCTCGGGAATTACAGTTAAAGTTTTAGTTTAATTAAATGGAAAACTTGGATGGGATGGCAGGATGCCATGTGGACTGTTGGAAACTTGACTTAGGATGGAAAACTTGGTTTACTTAAGAAATGCTGAATTTATTTATTACTGTTATTTGTTTTACAAGTCTTTACAATCTACTTATTGTATTTAATCTTAAACGCTGCTTATTGCAAAATAGCCATAATAGCCTTTTCCTTTGCAATAAGCCTTGCATATAGATACATAGAATTGCATTCTGTGTACAACTTGTTGAGTGCTTTATGTACTCACCCCACAACAACAATAATCAACAGTTGAAGAGTCTAAACCTTTGTTGGAGGAGGAGTTCCAGTAGAACACGAGTCATTAGGGTCCGAACCTTGTCAGTTGCCTGTGGTGAACTGATGAGCTATCTACATCTTCTACTTTCCACTGCTTATTTCTTAGTTTATATTCCAAGTCTTGCCCTGCGTGGCTTAATAATGTAAGTTGGTCATAAGTTCATACACTTAGCTATATCAATAAATGGAGTATTATTTTATTATCGTTGAGTATGATGTGATATGTACCAATGTTGAGCCGTGTGCACTAGCGTTGATCCTGGGACTAGTGCGGTAAACACAGAGGGTTCGAATCAGTGGATTCGGGTCCTTACAACATAAGAACCGATAGTGATGTGCACGTGGTCATCACTATCACTTCTTATATGAGTATAAATAGTGATGATAATGCACATCACTATCGCTTTTTAAGTGAGAACCGATAGTGATGTGTGTGTACATCACAATCGTTTTTTAAGTGAGAACCGATTGTGATGTGTCTCGCTAGGTTATTTATACCCTTCGGGCTGAACTCTCCTCTGTTGTTGTTCTAGAGGATATTTTTCCGCGCCACCCAAAAAAACTGCTCATATTCTGTGGTTGGAAGCAATACTTGGGTGAGAAAAATTGAAATATCAAGGGTGGGTGTTAAGAGGGAAATTTGAAGCCTCGCCTAAGGAGATTTCACCTCATTTTGCAGAATTTGTGGTTTTCTTCAAAATGTGATAATTTCTTCAAACCCTTTCAATTTTGCACTATATAATTTCGATATGTCACGAAGAAAGTTTAGGTTGCACTAGTATTATGTATATCCTATCTGATTTCGTACCCTTTATTTGATAAGCACACATGTATTTAATTATCTTAATTTGTAGTGCTCTCGTGTTAATCTGGAACTATTGTTTCTGTCATCTGATGAATATTAGAGTTTAGGCTGCGGAACCTACATCTCTTGTTCGAGGGTGCTTGTTTATAATTATGCCGATTGAAATGGCATATTTATAAGCAGGCAGTTTCAAATTTTCCATGTTCTTTGGACAGTTCACAGATTTGTGGTTTGAGCAAGTTCTCGAGCTGTTGTACAACTCGAGAGTAGATTTTGGTAGCATCTCACTGTGGTGTTCTCCGGGTACACAACCCTCTTGACCTACTGTCGAGACGTGTATCTGGAGAACAGCAGGGAGATGCTGCCGAAATTTTCTCTAAAGTTGTACAATGGCTTAGGAACTTGTCCAAACCACATATCCTCGAATGGGATTAGAACCTAACCTATTTAGAGATTAGGAGTCATCGTTGGTTCCTTTGTTTTGTTTCATATTGAAGTCAAAAGATTTGCAAACTACTGCACTATATAATTAATTCGATATCACTGTTGATGTTTGCAATGTATGTCTCATAACTAGGGAAGAAGGTAGGTATCGATCGGGAGTACATTGATATATCTTGAAACCCGTCCTCTATTTTGCAAAGGTAATATTAATTGAAATGGTGTCTCAATGTTTGAAATAGCTAGCTAGCTGTCACTCCTGTTTTTCGTTAATTTATTAATCTAATTGCGGATGGACCATGGGAAATGGATGTATCAGAAAAGCCATGTGAGTGATGAATTTCAGAGGGGTGTCAAGGAGTTCAAAAAAATTGCAGAAGAGGACATGGTGAACAGGGGCGTAAACTTCATGTATTGTCCATGCATTGATTGCACCAATCTTAGGAGATTTAACAACTCAGCTCAAATTGAGGACCACCTGATTCGACGTGGCTTCGTGAGGAATTACACGTGTTGGATCCATCACGGAGAGACAGGTAGTACCCTTCCGGTATGCAACAAAGACATGGTGGAACTTGATGATGAGTTGTAGCGTGATATTTTTGAGGAGGACAATTTGGGGCAAATGTTGTGGGATGTGGAGGGAAATTACACGGAAAGAGAGTTTGAAAAGTTCAAAAGCTTGATGGAAGACGATGCCAAACCGCTGTTCTCGGGTTGCAAAGCAGAATACACCAAGTTGGGTTCGGTCTTGCATTGTTTGAACTGAAGGCAAAACACCGTTGGACAGATATAAGTTTCAATGCACTTCTAGTTCTTCTATTGGATCTGCTTCCAGAGGGAAACAATTTCCAACAAGCATGTATGAAGCGAAGAAGCTATTATGTCCCATGGGAATGGAAATAGAAATGATACATGCATGTTCGAATGATTGCATCTTGTATTGTGACGCACATCAGGGGTTGCACGTTTGTCCAGTTTGCGGTGTGCCCCGGTACAAACAAAAGGAGAAGCGTAACGACAAGAAGCGTAAGAGCTAGGACGACGACGGTGAAGAGGTCACTAAAGGTGCACCGGCCAAGGTATTGTGGTACTTGCCCATCATTCCCCATCTGGAGCGGTTGTTTGGCAATCCCAGAGAGGCAAAATTATTGCGTTAGCATTATGAGTCTCGAAAGGAAGATGGTAAGCTAAGACACCCTACTGATTAGACTCAATGGAGAAACATCGATTGGAAACATGAAGAGTTTGGTGCCGAAATGAGGAACATAAGATTTGGGTTGAGTACCGATGGAATGAATCCGTTTGGTAACATGGCGATCATCAAAGACTGCCGCAGTTCATTGTGTATCTACAACCTCCCTCCTTGGTTGTGCATGAAGCGGAAGTATATCATGATGTCGTTGCTAATCTCGGGACCCAAACAGCCGGGAAATGATATTGATGTGCACCTTGCTCCACTGATCGAGGATTTGGTAAAACTGTGGAACGAGGGGGTCGTGTTGTGGGATGCGTACAAAAGAGAGCATTTCACCCTATGGGCTATGATATTTTGCACCATAAATGATTTTCTAGCCCTTGGTAATTTGGTGGGCTACAGTACAAAAGGAGTCAAAGTGTGTCCTATTTGTGAAGAGGAGACTGAGAGGCTATGGCTACCGAATTCCAGGAAAATTGTGTATATGGGTCACCGTAGGTTTCTACCTTGAAGTCATCGATACCGTAAGATGGATGACAAATTTTATGGGAAGAGGGAAGTCCGTTCGGCCCCGTAGCCTATGAGTGGAAGGCAAGTATATTCACGTGTGGAGGATATCAATGTTCAGTACGAAAAGAGCCGTAAATCTGTTCGTCCTATGATCATTTGGAAGAAGAGATCGATATTTTGGGACTTACTGTACTAGAAAGAGTTAGATGTTCGGCATTGTATTGATGTCATGCACGTTGAGAAGAATGTCTGCGATAATATGGTTGGCATCCTGCTGAACATACCTAGGAAGACTAAGGATGGTGTGAATGCTCATCGCGACATGGCCTACATGGGAATCAGGCCCAGGCTTGAAGTGATAGAGGAGGATGGAAAATGTTCGTACATCTCCGCTGCATGCTACACCCTATCCAAGAAGGAGAAAGAAGACCTCTGCAAGTGTCTCTAAGATATTAAAGTTCCATCTGGCTACTCCGCGAATATTAAGAAGCTTGTGTCCATGGATGATTTGAAGTTGCTTGGAATGAAGTCTCACAACTACCATGTCTTGATGACCCAGATGCTCCCTGTTGCAATCAGAAATATTCTACCAGAGGATGTCAGGTTCGTAATCACAAAGCTATATTATTTCTTCAATGTGATCTCTTGCAAGGTTATTGACCCCGATGTGCTAGACAACTTACAAAGTGGGGTAGTGCAGACTCTGTCATCTTGAGATGCATTTCCCCCCGTCGTTCTTCAACGTCATGGTCCACCTTGTTGTACACCTTGTTAGAGAGATTAAGATTTGTGGACCTGCATTCCTACGTTACATGTATCCGTTCGAGAGGTACATGGGTATATTAAAGTCATACGTAAGGAATCGGTCGAAGCCTGAAGGTAGTATTGTTGAAGGTTATGGGACTGAAGAGGTTATTGAGTTTTGCGTGGACTATCTAGGAAAAAGACAAGCAATCGGTGTTCCTGTATCTCGTCATGAGGGCAGACTTGCTGGCAAAGGAACCGTTGGGTCCAAACTAACGAGGCCACGATTTGATATGTATTGCAAAGCGTATTTGACAGTCTTGCAGCACAATGCAGAAGTTGCAGGGTACGTGGAGCAGCACAAGTTGATATTGTGGGAAGAAAATCCAAATATGGATGAGCTTTCCATCACGCGAGAACACAATGATAGATTTCACACATGGTTCAAAGAAAAGGCGGAGGTCTCCGTTAGTGAGAATGTCAAATGGTTGGCTGACGGACCAAGATTTAATGTACAGACATGGCAGGGTACAATATTAATGGCTACACCTTTTACACAGAGAGTCAAGATGCCAAGAGTACTGTCCAAAACAGTGGTGTGAGCATAGATACTTTTTCCGATGATCATCACTCGAAAAGAGGATCCTCAACCACAATGAACTCCTACTATGGGACGATCGAAGAAATTTGGGAGCTCGATTATGGAATATACCAAGTCCCATTGTTTCGATGTTAGTGGGTGTGACTTCCACATGGAGTGAAGGTCGATAAAAGAGGTTTTACTGTCGTGGATCTCAGTAGACTCGCCTACAAAGATGATCCATTTGTCCTTGCGAAGCAAGCAACTCAAGTCTTTTACGTGCGTGATCTGGCCAATCCTAGGTTGCACGTTCTTCTTCATGGCAAGAGGCGGATGTAGGAGTTGAAAATGTCGTAGATGAAGAAGAGGACAACCAATTCGATGAAATATCTCCGTTTGCAAATGGGGCATATCTTAGCGGGGACGACAACACACATGGAGCCAATTACATGTGAGTAGATCATCAAGAAGGGCAGTATTGTAAATAAATGGACTATTGTAATGTTTGTACTTAATCTCATTGTTCGAGTATATATGTAAAATATTTTGCAATACTTTCGGAGTAAAAAGCCAAGGTGAATTGCTTGTGGAGGCTTTGATGGAAATTCAATATCTCCTCATTCCAAAATAGCACTTTGTGCCATATGTTGTGAAAGAAAATTCATTTGGATGAAATTATTGTTGGGAAAGCTTGTAAATAGTCGAAAGTTCATTTCTGGAAATTTTCTTACAATTCGGGATTAATTTGAAAAAGTTTGGACTTTTCTACGCTTCATGCAAAAATCATGCCTACAAAATGAATTTTGGCATAGGTCTTGAATGAGGACTTTTTTTCCAAAAATTCTTTGTTGACAACCTTGGCAGTATCCTAAAGTATGTTTTTGCGAAATTTCAATTAATTTCAACAATGTATGAAAAAGTTATGGCCTTTTCTCTCTTTGATGATATGCTGAAAATTCAGAACTGAAGTGATTTCTGAAAATAATAAGCATTTGTGTCGGTTCTACAAAAAAATGATTGAAAAAATATTAGTAGTGTCGATTTCATTAGGTAAACCGGTAGAGATCTAATTAGTAGTGTCGGTTTTTGGACTCGAACTGATAGTGTTGATGTTTCAGGTGTCCAGTTCAGCCTCAATCATCAATGTTGGGTTTTCGATGGAAACCAATTGAGATGTGGATTATCAGTGTCGGTTTCCTTCATAAAACCGATAGTGATATGTGGTCATCAGTGTCAGTTTTTTGAATAAAATCGATAGTGATATGTGGTCAGCAGTGTCGGTTTTTTTTTACTAAAACCGATAGTGATATGTTATCATCATTGTCAGGTTTTTGACTAAAACCGATAGTGATATTTGGTCATCAGTGTCGGTTTTTTTGAATAAAACCGATAGTGATATGTGGTCATCAGTGTTGGTTTTTTGAATAAAACCGATAATGATATGTTATCATCAGTGTCAGGTTTTTGACTAAAACCGATAGTGATATTTAGTCATGAGTGTTTGTTTTTTTGACTAAAACTGATTGAGATATGGAATGATCAGTGTCGGTTTTCTTAATATAACCGATATTGATATATTGTCATCAGTGTCAGTTTTTTACTAAAGTCGATAGTGATATGTGGTCATCAGTGTCGGTTTTTTTTAAACTGATAGAGGTAATCAAGCATCAGTATCGATTTTGTAATAAAACCGATAGAGGTAGTATTGTCATCAGTGTCGGGTTTGTAATAAAACCGATTGAGATGTTTTATTATCAGTGTCGGTTTTTCAAGTAAAACCGATAGAGATATTTATGATTAGTGTCGGGTTCCTTTTGAACCGACTCTGATGTCTCATTTGGACAACTTAAATTCTAGGCTACTAATTAGTTCTCCCTCACTCTGGTCTTCTCTTCCCCACCAACGGCTCCCTGGCTCGCTCCCTCGCCGCTCCCTCCCCACCGGTTGCCTCCCCACCATGTCCTCCTTCCCCACTGTGTCCTACCCCACCGCTGCCTCTCCCGTTGCTCACGCCCCCACCTCAGCAAACCGTAGCGCCAACCCTAACGTGCACACCACCAACTCGAGAGCCGATGCCGCCAAGTACTCCCATCGTTGAGCTCTCCCGTCGTCGAGCCCTCCCATCACCGACCCCTCCCGACGCTGCCCCCACGCTGCCGACTCGTCCCGTTGCTGTCCCCATGCCGCGAACCCCTCCCGACGCCGCCCCACACTGCCGAGCCCCCATAGGTCCATAATCATGTAATGAACAAATTATGTCACACATCTATTTTTCTAATCAACTTGAGTGCACCTAAAACAACTGGATGTGCTACTTTGGTTGTTCATCATATTGGCTTATTGCTTGACTGCCTGTGTAATTTTGTAAGTTAGAGGATGTATTGATGTCATTAGTGTATTGTAGCTGTAGTATACGGTTTGTTCATGAAAAACAATGCAGGAATGGATCTGGATTTGGTAGAATATGGAGAACATCTAACCCTTTCTCCTGTGGGAATTGTGTGGATTCGTTAGTGTCGGCGTTTCGAGCACCGGCAAGTAAATTTGTAAGTCTAAGGGGCCGCACGTTCCCACTCCCTGAATGGTTAGACTCGGAAGCCCAAGATGTATACTGGTTCGGGCTGAATGTCCCTACTCCAGTTCGTGTGATGGTATGGTATTGTCTTCAGGGCGGATGGTTACACAGTGTTTACAAGAGCGAGCTACAAGCCTCAACGCAAGAAAACTCGTTGCTCGTCCGTCCCCCCTCTCCCTCTCTGGGGTTCCTGCCTTCTTTTATATAGTAAGAAGGGGCAGGTTACCTCGAGAGTTGGGGAAGGGCGAGGTGACCTATGCTAAGAGCTTCGGTCCTTCGCTCGCCGTGGTCACCTTCGCCTTGCCCATC